>CM074733.1:38932788-39422788 GCA_037367245.1 Phrynocephalus guinanensis
TAAATGTTGCCTTACATGTATGCATTATGTGTGCAGTCACTCATTACAGTGAAAGAAACACAGGGAACAGGAAAGTCTTCCAAGTGAATCTGAGTGTGTGTTATATTGACTATAATGGTTGCTCCTCATCTGTCTGGAGTATTTCAGCATGTCTTTCTGAAGGCACATGGAAAACTTGAGTGTGAGCCGTTGGAGTGAGCAAATGTGATCCCTTAATCTGTGTCTGGAAACCTGTGTGACATAATGATGCAGCAGGAATGAACAGAATCATTCTGTATTCTTATGTTGATTAGATGTTAAAAGGAGAAATAAAATAGAAAGATTATTATCATCTTCAGTTGTGTACACATTGGGTTGTACTCATCTGAAGACTAAGTGGTACATCAGATGAATTGTTTTCTAATCAAGTAAGGCAAACTTTCTCTTCAGATTTTGGGTCCACTAGTCACGGTATACATGTTTTTCATCTCACCGGGTTATCCCAAGTCATCATTCCCATGTTAGGTTTTCATATACAGTACATGAATGAATCACATACTCTGATATGGATTTGCAAAACCCAAGACAACAGAGGTGTAAAACTCTTTAGGAATTTATTGATTTTGACCACATCTGAAATGTTACCTTTTGCATTTACCGTGTATATTTTCTCTGGCAAGAGGTCAGGAAGAGACGCAACTAGCTGAACCAAAGTCCAATTGTATTGATAATTTATATAGGAATCAGCTAGGGTCTTCTCTTAACGGCAGAGAAAGACCCCAAACACACAGTGTAATATAGTTTTATACCACAACAAACAAAGAGTCCTAAAGTATACACCCTTATTGGATAATATTTACATACAGTTTGGATCCTACATCTAACTGGCTGAAAAACTTGAGGAAGGCAAACTCATTGGCTGCCCTATAAAGATGGGATATCCTTTTCTTCCCTTAATGATTTCCCCTTCCAGAAGGCACCATAGTGTCTGGAATAAATTCCTTATTCCCTTGATATGTATATTACCAGGCTGAGCCTTCCTCCCAGAGACTATAGTTCCCTGCTGGGCTTCCTAAGAGGGGCAGTGGTACCAGAAAGTAATATCTGTAAAGAAAGAGGGAGCAGGACTTTGTTCTACTATCCAGCCAAAAAGAGGGTACTTTTGGGTTATATACAGGTGTCAGAAGGATGTTTTTGTTGCTGTTTTTATTATAAACATTACTTTTGCATTTCAAAGGTTCTTATTCTCTTTCTAAAGGACTGTACTAACAAGCCTCCTTTATTTGTTTGGCATTCTGAAGTTAAATGCCTTTTCTTGACAAATAAGAGGAACATACTTAATATTTTTTATTCCCAAGGCAAGCTGAAAAACTGGGTGTTGAAATCCTTAGGATTTGTCTGAAGGATACTGAAAAATTGGTTGTGGTAGCACATAGTTTTCTGCTAATACTAGGTTAATATCAATTAGAAATAGGGATGAATTGAAAAATGAATAACAATTTCTGACACATTTGGCTGATTCATCTAAATTCATTGATTCATATCATAAAAGGAGTTCCCAACGAATATGAATTGATGAATGTTTAGTGATTTTGATTCATTAGTTCGTTTGGCTATAAAAGGAACATAGAGACACCAAATTTGGAGGTGAGCATCTCATGAGTCTTCTCTACAATCCGTCCAAGTTTGGTATAGATTGGATGTTTTATGTCTGAGCTATGTACCCCCAAATAGTCCCCCTCAGGAGAGTTCTCCCCAGGCCCCCAAAGATACCAAACATGCAGAGAGGCTTCTTCCTACTCTCCTTCACAGTCCCTCCAAGCTTGGTAACAGTCTCTACCCCAGAGCACAGAGAGAACTCCTAGTTCCCTGAGCTCCTTGCCCTCTGAAGATGCCAGCCACAGAGTCTGGTGAAACTTGAGGGGAAAAAACTTCCAGAGCACAGCCAAACAGCCCGAAAAACTCACTGCAGCTATCAGATCACGGCCATGAAAAGCCTTTGAGAATACATTGGTGAAGATTGTTTTTTCCCCAACCATGTTTCTAAAGGAATCTTTTCTAGGGCCCCCTACTTTGTGAGTGTATAACGCAGATGTCTGAAACCCAATCTTCACCAAAATTAGAGGGATTGTAGGGGCGAGTTGGAAGAGGCCTCTCTGCAAGTTTCGTGTCTCTAAGTGCCTGAGGGGCACTTTCCTTGGGGGTACATAGCTTGGGGCTCCTTGGGGTTCTTTGGGGGTACATAGCTTGGACATGTGAATTGTAATCTTCACCAGAAACTATAGACGAGAGGCAGAGGAAGCATCTCTGCAAATCTGGAGCCTCTATATGCCAGGGGGATGAACCAATTAATTGATTTGTTAATTAACCACTGGAAATTGGTCAGTTGTCAATTCACTGATTCGCCAGCCCTTACAAATCACAAATCATGTCAAATCACATGTGTTTTTTTTAAAAAATCATCATCTCTAGTATCTATTGTTGTCAACCTCATGTGTCATGAAATGTATGCTTTCTGAAAGTTAAACGAGTACAAATAAGGAAGAAATGTGCAGGATGAAATCAGCAGCTGCTTCCCATGGAAGCTCCCCCACACCTCCAGAACATAAAATCTCCACCTCCCCCCCAGACTTAAAGAGGCTTTGTAACGGTATCAGCTACTTAACAGTTATACATTCAGTTGCAGAGCTTCCCCCATCAGTGAATGCAATTCTGTTCCTGTTGGAGTTATGGTGTAAGGGACTGTAAAATCAAGGAGGAAGATCTGTTGCCCATACCAAATGCAAAATATCCAATTTCTTCAGAAAGGGATGTCAGGTAGCAGAAAAACATGAAGAGCCTGCCTTATTTTAACAGCCCAATGGTATCAAAGGGTTATAGTGAGTCTGTATTGATGAGACAAAGACAGGATGCAAGATAGGCATATTTACTGCACATTATTTTTCATGAAATGTGGCCACTCACTAAGCCACTGTCAGCGCTGTTATCATCTATGAGAGCTGTAGTTGGGAGAGCACAGGTTCTGCATTCGCTTTTGTGAGAGTGGGCTTGAAACTGTCTTCACCAGTTCAAACAAATGTTCCCACCTGGATCCAACATACAGTAACAAGACAAGAGGGGGAAGAGCATGCATTCAGGGTGTGAGGAAAGAGCTCCTTTCAGTATATGTGTGTATCTGGTGGGAAGTTATAGTTTTGATCAAAAATACAATGAATTTAGAATTGTATACAGTAGAGTAGAGCCTCTGGACAAGAGCTGAAGTGGGGGGAAAGATATTTGGGATTCAGAAACACTGAAAAACTTTTGAGATGTCTTATGAAAGTAAATTGTTGAGATGCCATGAAGAATGAAATGACTGAGTTATTTTAAAATATAAATACAGTCTCATTAATGGAGAAAAGTGAGGGGGGAGAAAAAATTAAATGGCAAGAGTGCTCTTTCATTTTTTTTTATTATCTTGCATGCACTCTAAACCAGTTTCACATCTGTGAAATAGATGTAATAGCCATTCACTTCACAC
This sequence comes from Phrynocephalus guinanensis, assembly GCA_037367245.1. Lineage (NCBI taxonomy): Eukaryota > Metazoa > Chordata > Lepidosauria > Squamata > Agamidae > Phrynocephalus > Phrynocephalus guinanensis. The sequence continues at coordinate 38,936,288 of CM074733.1, forward strand.
AGATGTTGAGAGAATGAATTTTTAAGAGATTATCCTGTGCTTTGGAGATTAAAAGAGCAATACTGAAAGTAACATCCCAGTACAAAGAAGATACCTTCCTTAATAACTCTGACTGCGCTTAATAGGTTTATAATCTGATTTTCAGTAAATTAAGTAGAAATATTTGCCATATACTGATTAATCCCTAAACTTAACCCCTCAAAATCTTCAGTTTTACTAGGCTTTGTAACTGTACTTAATTTTAATTAGTACTACTCATTATAGATATACAGTACTTGTGAAGAACATTTGAGAAGCGATAAGGTATAAAACATTTACTGACAAACACAATTCACAAAATGATTTTCCAGTCCCTTCAAGTAGCAAAAGCATGGGGGGGGGAAGAAATGAGGAATTGTCTTCCTTGGGAGAGAAAAGAAAGAGTAAAGGGGAGGAGTAAAGTGAGGCCCCTACACATCATGGGTGTATTACAAATATGTCCTGTGATCAGGGGCGGCGCTAGGTTTTTTCGTGCCCTAGGCGAGGGGCGGTGGGGTCGGGTGGCGGCGGGGTGGTTCGGGTGGCGGCAGCGGGCGGGGGTCCGGGGGCAGCGGCAGCAGCGGGGGGCGACAGGGGGCGGCGGCGGTGGTGGGGTCAGGTGGCGGCGGCGGGGTTGGGCGGTGGCAGCGGGGTTGGGCAGTGGCAGCAGCGGCAGTGTGGGGGGGCAGGCAGCAGCAGGTGGGGGTCCGGGGGCAGTGGGGCGGCGGCAGGGGGCAGGCGGCGGCGGGCGGGGGGAACGGGCGGCGGGGGGGCAGCGTGGGGGCAGCAGGCTGGGCAGCATCCCCTGTCTATTTTGGCGCCCTAGGCAATTGCCTGGTTCGCCTTAATGGATGCGCCAGCCTTCCCTGTGTTGCAAAGAAAGCCTAACTCCAGGTCTCAGACTGAAAAGCTGAAAACGTTCATAAAGAAAATGCATCAGTAGGGCACAATTACTTTTAGAGACTAATGTTTTACCAAAAAAAAAAAAAAACTACCGTCCTAGAAAGCATGTTCCTCTTAGGTCTTATAAACATTGCTGCTTTCAGACTATTGTAAAGGAGTAGTTTCACTCCAGCAGATGGATTGATTTCTGCCCAATTGATATATTATAATGGAGCATGAGTTGATAGCATGGTCGAGTTATTAGTGGGGCAGGTTGGTCTCCCTCGAAGGAAGGAAGGAAGGAAGGAAGGAAGGAAGGAAGGAAGGAAGGAAGGAAGGAAGGAAGGAAGGACTCTCCTGCCAAGATCCGTGAACTATCACTTTTATAATAACTGTGATGTTTATGCCAAAAAATATTGTGACATAAACACAGTAAGGTATTAGATTTTGGTTTGTCACTTAGATCTCCAATAAGTGTGTATCTAGTGGACAGCATGGGCAACTCCTTGAACTTAGGAGGAGCATGGACAACACTGAATCATTTTACAATTTCTGCCTGCTTTGGCCTTTGAAATCCTAGCAGTGGGACATGAAGAGTGGTTACAGGAGATCAACAGTGGATTTTAGATAATGTCATGAAAGTTGTGACGGGCAAGAGAGAAATTGTAGAACTGGAACTCTACTGAAATTATTTTCCTGTTCCTGTTTCTTCTGTCAACACACCAGCTATGCTACAGAATGAAAGATTTCCTTTCTAAAATATTTGTCCTGAGCCTACTGAACAAAACCTGTCATCTTCTCTGTAAGTCATACAGTCAAGCAATTTTTGAAAGGGATGGAGCCATCTACAATGGTGGCATTATTTACTTCCTTATTTGGACTGTTATGACATCTGAAATACAATATGAAAAAAAAATCTCCCTGAGAGCTGAATTCTATAGGATACTTTAAAATCTCATACAACAATTAACCTTTATTGATATATTTCAACAAAAAAATTTCTGTCAATTGTGGAAAGAGCTATTTACCTTCTAAATGTACTACTCTAGTGTACGGTATCTCCCAATGCCTATTTTAAATTAATTTTGAGTTTGTTTTCTTTTATCCCACAATTTCTGGCTGCTTTATTTTCTACAACACTGTTCTCTTCCATCAGATCTTTTGAATGTTTCTGAATGCTTTGGTTTTTCTAAATGGAAACACATTGTTTTATCTTGTGAACAAGGGTCACATCTCAAAAGATGACCGAGGAGACCATTTCCCAGTACATCTCATCTGAAATGGCAGATAATTGTCCATAGTATCTTTCTAGGAACTTTCATGTGAAAGTGTTGAAGAGGAGAAAAACCTCCACGGTGAAACACAGCAACTTTTATTTTACAATTGCTGTTCTCCTTTCCAGTCCTTAGAAGTTTAGATTATTTCAGATCATTCATGTCTGCTTCTGAAAAAGTCATAGATACATTATTCATTTCCCTCCTTCTTGCTGCCTTTACTTGAGTATATACGATGATTAAAGATTTACATTTAGTGTGAGATATAAAGGGGCTCCGTCTTCCCCACCTGACCTGCAGAAGGGCAGAAAAAAATTCCTTTTCCTTCTTATGGTCCTAGATATTTAGTGCAGATCTGTATAGGGACAGGGTACTCTCCCACTGAAGATCTTAAGAGCAGTGAGAGATGCTCTATTTTAAAAAACAATCAGCTTTATAATACAGCCAGCCAGGGATAGGGACTCAAGTTGCAGGATGTGCTATGTCGAATTGAAGTTCCATGGGCAATTTGACCCAGGATTCTTCTTCTTCTTCTTCTTCTTCTTCTTCTTCTTCTTCTTCTTCTTCTTCTTCTTCTTCTTCTTCTTCTTCTTCTTCTTCTATGACTTAGAACTTACCCACCATTCCCTTTTTATCTGGGGTGGGGGGAGCTTGTTTTTAAGAGGAACTTGGATATGGGGCTTCAGACTCGGGACCAAAGACTTGGACCCAAAGTCTTGGCAACATCCCTGGAGAAAGCTGCTGAATTTGGTGGGTCTTGGCTTCAGTCATTTTCAGATGATTGGTCTGGGAAAGCAGGAAGCGCTACAGAATGGAAACTGTGAATACTGAATGTGGTCATTCATAAAGACAAAAGTTTGAGACTGGGCAGTAAGTTTATTGGTCAGTAAAAAAAAGTTACCTAAAAGAGTTCTCCAGAATTCTTCATTAGGCGAAACGTAGGTAGAACATTTGAGGTTACCGCAGATTGTTGGAAAATTTAGCTGTAATATCCATGGATGTTATCATCTAGCTTCGTGAGCCATGGGTGGTGCATTTTTGAACTGTGAAATGGCTTTTGAACTTGAAATAAAAGCCCTTAAGATCAACCAGCATCAGACAGAATGGAGGCCTAGGTGCCCAACATGTTTAGTTCACTGTACTTATGTATTTATTAGATTTTTATACCACTCATCTGGCAGCTAAACCACTCTGGGAGGTTTGTGAGCCATGGGTGGCACAATTTTGAACTATGAAATGGTTCTTGAATGAACCCAAAGCCAAGATGCTTCACTGAGAATTGATTTTCAGGGTCTCCCCCCCACCGGTTATTATTATTATTATTATAGCTAAACAGATAGCAGATTTCCCATCTCCTAAGGTTCGGTGTAAATTCCATTTCAGCCCCTTTTAAAATCAGAATGCCCAAACAAATCATGAAAACCAAGTAAGAGAGGAAGTGAAATGATCAGGTCTGCTTACTCTAGCGTATCAGCTTCTGAAAATATGCTGCAATTCACCTGTCTCCCATTTAGAAGAGTAAATGGAGAAGAGAATAAGTTGAAACATGAGCAATTGCATCTGTAGGGCCCATGTTCAGTGCCGTACCTGGGGTGAGACAGGGAAGGCACTGGACAATCCCTGGTGCCAGACTGGGAGTGGGTGCCAAAATGATAAAATACCATTTGTCTTATTGCTGCTGAGGGTGAAGAATCCATGTTTGCCCCAGGTAACTCATACCTAGTAGTGGGCCTACCCGTGTCAGGGATGGGTAAAGGATTATATCTTGCCAAGACCCTACAATCATCTATACTTTTTGTTAACCACTTGCATGGGCAAAATAGGGTCCATACGTTGCATGGACTATTTTTGCACCTCATGCTCTTGCCCTCAGCACCCTCTAACTCCTCTCTAGAATTGCTCAAAACAACCTCACTGCTGTCTTTCCAACATTCTTGTTCTTCTGATTTCTTGCCCAGAGTTTCTATTTGGGTAGCTGATTGGCCAAAGATATAGAAAATATTTAACAGCGGTATAGCTCTTCAACAGCCTTATTTTTTTATCTTATTAATGCAAAACTGTAAGCTTGCTTTGCACTTTCTTTTTTAAACTTCTTCAGTTGTCATTTCAGGTCTTTGCTGCTGCTTCCCATTCATTTGGTTTCACCTGCATACCTTAAACTGAAATATGTATCTTGAACTTTCTTTTACCAACTGGCTCCCGCATCTCAAAAAAGACATAGTGACTAAAATGATTACTAGATTGGGGAACCTCCCTTATTTGGGGCTCTTTAGTCTGCAAAAAAGGCGCCTGAGGGGGGATATGATTGAGACATACAAAATAATGCAGGGCATGAGTCAAGTGGATAGAGGGAACACACTTCTCCCTCTCACAAAATACCAGAACTAGGGGACATACACTCAAATTGAGGGTTGGGAGAGTGAGAACAGACAAAAGAACATACTTCTTTACCCAGCGTGTTGTTAGTCTGTGGGACTCCCTACCTGGATGCCTTCAAAAGGGGATTGAACAGATTCCTGGAGGAAAAGTCCATCACAGGTTACAAACCAGGATGGAGATGTGTAATCTCCAGGCTTAAAACCAGGTTACTTCAAGGGCCAGATGCAGGGGAGTGGTATCAGGAGACAGATATCTAATCTTGTGTACTCCCAGATGCATTTGGTGGGGCCACTGTGAGATACAGGAAGCTGGACTAGATGGGCCTTTGGCCTGATCCAGCATGGCTCTTCTTTGTAACTTTCAGTTATTCTTCATTTGAGTCCAAGCCAACTTTCCATATATTATACTCTGGATATAGATTGAATAGAGAGGGAAACAAAGCCCATCCCTGTTCCAGATTGTGAACTGAAAAAGCATTCTGTTTTTCCATATTTCCCCCAAACAGTAGCTGCTTGTCCAGAGTAAAGGTTAGGCTTTAGGACAGTCACATACATTTCTATGAGAATGTTCTGTAGCTTTCACAATCCCATATAGTCAAAAGTTTTTGTGTAATTACATAAAATGCAATTTTTCTTTTGATTTTTTTTTTTGTAATATCCAGGTAGATGGGCATGAACTAGGAAAATGGTTCGTGGTGGTTCAAAGTTCATCATTATTTGGAAACCACAAACTTTTGCAAACTTTCTGAAAAAAATCTGGAAGTTGAGTCATGGCAACTGGATTTCTTTTTCTTGAGAGATAGAAACATCTGATGAAGCTGTTGGGATGAGCAGTGAAACATTTCTATCTCTCAAAGAAAGAAGCCCAGTTGCCATGACTCAGCTTCCAGATAAACTCACCTGGATGACTGACAAAATGTACTGTTTTGTGGCTTGTGTAATTCAGGACTTCCAGGAACAGTAGAATGGCCACCACTTTTAGATGCCTTACTTGTAGGTAAGATGACATACTTGTAGTAAGTCATCAGTTGACTCCGGATGCTGGCTAAAGAGAACTTTCCTGGGGAATCTACCTTGGGAGTTATAACTCAGATATCCCAAATCCAGTCTTCCCCATACTTAGAGGGTCGGGGAGAGGAGAGTCAGAATTTGGCATGTCTAACACACACCAGAGCTGCTGTGTTGCTGCTGGCAATTCCACATTTTACGAACCACATCGAATCACCAATGCCGCCAATAGTTGGTCATCTTCTTTCATTCTGGGCAGGTGCATTTCCCAGAATGAAACAAACCACGAAATGGCCCAATTTGTGTGGGCTTTTTTACTTCGTAGTTCATTTCATGCCCATCTCTATCCAGTAACCAACATACCTTTGTAATATGTGCCTCTCCTCTTCCATCTCTGCACCCAGATGGAACATCTGGTATATCTCACTACATGTTTAGAATTATAGTATCCAATGCAGAATCTACAACAGCAGGTTTATAGCACTATCCTTTTAACAGATGTGGGGTGAAGTAGAATAGTGTTGCTGCTGTTTTTTGTAGTCTTTACAATTATTTAAAAAGTAAGTATATTCAATGTAAAATTGTGCAATCAATGTTGGAACAATTCTGAGAGCAAATTTGATTAAAACATTTAGGTCTTTATCTCTGAACTGCCTTCTGGGAAGAGTGGAAAGGGCAGCTGAAATAGAAAACTTAATCAAGTAAGATATACTAACGAAATTCCCACATCTGATTTGCAGAGACATATTGCTGCTTTGTCCGATTCTTTTGGATCAGTTTGGCTGTAACATTGGAAGAAGTTGACAGGGCATGGATGTGGAGTAAAGCAGCTCCCTCTTGGCTTTACCCTTGCCCATTCTAGCTGTTAAAATCTGACCAGGCGATGATAGTACAGTGGGCCACACATAGTTACCGGACCCGACTTACCGGGTCCAGCATTGTGGGTGAAGTGACCTCCAACCAGCAGTCCAGGGGCCTTGAGACAAGATGGCTTGCAAGCAGACCCGGGCCACAAGGTCCCTGGCAGAACCAAGCAGGCTGTGCCCAGTGTCGCACGGAGGGCGGAACATCTGCCTATGCCCCTCCGTGCAGGCGTATTGGAACCCCAATCCCTCCATTATAAAATATTTTTATTTATTTATTTATTTATTTTTACAACTTATATGCCGCCCACTACCCAAAGGTCTCTGGGCGGCTTACAATCAAGGAATTAAAACAGTTAAAAACATCAAACAACAATACATAATTAAAACAAGAATAAAAACCTTATACTAAAACATCACACTAAAATTGCCATCAGAAGACCCACAATCTAAATTGTATCAATTAAAAAACTTCTGGAACAGGAAGGTTTTTACCTGGCGCCGAAATGTCATCAGTGTTGGCGCCAGGCGGATCTCACTTGGGAGCAGCTGCCGAGAAGGCCCTGTGTCTGCAAGCCATGCCTCTTACCTCCTTGAGGGATGGCTCTTTCAAGAGGGCCCCCTGGCTTGATCTTAATTGCCGGGTAGGTTCATATGGAAGGAGGCGGTCCTTCAGGTATCCAGGTCCTAAGCCATTTAGGGCTTTATATGTCAAAACAAGCACTTTGAATTGGGCTCGGGCAGCAACTAGTAACCAATGTAGGCTACGTAGAATCGGCGTGATGTGATCCCTGATCCCAGTTGCAATCGCCGAACCGCCTTCAAAGGCACCCCATAAAGTGTTCTGCTAGCCGCCCCATACCACTACAAGTATTCTGGGCGGAACAATTTTGATTACAGTGTGCTACAATCTGGGTACTCGACCGACCTCGTCTGAGTGAACCTTGAGCTGCTACCCCCAGGTGTAGCACAGTTTTACCTGCATACAGGCATTTAACCACTGCGTAAGGCCCATGTAGAGCGCATTGCAGTAATCAATACGGGATGTTACCAGTGCATGCGTAACTGTTATGAGGCTCCGTTCATCCAGGTAGGGGCGTAGCTGATATATTTTCCGCAGCTGGAGAAAGGCACCCCTGGCCACCAAGTCCACCTGGGCTTCCAGCAGCCCCCTGCCACTCCCTCATTTGGACCTCGGCGCCACAGTTGCTCCCACCCACCAGCCCCAATTGGCCGTCAACTTAGGTTTGTTAGTATTTGCAGACCACAATGATGTATTCTTCATTACAGGAAGGCTATGTGCCCTCTTGTTTGAAATAAATAAATAAATAAATAAATAAATAAATAAATAAATAAATAAATAAATAAATAAATCTTTTTCGTGTAGAACAGATTAGTTGAGAGGGTATATGCGCAAGCACATCAGGACATTTTTGTTTCTTTTTCAGTTTAATTTAGAGGAAACCAACGTCCCCTCTAATTTCTGTCCCCGTTACATGGGGTTATTTTCTATGCTTGAGCTTGTGTGCAAAAGTCTGCCCCCTGGTGTGGTGTTCCATAACCACAACCAAAAAAGGTGGCGATGGGTGTGCACAGGGCTTTCCCGTCCCTGCACAGAGGGGGCGTTGTGGAAGTAAGCTTGGCTGGGCACACACCTTTAGAGAAGACCTTGGAGGAGACACTTCTGATACAGTGGAAGAAGAAAAGCATCCTAGTGAGATCATCCTTTTAGTTTTCATGGGAAGTAAATCTCGTGTAATGCTGTTGAACCTCCTGGGGCTGTGCAACTGATCATGTCTCACTGGCACAGTTTTCTGTGGAGGAGACCCGAGTATTGCTCTACATTCCTCACCAAAGCCTGGAGTCATCTTTGCATAGATACGCCCTTCCATCTTTTTTCTCTCCTATATAATTAGAAGAGAGGTCAGCTGTAAGGCAAGCAAGAGAAGACTGGTTCTGTCTAAGAACAGCAAGGCTTGCAAAAAAAAAAAAAGCCTACTGCCTAACTCCTTCCTGCTGTCAGGTTTATGCTCCCTATAACTTTACTGTTTTTATTAACAGTCATAATAGTTAAGCTGTTGGTTTATATCTAGGGCTTGTAAATATATCCTTTTTTAAACCTCCATAACCCACAACCCACCCTATGATAAATTCTGCCCGAGGACTGATGCTCCTGAGGGGCTTCCTATCAGTTTGCTTGCTGCCGCTTTCCCAAAATATGTCATGCGTTTTGCATAATTTCAAAGAAACAAACTCTATTCTGTAAGTTTCCCATACTTGTACAGTAACACTGAAGAAGAAGAGTCACCACACGCCTATCCTGACCTTTCTAGGAAATAATGAGGAAAGTGATCCTGCAAAGTAGGAATGAGCAGGTTTATGGTTTTGAGGGCCATAGATGAGTACTAAAACTGTCTATTGAGGCATAACTAATGCATAACTAAAGACGCGAGCAAAGCATGGTCAGAAAAGGAACACCTGGGAGACATCTGTAGAAATGGCCTCTTCCTTCTCACATGAGCGGCCCTCCGAGCCATCCTGTAGCTTAACTGTATGGGCTTTGGAAGAAACTCTTTCAGCCACTTGACTGGGAAAGTTCTGGAAAGTTTGGGAAGGCAGCTGGGAGACGGACTATCTGGAGATAACACCTTAGTATTTAATGTCCACATTAGGGGGAAAATGGGTAAAAAACATGTGTTTCTCCAGGTATGGGCAACAAAGGCTCGTAATCCAACAGAAAACAGGGGTTTGGGGAAATGTTCATGGCATTTTGAGATGCCATGAACATTTCATGAAAAAATGAAGAAAGAACTCTTCTCCAAATGGCAGAAAGAGCTGTTCTCCAGATCCTGATGGCATTGCTAGGAAATCTTAGGGAAGTGGGAAAGATTTGTGCATCTTTTCCATCACCTCCTCAAGGCCTTCCTCTTGGGTTCTCACACAGCTTGGCAACACAGAAGGAGTGAGTGGGCAGGGATAGAGTTGGCTTTCCAGTTCTCACAATCGCCTTCTATACTGCCTCCCATCCTTCCCCTCTCCAAAGAGGCACAGTAGGGTATTGGACTCCCAACCTCTGGATCTACAGCCAGATACCTAAGTCAACGATATATCCAGAAGCTCTTTTTTTATTCATGAATACCAAATTGTGAGATATGAAGAAGAAAGCAAAGAACAGATCCCATCAGAAGGGCTCATAACCACTATTTTCCCCGCGACATTTTACCTTGAATGTATCCAAGAAAAATGCTTTAAGCCTTACTGGGAATCTTTAATTCAAGGACTCTACTGCATTGCCTTTTTACAGTATTTGTTGAGAATATCATGACCTCACCCCTGAGAGCTGGGACAGTTTTTTTAAAAATGTATTAATTGAGTTCTTCATTCCTTTGCTGTTAGAATCATATGGGCATTTTTAGGTCCCCAGCGCATTGTGTTGCATGTTATTCACATAATGAGCAACACCCAGAAACATGCTCTGTGGTTCCCTCTATTGGCCAAGCCTGATGCTATACCCTGAATATATTTTCAAAAATAATAGAACTGGAAAGTTCTTGCAAAACATGCTTCTAAATATGCCCCTGAAAGCCTTAAAAATATGTGTAGAAAAAAAATAGTTATAATATGTTAGCCATGATACCAAAAGTTACATAACTTTGTAACTTTTGAATTGCTTTTGAATGTTTGTTTAGTTATACCACTGTTACTCCAAATAGTTTTTGTATTAGTAAATAACACTTACTTGTAACTAGTTATTTCCAAGTCTTACTTTCCTGCAGGAATTAGCAGGTTTCACTATGTCTGTTGTAGCAGGGAGTAGAGATGGGCACGGAACGAACATTTTTTCGTTTCCGTTACCGTTTGTCGTTTCCGTTTAACGAAATGACAAACGAAAATTGTTATGAAAATGCAACGAAACGAACAGAACCACGAAAATTGTGGTCGTTACGTTTCATTTCCGTTAATAGCAACGCGCAATGGAATGAGCTGTTTTAAATGTTAAAAAACGCCCTGGACATCCTGTAAAAACGCAGCAATAATTATTTATATTGTCTGATAATACCTACAAGGGGGGTTGGGGGTCCTTAAAGCATTTGTTTTTGTCTTCTCCCATCGTGATGTATTTTTCTTTTCCCTTTCAAATGGATGTCGCACCAGCAACAAAATGGAGGCAAGCCATGTGATGTGGGATCATCTTCAACCAATAGCATGCCCAGGTTGCAGACTGGACAGGCAGGTCTGGCAGCCACAGAGGGCATAAAAATCTCTGGCAGCCCCCGTCCTCCTTGCAGTCTCTGGTGGGAGTTAGGGTGGGATTTGCTGTCTCTGCGACTCTAGCTTCAGTCCTGCAGCCTCCCTGTGTGTGTGCGTGCTGTGTAGCTCTCAGTGAGTACCCTCCCTTGCCCCGCAGTGCAGTCACTCTGTGGCTGCCTTGCACCCTGGGCAACGCCCGCCGCTGCCTTTGCAGCCTCCCTGTGTGCCTAGTCTATACTGTGTCTCTGCCAGCATCCATTTTTTTTAGTGTTTTCCCTCTGGTCTGGGGCATTGGGGGATGCCTGCACATGGAAATGCTTTAAAAATCGTGCAAAAAGTGGGTAGAAACGACAAACGAAAAAATGAAAAACGGTAACGAAATTTTTCCAAAATTTCACGACAAACGGAAACGAACTGAAACAGACCTCTCAATGACAAACAAAAAACCAAAACACCATTTTTTTGTTTCGTGCCCATCTCTAGCAGGGAGCTATGCAGCATCTTTTTTTCTTTAAAAATACTGTGGCTTATTTAAAGACTTTCTCACAAAGGGTTCCCAGCCTTGGGTTCTCTGATGTTCTTGGAATAACATTCCCAGAACCTTGCACCACTAGTTTTGCTAGCCGGGATTTCTAGGAGTTGTAGACCAAGATCATCTGCACCCTTGCAAGAGTTAGCCACCTTTTAAAATGTTTATGATTCCACCCCACCCCACCCCACCGCCAAAAAAAAAATCATTGTGCCAAAACTTGTGGGTTTTTTTTGCACAAAATCCATTTATGCAAAAAAGAAAAGAAAAGAAAAAAGAAAAGAAAAGAAAAAAGAAACCACTGAAAGCACCATATTGTTAGCAGAAAATGTCTCACCATCTTCTAGGTAATGTGAAAAAGTGGATTTTGGTTTTCACAAGTAAAAAGCAAAAAGCAAAGTGTTCTACTTATATACCGCCCCATACCACTTCAAGTAGTCTCTAAGTGGTTAACAGTTTAATTACAGTATGCAGGCTACACATTGCCCCCGCCCCCCACAAGCAAGCTAGGTACTCATTTTACTGACTTCGGAAGGGTGGAAGACTGAGTCATTCTTGAGCCTGCTACCTAGGTTTGAACCCATATCGTGAGCACAGTTTTACCTGCAGTACAGGCATTTAAACACTGTGCCAAATGGGACAAGAGATTATCTTTCTATTTTGGTAGCAGCTCTATCTTGAATAAATCAATTCCAATACCAAGTGGAATTATTATGATCAGATATGGATTTCAGTGTACAGTAGTCCACAGAACAGAATTGCCCCCCTCCCAATGATGCTATGCATATGTAGTATCTTTTGGACACAAGACAGAAGGATGGAGTTGATGAACAACATAATTTGGAAGTGAAATGGATGCTTTAAAGGGGGGGCAGGGCTTTGCACACCAAGGTCTGTGATGCCCTATGAAGGATGGGGAAGTGTATCAGAAGTGAGACTTGCAGTCTGCACAATGGGGGTGTTGAAAACTGTCTGGGAAGCAAGTGTATCTCTGCCAATTACATCACAGAAGGCATCTGGTCTATTACAAAAGACATCTATTTTTTTCCAGCCACAGAAATATGCCATAGAATCCTCCTCAGATATGTTTCTTTTTAATAAAGTCATTTTTTTGGCATTACTCAGAATGGCTACTGAGGTAGCTTTTACATCAAAGAATCCTTTGATTACATTCATTGTCCTTAAATGCTAGTTTCCAGTTTTGCCCTTTGTTAAGTTTGGCACCCTATAGTTTTAAATCTCTCAGTTTCTCTCCCCGTCTCTCAAGGTTTGAACAATTCCTGTGTTGTGCTGATAATATCACATTTAATTATTGTAAGCATGTTAACTCCAATTACACAGTGTAAGTATGTGTTCTGTCATTTCTATGGGAGATGCTTAACTTCCCTTTCTTATACAATTTTCTGCCCTCTTTGTTGTGAATTGATATCGATTGTTAAGTTTCCCTTCTCCCCAGTATGCATTTCTTTTAATCGTGGGGTGAGGTGGGGAATAAAAAGGCCAGGCTATGGGAGGGGAAAAAATCAATACATTCTAAAAAGTTGTATTAAACAATGGCATTTATAGCACACTAGACATTTCTCCTCAGAAGCACATTCCATTTTGTTATAGCATCAGTTAACTCCCCCCATGCATGTTGTTTCCAAACTAGACTCAACCATGCTCATTAATAAATATTTTCTTGAGGAGAGGACCTCCCAAATTTATTACAAATGGTTTTCATCTGAAATTTCAGCTACTTTTGGAGTTTTGAACTCTTGACTCAAATGATTTTTTTCAGCCTGATTCACTAGCGGCAGCTGGAGAAACAAATATGGGCTCCTCAGATGTACTGAAACAATGACTAGCTCACCACATAGATTTTAGGGTTTCTTCTACTCACCATACCACTGCAAACTTTGTTTGGTGGAAATTTACAAAGCTGGTTGCATACAGCAGTTTACCATGAGGGCCAGACCACTGCAAATGCATTTTCATGTAGCCATGGTATTTTCACATGCTTGCAACCATCAGGCATCACATATTTGTTACCTAGCCTTGTGGATAAGGGAAATCCAGTTGACATTGTTTATCCGGACTTTCAGAAGGCTTTTGACAAGGTTCCGCATCAAAGGCTCTTGAATAAACTTGACAGTCATGGAATAAAGGGACAGGTCTTGTCCTGGATTAGCAATTGGCTAAGAGACAGGAAACAGAGGGTAGCACTAAATGGACACTTCTCCAAGTGGAGGGAGGCAAAGAGTGGGGTCCCCCAAGTTCAGTACTGGGACCCCTGCTTTTCAACCTCTTCATAAACGATCTAGAAGTAGGAGTAAATAGCAAGGTAGCCAAATTTGCGAACAACACTAAATTATACAGGGTAGTAAAAACAGAGAGAGATTGTGAGGAGCTCCAGAGGGATCTCTTGATAGTATCTTGTCATCCAAGATAGCTTGGATCACAAGAGGATGAAAAGGAATTATATGTTTCAGTATGGAATGGAAGGGAAAAACCATTTGGAAAGCCATTTTTGAATTTGTATCCCTCCCATGCGGAGCCCTGTTGGCCTTGTTTACAAGTATCAACAGCGTCTTGGCTAAAGCACATGTATTTAAACAATTTTGCCATGGAACAGATTTTTTAAAAAAGAAAAAAATTCAGGCATCTAGTGAAACTGTTGATGGCACTGCCCCCTTTCTGCATATCCACCACTTTTTCTTCAAGCACATCATTAATTTGAAAATCTGTTTGGGTAATTTGTTTCCTTCGTCTAAATTGTTTATGTGAGCTCACCATCTGACTACACCCACACAGTTTGATTGCCTGTCAAGTTTTGCCATCAAGTCTCATTACTAACATTTAATTGATTAATTACTAAATATGAGATAGACAGATCAGTCCTTTTGAATATTGCATTATACTCAATATGAGGTTTATATCTTTGAAAATTTTGTTAGATTTCCTCAGTTTATCCTCACTTTTTTCTTCCTTCTTTCTTCCATCACAATAAACCAAACAGTTCTTTAAGGTATCCCAATAGAAACAACCTTATTGCAATATTTGCCCATTTACATTATAATCTGCAGGCTGGCTAGAATAATATGTGATAGTTGTTAGCCTCCCAGAGTGAACATTTGGTCAGATATATGGAATATAAGTACAACCAACCAACCAACCAACCAACCAATCAATCTGTGCCTAAAATCTCCTCTTCAGTCTTCACTTGCTCAACCAATCAATCTGTGGCTATAGGCTAAATCCTCCTCTTCAGTCTTTCAGTGTCTTCACTCTAAGAAAAGACTCCTGTGAATTTTGATGCACATTTATTTCTGTGACTTCCAGGAAAAGCTATGGACATATAGGCTAGGCACAGATTCCTATTCTGTTAGGTCTTTTGCATCTGGAAAACTATAGGTTTGCACAGAAAAAAACTTAGACGGTTCTCAGGCCAATGCCTCGTGGAGAAGGTCCCCGGCCTCCCCCCCCCCATTGGGCTCCTCACTCTTCAGCCAGAAAAAGACTGTTTGCTGAGGGTTAGAATTAGATGTGGATTACAGGCGGAAAAACCCTGCTTGACTAAGGGCGCAGGGATCCAGTTTATAGGGGGGTTCTCCTGGAGTGTAGGAAGGTGGCTCCAGGGAAACTATAAACTGCCTGCATGGGTTTTTTCTTGCCCAATGATGGGCTGGCCGAGTGGCCAGCCATGTGTGACCACTTTCAATATCTTTACTTTCAAGCTGGAAAAATATCTAGTGCAGAACTAAGCCAGATCTACTTGCAAGTACAATTCCCTTCTGTGTGAGAAAGAGAGCTAGAGGGAACGATGTAAAACGTTATCTCCAT
Source organism: Phrynocephalus guinanensis (assembly GCA_037367245.1). Taxonomy (NCBI): domain Eukaryota; kingdom Metazoa; phylum Chordata; class Lepidosauria; order Squamata; family Agamidae; genus Phrynocephalus; species Phrynocephalus guinanensis. The sequence goes on from CM074733.1 coordinate 38,951,313, forward strand.
AGCTATTGCATAGCATTTTGCAGGCATCATAGGGGTCTCTTGGAGCCTGCTTCCCCTTTCCTAGTGGGTGAGGATAGGAGGCACCCACGGGTGCCTCCAGGAGCCCGCTTTCCCTTATAGCGGGCCAGAGGAGGGGAGGGAAATCACAACTTCCTTGATCCACTGGTGTACCATTTTCCTTTATTGGTGGTACCGAGTTCTATCTTGGCCATAGTTCCAAGGCTCAAAAGCAATACCTAGGAAGAGTCATGGTAAAACTACATGTAATAATAGGTATCATCACAGCTGTAATTCTTCTGCTTCTAGTTACAATAACTATATTTTTTAAGAAACGATTTCCCTTTTCTTAAAAGTAGCTGCATTTCTCGTGGTTTATTTACTTATCATTGTGTTACTTGAAAGCAAAACTGACGACTACAAGTAGCTTAGCTGTGGTTACGAAACCCATCCTTCTTCCACCCATGTCATCATGGTTTCATCATCTGCAACAAAGCTCATCATCTACAAAAACAAAGGAGCACTTGTACGTCGGCCGGCCTCCCTCCTTTAGTTAGTTACATATGCCATGGCCTGCAACTATAAGAGACACGTAGGCCAGAATCCTGTTTTGGTTTTGCTATGTGCCTAAGTTCTGTTTCCCAGGCTGACTGCTGTGCACCCAGGATTGCAGCCTAGTGGAAAACTGAATGGAGGCCCAAATGTGAAACCAGGATGCGTCAGGCATGTGGCGGACACAGCCTAGGAAAGTGGTGAGATTGCTGGCATGGTTGGCCTTACATGACCGCATAGGGCAAAAGGTGGCCTGAAAGTTTATAGTTTACATTGCAGAAGTGATGAAGTTATCCCTTATTAAAGTACAATAGTACCTTGTAATGAAGTTGTAACTTGGTTACTGAGGAAACAAATCCATTGTAATTGGAACAGTGCAAAGGAACAAAGAGCAAGGAATGAAAGAAATATCTTTTGTGAGCTGGCAAACTGGAAGGGAGGGGGGGGGAGAAGAGCCTTACTATAGAATCCAAAACTATTTCTCTCTTGGACTACAACGCCAACAGTTCCCCAGCTGGCTAGATTTGGGAGACCTGGTGTTTTATTTTAGAGAATCTACTTTCTTAAGGATAGGCAGGAAAAATGGCTGTGATGAGAAGGAAGTTCCCCATTCACATGACCCAAGATCACACTGGAGCCAGGGGGATAAAGCAGTGGCTTAAAACATCTAAGGAGTGGCAGTATAGTAAATTCTCTGGTGGTTATTATCATATGATAGTCCCTGGGGATTTGGGCCAAGGCAAACTTCACTAATGGTGGGAATTCTGTCCCATAGCTCCATGTACATTACTGGGATGAGGTCATCGGCAACAGAAGTGGTTAAAGGTGATTTTGAGGTGCACACAACTTGTACACAATGGAACAGAGTCATTTGCATCGCACAATCATCAAAGGGGGGGGGCTTAACCAGTAGCCATCTGTCGCTCCTGATGTTATACTAGCCTTTACAAATGCAAAGCTGCGCAACATGATTTCAGCTAGAATCTCTCATTTCAGGTCTTGGTTAGTGAAGCTTGTGTGTGTGTGTTCTGCTCTAAGTCAGAACCAACTTATAGTAATCCTAAAAGGGCTTTTAAGATAAAAGAGGGATTTAAGGAGTGGTTTACTAGTTCCACTCCCTCATTTTCCATGGCCTGGTGGGGATTTGACCCCTGTTCTCCAGACACCTACTCTATCCACTACACCACAATTTGAAGCTCAGCTTCATAAAATGGCATTTAAATATGCAAGCGAATTCATTTAAAGGTGGTATTTCCCAAAGGGAAGATTAAATTAAAAATGGACTTTTAAGATTACATGGAAGCAAGGATTAATGCTCGAATTGTGCAGAAAGATAGTTAGGCCACACCTGGAGTATTGCATGCAATTCTGGTCACCGCATAGCGAAACTGGAAAAGGTGCAAAGGAGAGTGAATAAAATGATTACTGGACTGGGGGACCTCCCTTATGAAGAAAGGCTACAGCATTTGGAGCTCTTTAGTCTGGAAAAAAGGCACCTGAGGGGGGGGGGATATGATTGAGATGTACAAAATTATGCCGGGCATGAGTAAAGAGGGACAGTTTTCTTCCTCTCACAAAATACCAGAACTAGGGGACATCCACTCAAATTGAGGGCTGGGAGAGTGAGAACAGACAAAAGAAAATATTTTTACCTAACATGTTGTTAGTCTATGGGACTCCCTGCCACAGGATGTGGTGATGGCATCTAGCCTGGATGCCTTCAAAAGGGGATTGGACAAATTCCTGCAGGAAAAGTCCATCACAGGTTATAAGCCATGATGGAGATGTACAATTTCCAGGCTTAAAACCAGGGGACTTCAAGGACCTGATGCAGGGGAGTGGTATCAGGAGACAGATATCTTGTGCCCTCCCAGAGGCATTTGTTGGGGACACTGTGAGATACAGGAAGCTGGACAAGATGGGCCTTTGGCCTGATCCAGCATAGCTCTTCTTATGTTCTTATGACCCACCCCCTGCCTACAATGATTTTTTGTCATATCTTGTTAGAATAGTGGGTGTGTGCATGTACGGTTGCTCATAGAAAGAGTACGAGAGATTTACACTTAGTCTTGTAAACTGGACTTCAAAATGGCCTCTTGCTCCCAAAACCCATTCTAAAACCTCATTTTGAAATCTCTCTTGGATTCATTAAAAAGCACTGTCTGTCCCCTTGCTGATGTGGTCTGAATTACCAAGAACAGCCTTCTGTAATTTTTATGTAGGAGGAGGATGTTTATTACTAGTTGATCCGCCACCCATTTCAAGGAAGTGCTTGGATTTAGGAAAATTGTTATCCTAAAGGTGAGATGCCTTTGAAACCCACAGAATGTTGCTTAAATAGTTTTCCCCAAGGACTATTATAATTGTCTGGAATGAAGTAACAGCTTTGAATAATATTGTACCTGGACATTTTAAAACAATGAATGGAAATAGTAGGAGCCATATGCTCTCATGCTGTAATTCCGAAATGAACTACTGCTTAGTATCCTGGAATTGAAATGGAATCAATATGAAATGCAAAGTCATGCTGCATATGTTTTAGATGGCTGTGGTCAGAGTTTGGGATAGCATGACAGGCAATAGTTACATGTAACTAGTTACTTTTTGCTAGGAGTTTCTGCACAATACCATTGTCATTAGAGATGGGCACGAAACAGAAAAAATAGTATTCTGTTTTGTTTCCTTTCCTTAGTAGTTTTGTTTTGTTTCATTAGTAACATTTTTTTTCTCAAAAGGTAGCAAAACAAAACTATTCAGAACTCTGCTCAACACAGCATGGGGAGTTAGTGCAGTAAAGTCAGTGCTCGCCCTGTCAGTCCCCAGCTGCTGTGACCTTCTCAACCTGGCAAGGAGCAGGTGGGGAGGGGGTGCACCCACTCGACCCTTGCCTGGCTGAGAAGGGCAAAGCGAATGACAGTTTTGAGTATCCCACAACCTGCTCCATTCTCCCTTTGTCACCCCCACCCCCACCCCCAGGTGTGTGTGTTTTGTACAGGTTGGGCTGTGAGGAGGGAGTGTGCCCCTTTTCCCACAGACCAAATTCTTTTTTAAAACAAACCTGGGAGGCAGGGGTGACAACAGGAGAACAGAGCTGGCAGTGGGAAATCCAAAACCCTGCTCTGCTCTCCCATTTTGGCCTCTGCCAGCCAGCTGGTTTTGACCGCTCTAGCTGTCAAAACCAGCTGGGTAGTGGTGGCCAAAACAAGAGAGTGGAGGAGGGAAATTCACAACAAAAACAGTGTGTTGTTTTTCATTTTGTGCTCATCTCTAATTGCCATCTATGACCATACTTGGCTGCTTGCTGCATGCTTGGCTACTGGCCAGATGACACAGTCTCTTCATGGGAGGGCACATGGCTACCAACCTTAGATAGAGGCAAGCAAGGGCTGTTTTGGGTGTGTATGGGAAGGGAGGAGATAAGACAAATGAAGAAAACAAATGAAGGGGAAAGGGGGGCTGAAGCAATGAAGGGATCCTGTGGGAAAGAGTATTGCTGAACACCTCCTCTCTGAGGCCGACACCTCACTGAGACGTTATGTAGGATTATGGAGGATGAATGTTCTAATGCCATGGTTGATCATCTAGAGCAGTGGTTTTCAGCCTTGGGAAACCTGGGTGTTTTTTGGAGTGCACCTCCCAGAAACACTGGTTCAACCAGTGGTGAAGGCTTCTGGGAAGTGCCATCGAAGGAAAAGGTTGAGAACCACTGATCTAGGACTTATACTATCTGCAACATTCTGCTTAGCTTCCATGTTGTTTTTAGCTATGTTGAAAAGGATTGGCGTAAAGTAGAATTATTCTGACAGACATTTATATATATACTGGCTTCCTTTTAATACATTGATCAGAGTTTGTTACTATATTCTTTTATGTATGATTTTTGACTTGATATACTCAATGTAACCCTTCATGATTTCTTTTTTATTTTTCCTCTCCCCCTTCCCTTTCCCATTAATACTAATAAAATCTTTAAATATTAAAAAATACATTGATCAGGCAATGGGACAATGGAAGTTCCATATTCCAAAATCTAGTTTCCATGTCATACACTTGGATTTTTGTTCAAACCAAGAAACTAATCAATAGTTGAATTTGGCCATTAGTTGAATAGAAGACTTAAAGTGTTCTGCTTATATACCGCCCCATACCACTTCAAGTAGGCAGTTTACAGCCTGCTACCTGGGATTGAACCCCAGGTCGTGAGCACAGTTTTTACCTGCAGTACAGGCATTTAACCACTGTGCCACTGGGCTATTGACTATCCTTTCGTTTGCCTCCTTTTTATAGACAGGCAAGTTACAGATCCGATAAATAGTGCTAAGAATGCTGGGATTTATAGCTCACACTTCCCCTGTATTAACAACATATCAGTATTCCTTTCTAACAAGTTCATTAAGACCCTTTATAATGCCAGAGCATTTCATTTGCTCACAGAAACATCTGTTGTTCCAATGGCTCCAACTGGCAGCTTCATGGTGTAGAACTGAAATAAGAAATGGATCAGTGCACATAGTATAACAAAATGACCCGTGAAAATAAGTTTCTCTTGTCTAGTTGGATGGAAACAGAATCAGAACGCTTCGCCCCGTCATGTTTTGAATGGACAACAAAGCACAGCAATAAGCCTTGATGTCAGTGCCACATTATGGAGAGGTTTGCTTTTTAATTTTAAACCATTCTCATGCATAACTGGATGGAATTGGTTCTTTTGGTCTGATCAGGTGACGGTTCACTTCCAAGGGCTTTATGCTTGCACATTTGAATGTGAGCAGACAGAAGGACATACTAATCTAATAACTAGAGATGGGCACGAAATGAACAATTTTTCGTTTCCATTTTTGTTTTTTCATTTCGTTACGTAACGAAACAACAAACAAATTTTGTCTCTGAAAATGTAACGAAACGAACAGAAACACCGGAAATTTTGTGGTGCATTTCATTTCCTTTACTGCAATATGAGTAAATTGCTTAAAATCCTTTAAAAAATCACAAAAAAGTGAAATAAATAGTAATGAAACGGTAACGAAACGAACAAAAACGAAAATGATTTTTTTTCAAAAAATTCACAAAAAATGGAAACGAACCAAAACGGACCCTCCAAACGGCAAACGACAAACGAAATGCAATTTTTTTTATTCGTGCCCATCTCTACTAATAACTAAAACTTCTCTGGCACTAAAGCACTGGAATTTTTTTAAAAAATATACTTCCTTGCAGTTCCAAGTCTTCTAAAAGAGGCCCTTGTAGATAATTGCTGTTTTAGTTACAACTTTTAGAAGGATCTATTTACTTCTTCATTTCTCAAAAGTAATTAAACTGGTTACTTTTTATGAAGGTGGTATAGAATGTATCTCCCATGTGAATTTCAGTTATTCACATTCAAATTTGTAGAAAAGAATTAAAATAATAATAACTTCAAAGACATGGAAGTCAGTATACCTATCCTAACCTTACTTAAGAGTCGTGTGCATAGACATCAGATTGTACTATCTCTCTGGATTCTGACACCTATAGCTGAAGCCCAGAGATAGAGATCAGGAATAGATATGTAAATGAATTAAAAATGAATCGTGACCCTAGTCAGAAATCGGTGATTCGTCTAACATTCATCTAGTCCGAAGACGGCGATGAATATGAAATGGCAAATATTTACCCTTTCTATTTTTCCCTTCATATGCATACTAGGCTGCCAGAACAATTAATCCTACAGCCTCACTTGCTTCCCTTAAAAAAGGAAAATGAAAGAAAAAAATTGAGCCATTCTTGCCTCCACAATATTTAAAAAGAATAATATATTATGTTGAAAACAGTAAACAAAATCAACACCCAAAACATATTCAAAAACAAGGGACATTGATTCCTTTTAATTGAAGTAAAACAAGTTGAGGAGCCGGGTAGCCATCACAAAAACCAAATACAAAAGTGGAACAGGTGATACCTTTCGGCTACTAGAAAAATAACAAAAACATTGCTAATATTTCGGGGGTGAAACCCCCTTCATCAGAGCAGTACCAATATGTTATAACTTGGCAAAAGATGGATTTGCCAGGAGTTATTTCTTAGATGTAAGGTCCTTGGCAAGATGGAAAAAAGCCAGGCAGTTTCTTAGTTGAGGCTCGGAGCTTGGATGTTCTCAGGCCACATCTGAAATGAAGGAAGAAGGTGTTTGTATTGTCCCAGTTCTTCCAAAGACATGTCACGGCTCACGTACACACATTCACACCTCTCCTCAATGTGGCGCATCAAAGCCAATGGCCCCTGCCTTGCCAGCGAAGGGGGAGGGTGGGTTGGTGCAGAAGGCTCATGCATTTCATTTGGGGATTGGGATACGATTTGGAAAAGTCCACTGGGTGTACCCAATTGAATCAAATAAAAAGGAAAGAGATTACTTAGTGATATCCACTCAGGCAACTAGTCATTTAAGGAAAAGGTTGCCAAAAGAGAAGAGTCTTTGCCTGACTGCAGAAGGACAGCAGTCCTTCTCCTCCTGGCTCCTTGTGGCAGGGAGTTCCAAAGTCTGGCAGCAACAACAGGGAAGGCCTTCTCCCGTGTTCTCATCAAACTCACCTGTGAGGATGGTGGGATTGAGAAAAAGGCCACCCTTGATGTTTATAACACCTGGCCAGACTCATATGGGGAGAAAATTGTTCTTGAGATCCAAGCTGTTTAGGGTCTTATATGCTCTCATACATTACACACATGAAGGTGACTACTGAAAACTCAGCAATTGGGAGGAAAAGAAGGAAAAGAATGAATTACAGCTAGATATAACTAGTTATTTCAAAGCTCTGGCTGGTATAAGGATAGATGGTTTGCTAAAACACCTTCCAGCAAAGCAATTATAGCTTAATGAGTATGTAAAGGCATCCCCTTAATTGGTTGCTTTTGGCATACATACTACTAATGACAAGTTCAGGCAGTGACACAGGGCTAAATGGCATTTAACTAGGTGTGAAATGGGAGAGAAGCTTTAATCTTAGGCCAATTCTGAAGGATGTGTGCATGTATGGATATAGTAAAATCATGAATAAAAGAAGAGATACAGGAAGCGATGACTGCTGCTAATGGATCTTCTTGAGTCTCATACACCAGCATTGACTCTGCTGCAGAATACTTAGCAGTAATTATGTGAGAGGAAAATCAGGTGAAATAATTCTTTATGGGGTCTTTCTGAATTAGACAACGGTTTCAAAGTGGAAATAATTCACCTCCACTAAATGCTTCTTGTGGAAACCAGTGCAGATATGAATGCTGCCTGAGATTCAAGATTAACAGTGTGTGTGTGTGTGTGTGTGTGTGTGTGTGTGTGTGTGTTGGGGGGTGTTCCCTGCTGTGAACTCATTTTTAGGGGTTTAGGAGAGATGCAATCTGCTAACAAAATCTTGTGAAGTGGTGGATGGTTCAGTCTGTAAGCTCACACAGATTTGTTCTCACTTTCTGCATTTTCTCATGTGAAGATTTTTGAGCGATGAAAACAGTGATGGGTTAGAACAAAAAGCCATAGTGCGACCAGCTCCTCGCCCAAAGGGTATTCAAGGTTTAAAGGGAATCTCAACCATCCCTTACATTTCCTTGTTGTTCTCTGTTTTCTTCCAACTTGGTTCTCTGGAGCAGCTTTTAAACTTTAGTACAGTGTTACATTCAATTTGAGATTGCAAAACCATAGGCAAAACGTCTTATACTTTCAAGTTTTGTGCCATGTCTCCCAATTCTAGATAACTTCAGGCCATGTTCTTTGTCTTAACATAAGAATATAAGAACATAAGAAGAGCCATGCTGGATCAGGCCAAAGGCCCATCTAGTCCAGCTTCCTGTATCTCACACGAAATGTGTATGGGAGTATAGGTGACTAGATATCTGTTTCCTGCATCTGGCCCTTAAGACTGGTGATCACATCTCCATCATGTTTTGTAGCCTGTGATGGACTTCTCCTCTTACCACAGCTTGTCTTAAAAAGATGGATTGAAGTTAAAATGAGATCCACACAACAGGTAATCCCTTTCCAGAACTCCTAAGAGAAAAGATAGAATAAAATTTTGCACTTATTATATCACCATCCAAAATGGCTTTTGGGCCCCTTTTTAATGACATCCCTTTAAAAAAATAAACACTTCACTGGCACACTACAGGATCATAACTCTGGTTATTTGTGTTGAGTTCATTGGGGCTTACTCACACCCAAGTGTAGATAAGATTGTAGCCTAACACTTAAGAGTACTAAAAAGTGGGTAAGCTCCCTAAGGGGCCCTGATGTCTCATACCAAGCAAAGATGATCCCAATCAGTTTTCCCTCCGTAGCATGAGTAGTGAAGAAGAGTTAAGGGGGGGGGGGGACCCAATAAAGTATAAATGTTTAAAGTAGTGTTACAAATTGGGAATCAATTATAATTTGTAGAAAAGAAACAAGGCAATACTGAATGGAAGCTACTCCAGACCCAGGGGATAGTAGATTGTTGTGCGAATTTTTAATTTATAAAACTTTCTAGAAAAAAAGAATGCTTGTGATGAATCACATAAATAGCAAGTACATCATATAAAATCTGATGATTTTGCAAACGGAGGGATGAAGAAATGGGGACACACATCACCAATAGCTATGTGAATATATAGGAACCAGAATTAATATCCTGCAGTCTGCCAGTAAATCATTTTTTTAAAGGCGGGTGAAAATATGGGTCCAAGAGGCAATTTATATGGTGAATCATTGGTGACATAGCAAGAGATATTAGTGAAAATGGATGTGAAACACAACTGAATATGAGCTTTAAAGAACGTTCTCTCAAATGAAGTTTTTTGTTCTAGGAAGGGCTATAGAGACCGGGAGGGAATACTGAGATATTGGCTAAAAATCAGTACTATGCATATTTACTGTATTTCAGCCCCCCTCTATTCTAAATTCTTCTCATGTGGAGATCTATATTCATTCAGAATTGGCTGCTCAAATCTGACAAAATTCAAATCCTGGAAGGTTTTCTAGGCTTGGAGCAAATGGGAGATATGGTTTTACTCCCTAACAGTCATGTACATATTCTTCTGTGTAAAAATGTATAATTGCTTAGACAACATATCCTTCATGTATTTTAATTGTGTTGTAAAAACAAAAGCAACAACAACCCAACAGTATTTGATATCACATGTCCATATTTTTATTCTGATGTTTTATTTAAAAGCTGATTTAGGGTAGTCATTTCATGGCTAGTAATTAAAGACCAGCTCTTCGAGGAACTTCAGATCTTATTTACAGGAGTCTTTTGGAAATCAGTCCAAGGAAATGTACCCTATTTTTCCATGAACACAGCACTATTTTTTCCTAAAATCATGACACTAAGAATTAGGGGGGGGGGTCATATACACAGAAGTACCGGTAAGCTTTTCTCTAGGAGTGAGGTGGAAGAGAGCCCCAACTGACCTTGTTGTTTCCCTTCCTTTCAGCAGCCTTTGTTTCACCCCCCCCCCCAGAATTGGCAGAGTCTTTTCAGCGGGAAAAAATAATCCAATAAATAAATAAATAAATAAATAAATAAATAAATAAATAAATAAATAAATAAATAAATGGTGTAGTGAGTTGAGGCTAAAGTAGGCTCATTTGAATCAGTGGGAGGTTTGGAGGAGTTTACTCATGAAATCCACGCTGACTCATTGGGCCTAATCTAGTGAGATTTACTACATTAAGCAATAGGATTTCTACTGTGAAAGGTTAGAAAAGGGGCAGCATTACTATTAGAAGTGGGAAATCAGCTTATCATGAGGAAGTGTGAAAGTGCAGAATGATTTCCCAAAGGAAATGGTAAAAGCCTAATTGCTGAATAATGTACAAATAACTACACACAGTACTTGAAAGTAAACTATCACAGAGGGAGCAATCCGGCTTGCTTATAGTTGGACAGGGATTCGAAGGACACCCCTCTTTCCTGTTTCCAGTTTCCATACATCATTCAGAAAGGTGTTCAACTTTGTACAAAGGAAGCAGAATAAACTCAGGTGCCATTCCTCACTGGCTCCTTCAGCCTTTTGGCACTATGTACCAGACCACAAGAATTTATTATTGCTTCTTTGCAAATGTACCCAAAAGGTGCTATGAAGCCATGCACCAAATAGAGTCCCTCACAGCCTTTTAAAAAGCATTAAAGACCTTGCTTTTTAGGGAAGGATTATAATGTTGTGTTACCCTGTTTTGTTGTATCTTTCTTGCCACCCTTTACTTTTGCCTCTTGCCGGGATTTTTATTCCATTGTGTGTTTGGTGCTATTTCCCGGCTGTTCATTGTTCATTTGTTCTTAATTTTCTTCTATTCATTTGGCTTTCATGTGAACTGCCCAGAGTCCCTGCTGGGAAATCGGGTGGTCTAGAAATAAAAATAGATAAATAAATGCTGTTGATAAACGTGTTTAAAATGGTGGTGGGCCAGAATCTCCCAAGGACACAAACCCTTACAGAAAATTTAGCCAAAAGTGTAATAAAAACCTATTAGCTACAAAATGTGCCAACCAAGTGACCCATGTATTATCTCTTACCATCTGGCATGACATGCACCTATGGCACCTTCATAGCAGTGCTTGAAATGTCCCTTGAGAAACATGGCTTTTGTTTGCCTCAGAGAATCATTGAGTTGAAAGGGCAGCGTGCGTGAGATGGAACGGTGAAGTTGAGCCCTGCCAGAGCAGGCTTCCCATAGGCAACCCCAATGGCTCCTGTGTGGATTTAATATTGCACTATTGGCTAATATTGGCTTCTCATCTGAATAACGTAAAACTAAACTACACACAGCACTTGAGAATATCCCAATCTGGTTTGTTTAGCTGGACAGGGATTAGATGTGTTTTACTATTTACTATTAGATGTGTTTACTATTAGAGATGGGCATGAAATGAACAATTTTTCGTTTCTGTTTTTGTTTTTTCATTTCGTTATGCAACAAAATGACAAAAAAATTTTTGTCTCCAAAATGAAACGAAATGAACAGAAACACCGGAAATTTTGTCGTGCGTTTCGTTTCCGTTACTGCAATACAGTGAACTGCTTTAAATGCTAAAAAAATCACAAAAATTGAAATAAATGGTAACGAAACTGTAACGAAATGAATGAAAACGAAAATGATTTTTTTGCGAAAATTTGCGAAAAAAGGAAACGAACTGAAATGGACCCTCCAAACGACAAACGACAAACGAAACGTCATTTTTTCCTACATTTTAATGTAGATTTATTCATGCGTATTCCTTTTTTATTTGTTATGTCACTTTTCATAACATAAAACATTTGAGGCTCTTTAGTCTGGAAAAAAGGTGCCTGAGGGAGGATATGATTGAGACATACAAAACAATGCAGGGCATGAGTAAAGTGGATTGAGGGACACACTTCTCCCTCTCACAAAATAACAGAACGAGAGGGCATCCAATCAAATTGAGGGTTAGGAAAGTGAGAAGAAATAAAAGATTTTTTTAACCCGGTGTGTTGTTAGTCTGTGGAACTCCCTGCCAGAGGATGTGGAGATGGCATCTGGCCTGAATGCCTTCAAAAGGGGATTGGACAGATTCCTGGAGGAAAAGTCCATCACAGGTTACAAACCATGATAGAGATGTGTAATCTCCAGGCTTAAAACCGGGGTACTTCAAGGGCCAGATGCAAGAGAGTGGTATCAGGCGACAGATATCTAGTCTCCTGCACTCCCAGACGTATTTGGTGGGGTCACTGTGAGATACATGAAGCTGGACTAGATGGGCCCTTGGCTTGCTCCATTATGGCTCTTCTTATGTTCTTATGTACATTGTATATTGTTTCATTTTATGATGTATTTTGTTAGCTGCCCAGAGTGGCCATGTTGCCAGATGGCGTGGTATAGAAATCCAGTTAGTAATTCATCATCATCATCATCATCATCATCATCTGAACCAGTGGGACTTTTCTTCCAAACTCCATATAATCATAGAGTTGGGAGGGGCTGATATGGGCATCCAGTCCAACCCTCTGCTCAAAGTAGGACTACAAATCACAGGATACCTGCCAGGTGGATGTCTGCATTCCCTTGCATGTCCTCCAGTGTTGGAGCACTCACCACCTCACGATACTGCTTGAGGATTCCTTCTCAAATTGATTGAGCTCAAACAGTAAAGGCAGGCCAGCTGATTACTGCTCAAAAAACTGAAAACTGCAGATAATAACAAACACTACACATCATATGGAAAAAATTATAATTGAGAAAAAAGTATTTTCATCTGTATGCTGTATATTCTTCAATAACAAGAATACATATGGTCTCTGGTTCTCTCCAGTGGCCTGGTAAATACAATGTAAAAATATATGGTTTTAATTTTTTTCTTTTCATATTTTTCATATTTTCAGAGTGCAGATAAGTGAAACTAGAATTCCTGTAAATATAGAGTATATATAGATCATGTGGATATAGAGGTCTTGTAGCTGCAGCCTTACTTCATGGGCTTTTAAAATGAGAAGCATTGGATGGGTGGATTGTATCTTTCTTGGAGAATTGTTTATTTATCCAGGTTTCAATGTGCCTGTGTGCACATCACAAAGCAAAAAGATGAATGTGTTGGATCTTTATTTGTTTGGAAGAAAGTAAATATCCTCCTTGGCTCAGGCAAGAAATGTGTGTTGCAGTGGACGATTTGTCAAATTTGAGGTTTAGCTTTGCTGTTTTGCTGTGTCCAGTTATTGGCTATTTTCAGTAAAGTTGTTTTTTTAAAAAAAAACTGAAGTTGAGCTTTCAGCAATTTGCAATTAAGGATCAGTAAAGAGACTGGTTCATACCTGCACACATGCTTTTGGTCCAGATGGCAGCAACAATACGATGCAAGAGGACAGCTTAGAATGTGGTGCCATTATTTGCATGTGTCTATGGCTGAAGGTTAAATTGTGTATTATCTGGACCAACAGAAAAGCAGCATAGGAAAGGTGCAGCATGAAGTACAAACAGTCAGCTACAGTTGCATGAAAAAGTATGTGAACCTTTAGGAATTTCATGGTGTTCTGCATTAATGTGCCATATAAGGTGATTTCCCACTAGCATTTTGAATGTTGAATGAGTGTGTTCAAGAAAGACATGAAGGATCAGATTTCTTTTGTGTGTTACTATTTTAGGCACATTATATTTGTCAATACACTTGACTTGGAGGAAAATCAGATCACATTAATGGAGAACACCATGACATTTGAAAAGGTTTACATTCTTTTTCTTGCAATTGTATGTGCATATACGTAAAAATAGGGAAACTATGATGACTGAATTTGAGCACGCACAGATGTTGAACCCTTTCGTACCTCATATCCACTCTTCTCCAGCTCAAATCCAAGAAAACATAAATAACTTTGGAATTTAATGAGGGGAATGTAGATGTGGATTTAGCATTCCTCACCCCTCCCCAAAATTATCCAGTCACAGAATAACATAAGAGCTGATCTGCGGAATCAATTCTCCACCCCCATCCATTCTCTTCCATATGATCCCTCATATATAGTTTCAGGCATCCACAGTTGATTTTGCAATAATTACTTATGGATATAAGGGACTACTGTATACAGGTGTACCTCGGTTGACGAATGCCTCCATTAATGTAACTTTTGGTTCACGAAAGGAACTCTCCTGGAAATAATGCCTTCTTTTACCATTTTCCCACAATTTTTTACGTAAGGCATTGCAAAAAAAAAAAAGTACTCAAAATGCGTTGTGCCCCTGTGTGTTTCCGGTTTATGAGTTTTCCAGAATATAAAAGGTCCCAGAGAATGGATTAACTTCATAAACCAAAGTACGCCTGTAATAAGAGGAATGTAACATATTAGGAATAGGAATTATGTATGAAATGGCATAGAAATGGCTTGTTACTTTGTAAAATGCTGAGTATTTTGTTACTTTTTTGATATAAAGCTCCAAGCCATGAGGAAGAGCAATCACTTACAATTCCTATTTGTAAATGAATCAAAGCAACAAGTAATATGGACTATGCATGAAACTCCCCCAGAAACATCCTTATATAAATACTTACACACTTGTATTATTAATATTGTTCAATTGTTATTACAAAATGAGAGATGTGTGACAAGTGAAGCAGCAGCAAGATCTATTTTAAAGAGGAAAGAAAAGGGGTCATTGTGCAAATAACCAGAGAACTATCACTATGATTAATTAATTTCGGGGGGGGGGGGGAGAACTATCAAGCTTCAATAGATGGTTCTTAATAAAGTGTTATGTATTTATTGTATTTCCAACTTGCTAGAATTGTGTTGTGGAACAAACCAAATACATCTAATTACACCTCTTGTTTATCACTTCATCATATCAAATATCTGTCGCCTGTTCATCCTTTTCATATACAAATTTGTACGTTGACAGGCAGCTTCATCCAACTCAATGACACACAAAGTGTAGAGTATTAAGATTAAACACAAACCTTTTTTGCAGCACTTGGGCCTTCTCTGCAAGCTGATCACTAGAGAATAGGTCTGCTGTCTAAGATCTACTAACACAACAGCCAAAGGTGGTGATAAAAGAGCCAAGCTCCCCTAACTCAGGGATACAAAAAACAATTGTGGCACAAAAGTAGGCTGGGATGAGAGTAATTGTAAATCATTTCCAGCATCCTTAGCCTAGGATGGCTTCTGCATTCAAAACTGCTTTATATCTGGCCCACTATCATTCCATGAGGCCACTGGACACTTTGGCTGGATAGGATTCATTTTACTCTAAACCCCTTTTATGAAGACGACGCTGGCCTCCATTCCAGACCCTGCCTAATATTTGGCACGAAGATGCCAGAGTACAGATCTTGGCACAAAAATCAGAATATCTATCTTCTCAACTACTGTTTTTATTTTACGTGCTTATTTGGATATGAAAAAATGTAACTGTTTGCTCCTCTGAACAAGAAGGTACAGTCAGAGGGGATCAGGTATTTGAGATAAAGGCCCAATGCACAAGATACTGAAGATAAATTAATGAATTTCAGAGGAAAATTATCACTGTATGGCAGTAAAAAGTGCAACATGGAACGTGTGTTGAAATATCCAATCATCCTTGCCATCATCTAATCTCTCATTAGATTTGCTTATCCTTATAGTAATCCTGTGTTTGCCCCTAATCTTTCATGAGGCTTCTAATTTTATTTATTTATTTATTTATTTATTTATTTATTTATTTATTTATTTATTTATTTATTTATTTATTTTATGGTTTTCTAATTATAGATGAAAAGGGAGGGGTAGAAAGGCAGGGCAAAATACTCAAAAATAAATACAATAAATAATAGGGATGGGTAAAGGATAAATAAGAGGTTACACAGAGAGGAGGCATCATAGTCATTTTTTTACATCTTTCAGACAGTTCTATATGTTAGCATCTTATTATCTATATAATTTGTTCAAATATTTTCATTATATCACATCATTTGGTCTTAATGTTTAATTAGCAAGCTACTATGTTTCTTAATTTCTGTCATGAATCCATCAGTATACTGGTTTCCAGCTTTCTTTTTCGTTTGGGATTGTTCTTTCTTTCAGGAGTTCAATCAGAATGTCCATTTCTGCTAATTCCTTCCCAATTGGTTCTTCTAATATAGGTATTTCTTTGTTCTTCCAGTATCTAGCTCATAAAATCCTAGCTGCTGTTACTATATGGATCACTCATAACATGTTTGATTTTTATATCTAAACTTTCTGGCATGATATTCAGTGCAAACAATCCAGGTGTAAATGGTATATGAAAGTCAAATATTAGGCTTCTAATTAAACTTGACCATTTCCAAATTGTTTAGGTCAGCCGCCTTGCTCTACAGATTGAGGAATACAGATTGCTGCCAACGTCTGTTATAATTAATTTCTTTTGTTTATATTTCCCACCCAAACCCAAATGAGAAAAACCATTCTTGAGTCACTCGAAGAAAGGAAATATATAAATATAATAGCTCTTCCATGCTTCTGACAGCAACAGATACCCATATAGTCACAATGGCCAATAGCCACCAGCAATCAAACCTATAATATACTCACTTGTCGACTCCCCATAAAACTGTTGATGTCCAGTGCTATTGGCAGGAGGTAGTCTATTGATCTTTATCTCAATCTCAGTCTTAGAACTGCAGGGCAGGAAGGGACCCAATGGACCATGAACTCTACCCGTCAAGTGCCACAGTGGGAGAACAAACTCCAAACTCCATGTAAATGAATTATTTCAATTCATTGTTTACTGTACACAGAAGTAGTTCCTTGTACTCTTCCGACCAGTTTCACTGAGTTGATGCTTCCAGAAATCAAGAAGAGGGGTTGAAACTTTATCTTTTTCAACACCATGTATATTTTTAATAATATAATCAATACTTGATGGATCCCATCTTTCTTCCTTATTTTAATAGCTCACACACAGCAGCATTTGCTTGAAGGATGAATCTGGCTTCCCTACAGGGCAGACTGAAACTCATACCCTCTTTTCGAAAGCCAGGTTTACCTTCTCCACCTCCCACCACCACTCAAATGTCTAATATGCAGATTTGCAAGTGACATCACACTTACCCTGTTACATAAAGAGCTCTGGATTTTAAAAAAAAGCTGTGCAGTGCATCTGAAGGCCATAACACTATGCTCCTCCATGTTTTAACTTAAAAACCTCTTTGCATGTTGAATAATGCTCATCTCTCTGAAAGAAAGTGAAGGGTGGGGGGAGAAGAAAGAAAGGAAACGGAGATCGTTTAATACAAAACTACAGAAAGCAAGTCTTTGGAATATGCCCCTGGCATCCATTTCCACATCAAGCAATAATGGATCCTGCAAGCGACAGCACTTTGATGATACGTTACACTAATACTTTATAGCAACGGAGCTCCAAGAATATATTAGGATAACATATCATCAAAGGCTATTGCTATGAAATCAAAAAAAGAAAGAAGGGACTCAGGATGTGACTTGGTGGTAAGAAAAGAGACAACAGGACACCTTAATCTTCCAAATCACATATTCTGGGCAAATTCTTCCACTGGTGTCATTTTATAGTGATTGATTCTGCTTTCAAATGGAAACTCAATGGGAGATGTCGAATGGTGCCAGGTTGTTAATTTCCATATCATCAACTAATGGGGAAATTTTCATCTTGGCAAACTGCCCATTAAATATCGCCCAAAACAATGAAACCATTGTGATCAAAACAATAGTTGGTGAGCATTATTTAAAAACAAAATCCACAAACTAAACATTTCTGTTTTGAGTGAAGGGAATAATACATTTAGGATAAGGAGAACTGGTCTTGGCAGAGGCTCCTGGGCCAGATGGCCAGTAGATAAATTGAATAAATAAATAAAATAAATTACTGAGAGTCACACACCGAGCATGCGTTAATAACGTAGTGCTCCTTATGAAAAAGCTAATACTGTACTGTACTAAGCTGTTTTATCAGAAATACAGGACACATATCCACATTGATCTTTGTTGATAAGATGACACCTAGATTCTCCACTGTATCAAATTTAAAGGACATCAACAAATTGCCATGTATCCAAAGAAAGTTGCCCTGGAAAGCAAAGGGTCTGGAAATTTTTCACAAGCTGCTGAAAACATTGGGTATGATTAGCCAGGAGAAGGGGGGGGGATGGAGAGATGTGTCCATTTATTTATTTATTTATTTATTTATTTATTTATTTATTTATTTAATATTCCATACCATTCTAGTGGCATACCACTACTCTTGGCAATTTCCAATAGAGATGGGCACGAAATGAATTTTTTTGTTTCATTTTTGTTTTGTTTTTCGTTTCATTACAGAATGAGACAAACGAAGTGCCCTTTTTAAAAAATGAAATAAAATGGAAATTTTCATTTTGTTCCATTTTGTTTTGATTTATTATTTATTTTGACAAGTGCTGATCTCGGCGCTTGTCTAAATAAATAATAAAAATTAGCACCAGTTGGCGCTATATTAAAAAAAGAAGTGCCGACTGGCCTGTGGGCCAGCTGGTTGGTGCTAGATAAAAATAAAAAATAAAGTGCCAACCTAGCCCACGGGCCAGCTGGTCGGAACTAAGTAAAAAAATACAATTAAAAAAAGTGCCTACTGGCTGGGTGGTCAGCTGTAACATTGAAAAATGAAAAATGAAAAATGAACTTTTGTAAAAATTTTGTTTCATTCTAAACAAAATGAAACAATAAAAAATGAAAAAAAAGAGAGCACAAAATCCCATTTTGGCATTTCGTGCCCATTTCTAATTTCCAACCAAAGAATACACATAAACATAATGAGAACAACTATCCTTGCCCCACATAATAATAATTTGAAAAAAGCATCTGGCACGGAGCACAAGGTGGCAGTCAAGTAATCACTTTGTGGTTCTCTACCCTCTCCAACCTCATTCCATGGGGATGAGGTGTTCTGAACTGGATAGAATCACAAACGTAAATGAATGAATGAATGAATACCTGTTGCAAAGTAAGAACACCCTGAATTGCTTCTGTGAACAAGATTTTAATGTAGGCTAGGGACATGGCACACCTCCATGGGTAGCACATTCCACAGAGAAGTGGCCACCACTATTAAGACCGTGCTCCTGGTTGAAGGCTTCCTGCCCTCCCACAGCCTTGGAAGTATGGGTGGTATGGTTGATAGATCTTAAGGAGAGGCACTCTGACTGATAAAGAAATCCCAAACTGTTCAGGGCTTTATATGCCAGCATTAATATTTGAATTTGTCATGGAAGCATACAGAAAGCCAGCATGTGTGAACCAGTACCAGGGATATATGGTCCTTAAGACCAACCTGGCTGCCTGCTCTCTTTTGCACCAACTGTAGCTTCCAGGCAGCTGTAGCTTCTTATCCAGCGCAGATCCCACATGGAGTAACAGTCCCTTTACAAGGCAACCAACATGTGAAACAGTCTTGGTTACCAAGTTGTCTTCAAATGCATAGTTGTGCAGGAGGAACGACAGATGTGTTCTTTGCTGTTCCTCAGTGAAGAGTTAGACCAAGTGGATGGGAATTCCAGGAAAACAGATTTTGGCTAAACATTATGTAATGGCAAGACAATTTGGCACTGGTGGATGGGGGAGTCTCCGTTATTGAAGAGTTTCTAAGAAGATGCTGGCGAACCAATGCAAGTACACTACACTTGCATTTCACATTCCTAATCCTTCATTGAGCAATAGCAGGACTTGGGTGGCTTTCCAGATTCCAGTGTTAATTTCTCAAGTAGAACATGGGGAGAAAGGAGCCAACCAAACCACAACAACCATTCTAAACTAACCAATAGAAAATGTGGTCCTGATTAAAAAATGGACAAGCTGTGGGGTGATTAGGGTGGGATATAAGCCTCATCTTCCTGGAGAAAGGGTATCCTGCCAGCAATGCTATTTTATGCTGGCTAAATCTCAGTGATCAGCCAGCAAAGCAGTCTGCTGACTGAACTGCTCTGCGGGTTATGATTCACTGGTAAAAACACACATGCCCAGCAAAGAGGGGCAGGGGTACAGAAAGGACAGGACTAGCGGGGGGGGGGGGTCTGTTTATATGAGATCCACATATCTGTTTCCAGGGGCACAGTTACAGTGCTGGTAATCCAGCATCCATACCTTGGAAAGGGCTTGTTTGCAATGCAGCTTCAGCCAGCCTAATGTTGGATCTGCTAGGCCAGATAGGATTGTGCTTTAATCCCGTTCTATTAGGGACAACCGCACCACAATCTGTAGGATATCTCATCTGTCCACAAGCTCTTAACAACAATAAGAAATGAGAAAGAATGTGAGATAATTCACTTAGGAGATAAATTCACTTATCTGCAAAAGCCAATGATTTAATGGACTTGCCCCTGATGGGCATAACTTTCCAGTTCAGAGCCTAATCAAATGTGCTGTCCTCTGCTTCCCCCAACTTGATAGTTATTGTCCTGGGAATAAATCTGATCTAAGATTGATCATCTTGATACCCATTCCAGAGTCATCTGTCTTAATTAAACCAGCTGATAACCCTTGTAAAGCTGTCAGCTGCCATAGATAACTTAATGTGGATTTGCAGCCCGGCTAACCACCTTCTTGGCAGGAGAAAATATTGCCAAGAAAGTTAAATCTGCCAGTATTGAGGGGAAACAGGAATGGATTTTGAGTCCACCTGGATTTTAAGGGAACAAAGCAAAATGTTTAACAGGGGGCCTTGAGACAATAAATATATAAAACTACCTATAAATGATACAGACAATTATTTGTATTCTCAAAGGCTTTCACGGCCAGGATCTGATAGCTGTGGTGTGGTGAGTTTTTCAGGTTGTTTGTCCATGTTCTGGAGGTTTTTCTTCCTGATGTTTCACCGGACTCTGTGGCTGGGATCTTCAGAGGGCAAGAAGCTCAGGGAATATAGTTTACTCAATACCCCAGAGCACAGAGGGAAACTCCTTGTTTCCTGAGATCCTTGCCCTCTGAAGCCACAGAAACCTCAGGAAGAAAAACCTCCAGAATGCTGCCAAACAGCCCAAAAAACTCACAACTACCAGACAGTTATTTGATAGTTTTGAATGGACTTCTTTTTCTGAAAAATATACTAGCTACTCTCTTGTACATTTAAGAGTTGGTTGATGGACTGGCAGATGCTAGCAAGTAATATTTATTTTCCTGGCACAAAATCTTTTGGTTTTTTGTTCTTGCGTATCAAATTGCTTTGTCGAGAAAAGGTCCCTTACTCGGCTGACAATGTCTTTATGACTACAAGTTTGTAGTTTTTATTCTGATGCACTTTCTGTGTTCCGAAAAACCTTGGTAGAAGTACTGTTAATTCTCTTCATTTTTCTGTCTGTCCATCTGCTAAGTTGCCTGCAAGGTCCTTTTAGGCTACATATCTCTTTTTAAAATAATTATATTTCCCAGAGACTACAGGTTATCACGGCCAGCCCTAACATTAGCCACACTGAAATGGTGGAATTATAGAAAGGATCAAGCTACCACAGCACGTGCTCAACTCATGCTCTACACACCACACCCAAAGTCTTATTTTGCTATCCAGTATGATCTGAAGAAGTTCTACAGATGATTTTTGGGGTGGGTGCACCCCTCTCTGCTTTGTATGTTTGGGACTCTCACAGCTAGAAGCAGCCAAATACACAGTGTGCAACAAGAGAGAAATACCTTCTTTGGGTGGTCTTCAGGGACTCTGGTAGTTTGTTTGTTATTTAAAATAATTTTGTCCCACTATTCTCCCTGAAAGGCTCCTTAGGCAGCAAGTTATGTGTGTGATGAGACAGTGGCATAGCACAGTGGCAACATTGGGCCTCATTTTAAATGTTTGGTTGAACTATCCAGGTGTGGATCTTGGAATTCTGGTAGATCATAAACTGAATGTGAGCCCACAGTATGATGTGTCCACAAAAAGGGCAAGTGCTATTTTAGGCTGCATTAGCAGACGTATCATTTTCAATTTCTCTGAGGTGCTCCTCCCTTCTATTCAGCTCTGGTTAGACCTCAACTTGAGTATTTGGTGCCAGTTCTGGATGGCACATCTCACGAAAGATGGTGACAAATTGGAAGCAGTTCAGGCCCTTTGTACATGACCCCTAAACTCTGCCGCAAATGGCTCCCAGCTCCGGAGCTTAAAATTGTTTCCCCACCAGCTCCAGAGTTTACAGATAATTAAGTGCGACCATGCCCACCTAAGGGCGTCCCAGCACACTTTTCAGGTACCTGCTCCCTGGAGGTGAAAATTCCTGATGCGGATATAACGTAGTGACTGCCCGGCTCTCCTTGCTTCTGTTTGTTCTTTTTTTGCCCCCCGCCCCTTTAAGAGATCTGAATGCAGTGCCAGGACAGCAGAACGGAGGTGAGAGGCATTCTTTTCTTCCTTTTTTTCTCCCTTCCCTCACGCAGCCAGCAGCCAGGGGTGCGGAGGGGGTGGGAACGCAGGAACAGCGACAAACCCCTAAGATCTCTCGTCCGAATTTAAGTGGCCACTTAGGGGTCGTGTGAAAAAGCCCTCAGAGGAGGGTGACAAGGATGATCAGGTGACTGGAAGCCAAGTCCTATGAGGGCACATTGATCCTAGAGGAAAGAAGACTGAGGGGAGATAGGATAGCATGCTTCTAATATTTGAAAGACTGTCATACAGACAAAGCAAAGTATTCTGCTTATATACTGCTTCATACCACTTCAGGCAGTCTCTGGGTGGTTTACAGTTCATTTACAGTATGCAGGCTACACATCCCCCACCCCATCAAGCTGGGTACTCATTTTATGAACCTCGGAAGGATGGAAGGCTGAGTCAACCTTGAGCCTGGTACCTGGGATTGAACCCCAGGTCGTGGGCACAGTTTTAGCTGCAGTACAGGCATTTAACCACTGCACCACGGGGCTCCTGTCAAGAAGGGGAAGTATCTGTTCTCGGTTATCCCAGAGTGCAGAACAGGCAACAATGGGCTCAAGTTAAGAGAACCCAGCTTTCAGCTGAATATCAGGAAAAAAAATTCCTGTCTGTTAGAGTAGTACAGCAATGGAACCAATGACCTCAAGAGGTGGTGAGTGGTCCAACACTGGAGGCATTGAAGAGAATTTGTGACAACGACCTGGCAGATATCCTTTGATTTGTGTTCCTGTGTGGAACAAGGAGTTGGACTTGAAGGCCTTGTAGGGCCCTTTCCAACTCCACTATTCTATGAGTATATGAACTGCATGAAATGCTGAGCTTGTAATTGGAAGGTAATCACACATTTTCTAACACTGCAGTTTCCTCAGAGCTTCACGCTTGAACAATCAGATTTGAAAATGAAGTCTTCATTTTCAGCCTGTTCACCGAGCAGAGCAAGATTAATTTGTGAAATGCAAAAATAACAGATGTTGGTGTGCTACTCAAGTTATCAGACCTTTTTTATTTTGGCTTCTTGGTTTTTAATCACTGCTTCTAAATCTGGAGGTGACCATCTCATCTATTATGGCCCACAGAGATAGATGGCATACCTCTGCTATGTTTTGGCTTGGCAACAAGCCACGTCCTTCCTACCAAATACAATAAGACTCAGCTTGTTTCCTGAACAGTGCATGTAAAATAGTACCCCATGCCATAGCTTGTCCTACCTATCTCTACCCAATAATGCAGGCATGTCCAAACTTCGGCCCTCCAGATATTTTGGACCACAACTCCCACAGTCCTTTGTCATTGGCAATCTAAGGTTAGAATTCTGGGAGTTGTGGTCCAAAACACCAGGAGGGTTGAAGTTTGGACATTTCTGCAATAATGGCTTTGCTTGGCCAATATACAGGATGTCCCTAGCTTTCAAGGCATTTGCAGGTAGCTGATTTGCTGCCATTTGGCAGCTTTGGATGGCCACAAGGGAGGCCCTGGTATGTCCACACAATACCGCTGGTACAGGATTGAACAGAGAAATTGCACCCACACAGCTGCTTGTGGGGAAGGAAAATCCATCTTCAGTCGAGACAAATGATGGAGTTGTTTAGGGGTGCACTTTCTCTCCCTCTTTATGTAATTCAATGGAGGGTCTTCCACCAATTTTTCCTCAACTTGCACCCTTTTAACATCCATCACTCCTCTTCCTGCTTCTCACTTTTCCTTACCTGCCATTCAAGTGGTACCGGTTTTACCAATAGGGAGACTTTGATGGTAGGGGAACTGGAAGAATAGAAGTCAAGAAAGAGGAACTAGTTCACTGGAGGTTAGGAGCTTGATTCCCCATGGTCCCTCCATGACTAGGGCTGGATATCATAGGGCAGTGGTGGCAAACCTTCGGCACTCCAGATGTTTTGGACTACAACTCCCACAGTCCTTTGTCATTGGCAACCTAGGCTTGGAATTCTAGAAGTTGTGGTCCAAAACATATGGAGTGCCGAAGGTTTGCCACCTCTGTCATAGGGTTTGTTCCAGCTCTGCAATATGTCTGTGAAGATTCTCAGTCATCCAGGTGAGTTTATCTGGAAGTTGAGTCATGCATACTAGATTTCTTTTTTCTTGAGAGATAGAAACGTTTCGCTGCTCATCCAAACAGCTTCATCAGCTCTGCAGTTCTTCAATCATTATTGTTGTTACGGAAGCCAAGATTTCTTTGTGCACTTGGATTTTAATTTGGATTGGAGACGAATCTTAGAATCATAGAGCTGGAAGGGACCTACAAGCATAACCTCTCCTCTGCCCACACACACATTCATAAGTAATTCTATTATTAGAACCCTGAATAGTGGTTTTCATTTTATTTTAAATTTCATTCTGTTTAAATATTTAAGCTGCTGAAACTATGAATCACTTATCAGATGGCTCTGAGCAGTTAACTATCACCACACTTAAATACCATTCCGAAACACCCCCCAAACAAAGGAAGATATAGCCAAAACATAGGAAAAAAAGGTTTTTGTAAAAAAAAAAAATGGAGGAGCAATTAATTAAGAGAACAAGAAAACCTGGGGAAAGACCTGTCAGAAATCCCAAGGGATGTTCTAAAGGCACACAATCACTTAGCAATCATGGTGAAGCTAAGCAAATTCAGGTTTGGTCAACAATGGCTGGACATGAGAGACATTTTGAAAGCATTGTCTTCTGTGGAAGAGAGGTGAGATACACCTGTCACCCTTGGAGAACTGATGCTGGTCAGTGTAGACTGCAACTTGAGAAATGTCCTTTCTTTGCATTATAACTCGCAGAATCCTACATCCAATATTGCCACTCATCATGCAGCTTGTGGGACTCTGGCAACTGTGGTGGTTTTGTTTGCTTGTTTGGTTATGGAAATGTTCTCATATCTGGTGCAAAGAGAAGCATTGGAGCATTTGCCCTGTTTTCTAATGAGTGTCAACTTCACGTAACAAATCAGAGAAGTAGAACCCAGGTAGGGCTCCTGACCTGATGGAGTGCACAGACCCCACTTCAAGGACTGTGATATAGCTACTGCAGATAAATCCTGTTCAGCAAAGAAGGATTCCTAGGATATAAAAATATACAGTATTTGTTGAATGTTAAGGATAATTGAGAATAAGTGCTATCTATGCCCACACATATGAATGTCAAATTTGCTCCTGCTCTGCCCATCACCCTGGTTCTGCTACCCTCTACTGTGGCATCTGCTCCATCAGGCAAAATGAGTACCAGCTACTATTATGTTTATCATGGGGGGGGGGGGGGCGAGAGAGAGAGAGAGACAAGGGAGATGAGGGTGAATTTACAATCTTTTTGACACTTGGGATGAGCAGTACTCACATCACCATGAGATAGGTAGGTAGGTAGTCAGGCAGGCAGGCAGGCAGGTAGGTACTGTAGGTACCTTGGTTTATGAACATCATCTGTTCCAGAAACATGCTCGAAAATCAAAATACTCGGACATCAAAGCCAATTTCCACATAGGAAATAATGGAAACATACATGATTTATTCTGGGGTGAAGTTTCCATTAATTCCTATCTGGAAATAAGAGGCAATCGTGGTGGCAAGGAGCTAGCTAGCGGGTGAAGAACCAGCCAGTGGCTGCAGCAGCCAGGAGCCGGCAGAGGAGGACGTGGTGCTTCAGCACTTGTTTTGCAAGACAAGCTCATTAACCAGAACAAAAGTGTTCTGATTTTTTTCCTCATCTTGCAAAACGCTCATAGACCAGGCACTTGTAAACTGAGGTAGGTAGGTAGATATATTTTGCTCCTATTACTGCTGAGACACTACCATGGGAGTTTACACAACTAATATAACACAAAACAAAAAATAAAGGTAAAAGGTTTGAAAACACTATATGGGTCTGATGAAAGGACAATAAAAGTGACTCCATCATGAAGTAACTTCAAGAGACCACTTAGTAGTGGGGTGGCTAGAAAAATATAAAGAAAGAAAGAAAGAAAAAGAAAGAAAGAAAGAGAAGAGAAGAGAAGAGAAGAGAAGAAAGAAGAGAAGAGAAGAGAAGAGAAGAAAAGAAAAGAAAAGAAAAGAAAAGAAAAGAAAAGAAAAGAAAAGAAAAGAAAAGAAAAGAAAAGAAAAAAAAGAAAAAAGTCAAATCTGTGTTTCCCAAAAGAGAGAAGTGGAGAGGACCAGGAAGGATTGCCATGTATTTTCCTTATATTCATCAATTGATTCACCTTCTGATTTTAGGGCATTCTAAATTTTGGTGCCTCTGGGCAAAAGCTCCTAATTTAAAACATCAAGATAAGGGAAAATATAGTGCAAGAGTATAAAACTATGCAAGATAAATATAAGAGCTTTCTTCCCTTTTCTCCAAAATATAAGAAACTGGGTTATTTAGCAAAGCTGAATGGTGGGTAGTTTTAGGACAGACAAAATGATTCCACATGGACTCTGCAGATGTTTAAATGCCGGAATGGATTGCCAAATGATATAGCAGTGGCTGCCAATTTGGATGACTTTAAATAGAGATTGGGCACATTTGTGTGTGCTAGTGCCATCGGTCTCTAATAGATGGGATAACTGTCTCCTTCAGAATCAAAGGCAGCATGCATGAGATGGATGGTGAAGTGGCACCCTTCCAGAGCAGGCTTCCCATAGGCAACTAAATGGCTATTGTGTGAATTTAATATTGCACTATTCGAGCTTTTAATCTGAATCGGTAGGACATTTCTTCCAAACTTCATAGAATCATAGAATAATGATTTTGGAAGGGGCCTACAAGGCCACAAAGCCCAACCCCCTGCTCAATGCAGGGATCAAAGTCAAAGAAAATCAGACAGATGGTTGTCTAATTTCGTCTTGAATGCCGTCCAGCGTTGGTGCACTCACCACCTCTTGAGGTCACTGGTTCCACTGCCATATTGCTCTAACAGTCAGGAATCCCCCACCAATATTCAACTGAAACCTGGCTTCCTGTAACTTGAGTCCATTGTTGTGTGTCCTGCATGTTCTAACCGAGAAAGAAAATCCTACTCCTCCTCTGTATGACAGCCTCCCAAGTATATTTGAAAAAGTGTTAGCATATTTCATCTCAGCCTTCTTTTCTTAAAGCTAAACTAGAATGACTTCAATCTTTTCTATTAGGAATTGGTTTCCAGTCCCCTAATCATCCTTATTGCCCACATCGGAACTTGTTCCAGTTTGTCAGCAGCATTCTTGAAGTGTGATGTCCACAATTGGACACAGTACTCCAAAGGAGGTCTATACCATGCCAAATAGAGTGGAACTAGTATCTTGCTGGATTTGGAGACTTGTCTTCAGTTGTGTGTGTGTTGTGTCATTACAGTTGTGACTGACCCTTCAGTGACTCCATGTCCATGGAGTTTCTTGGGAGGAATACTGGAGTGGTTTGCCAGTTCCTACTCCAGGCGCCTACAGCACCTCGTATTCCCGGGGGAACTCCCATCCAAATACTAACCACGACCAACCCTACTTAGCTTCCGAAATCAGGCGAGATAGGATGTGCTTAGAGTATCTAGGCAGCTCTTGTCTTCATTTAGTGCAGCCTAAAATTAGCATTTGCCATTTTTGTAGCCATATATTTATCATGTTTTTTTAAAAAAAAATGATAAATATAATGACAAATGTGAGATAAGGCATGCCAGACCAGTTAGCAATGTAATTAAAGGAAATCAGACACAGTTCAGGTTTACCCCAGGATGGCTCTATTCCTGTGTCTTTAACTTCACACCACCATGCAAAGAATAATTTCTCCATTTTCATCATAATTTGTTTTTCTTTATTTCAAATACTTATACCCTGCCTTCTGGTACTAGATGTCTGTCCTGAAAGGCATAGCAGCAGTGGGGGATGGGAAAGTTGGAACTCTTATTTTAACAAGTATAATATTTTGAACCTTTCCATAAGAAGCTGTGCAAGTGATATCCAAGTATGTAAGTTTCATTTGCTTTTCCAGGAACCCCAAGTAATTTTCCTCGATGATGTTTGAAAGCAGGTTGAAAGAGCCTTTTCTGCTTACAAAGAAACACATGCATATTTTGGTAGTCACTTTTCCACATCACCATATTCTGAATTTTTAAAATTAGTACAGTACTTCTTTATTCATTTTCACCACTAATTCAAGCATGCTTGTGTTCCTGCTCCCAACATACAAATTCATACTGTTCACATCTCTGGACTCCATGAAAACCAAGCAAAATATTCACACTGACTTCAGTTCATAGGTGTTCAGACAAAAAGAAATAGACGACTACATCAAAAATCTTAGACAATTCATATTTGTTTTACATATCTTGGATCTGTCAAAGTATAACTTTCCATGGAATTATAGAGTTCTATATTTCCAGTTTTGGGAAAATAACAAATTATTGGTAGGAAAGTTTGATTAAATAAAAATATTTCCTCAGAACCAGCTGGTGCTGTCCTTTGTCTTAGAAGCTTAGAGGAGGAAGCAACCAAGTCCTTTACACACCCTGTGGCTCTGAGCTACTTGGTAAACTAATTGTATGTGGTTTTGGTTCATTACTTTTCATGGGAAAGAATTAATTAACAAGATGACACTTTGGGAAAGGACAATAATTTATCCTTATTACTATTAATGATGTTAATAATAAGAGTTATTTCAGGAGGTACTTTAAAAGTAAACATTGTCCTTAAATAGCACATTGACTCATTAGCACACAGCTGCCCCCTTGATTAGCTACAGACTAAGTTGGACCATGATGGATGCATCCGTTGTGCCCTGCCTGTTACGGCAGCCATTTTAAACATGGAGACAGTTTTAAATTGCTCCATTTGGAGCTAAGAGGTACTGCTCATTTTTATGAATTTACCAAATGAGTTAGGCCCTTTTCACAAGGTCAATACCCTTCCTAAGTATCTATGGGATCTTGAACATATAGGAATTATGTGAATATAAGAAAAATGTAACCACAACTTGTTAGATTGTATGTGTGCTTTAGTTTTCCCCTCCTGCCAATGTGTTTTTGATGTGTTTAAAGAAAAAAAATCCACCACTGATTTTTCTTTCATTAGCTTTTGTAATTGCTGTGCCAGGGGAGAAGGACAGTACTTGGCTATTTAGGACTGAAACAAGTACACATAAACAAAGCTTGGCAGGTACACTGTATTAAGGAAGTGGTTTTCTCTTAGGTTTCCTGCCAAAAGACTTAATGTTCCTTTCCCCAGCTGTTTCTTTTCTAGATTTTGTCTCTCTCCATTATGAACAGATTTTTGTTCAGATTTAGATGAGAACTGCAAAAAAATCTCACTTACCAAGCCATCGAAACCAGAACGTAGTTCTCCAGTATTCGCAGTTCTCAGAATTTTATAATGCTGTTTTGCAAACATACAAATAACACCCCATATTTTTTAAAAAAATAAACTTTGCCAGTTCTTCCTCCAAATTAAAGATGGCCAGAAAGATCCTTCCAGGGGTAACCAATAACTAGTTGCATCTCCTCTAAATTCTTTTTTATTTATTTATTTATTTATTTATTTATTTATTTATTTATTTATTTATTTATTTATTTATTTATTTATTTAAGAATATTTTTATCCCACCTTTCTCCTTGGAAAAGGACCCAAGGTGGCTTACAGTCATGAGGGATAATATATAGTCTAGTACAATTAAGACATGTTCAAGTATTGAGAACAGAGAACTGAGGGACATCTTACAGCATTAATAGACAACATTACATTAAAGCTAGAAGAGAACATGAGCAGTTAAAAGGAGAGTAAAGTTTCATGTAAAGTTATGAGTGATGGAAACTAACATTGAGAACATAGAGTGTCAATGTACTCACATAAGATTATTAGTACGTGGTACCTTGTATAAAGGAATTAATTCATTCCAAATGAAATTCTGTTAAGCAATTTTTCCTTTATACAAATTTCCCATAGGAATGCATTGAAAATAGAGTAATACCTAATTGGGACCATTTTTATGTTGTATGGATTCACCCCATAGGCGATTCTGTTAAGCAAATTTTTCTATCTCCTGAATTTTGTATGTTGTACAGATTTTATGTTATACAAACGGTTTGTTATATGAGGGTCCACTGTAGTTATAATATAAACACAAAGTCTATGTGGTCTTATAAAGGTAAAGGTAAAGGTTCCCCCCGCATATGCATGCTAGTTGTGTCTGACTCTAGGGGCGGTGCTCATCTCCATATTCAAGCCGGAAGAGCCAGTGCTGTGCAAGTCCATGGCCATGTGGCTGGCATGGCTGCAAGGAAACACTGTTTTACTTTCCCACTTTTTATGGTGGTACCTATTTATCTACTTGCATTTACATGCTTTCAAACTGCTAGGTTGGCAGGAGCTGGGGTTATCAGCGGGAGCTCGCTCTGCTGCGTGGCACCCGGGATTCGAACCGCCGAGCTGCCAACTTTGCAGTCTACAGTTTCGGTGCCTTAGTCCACTGAGCCACCACGCTCCCGGTCTTATAGATTCATATAAAAGACACATAATAGGTAGTCCATCATTCAGAGAAAGATTGCCTGAAGAGAAAGGTATTTGCCTGTTTCCAGAAGGACATCAGAGATGAAGCAGTCCTGGCCTCTAGTCGGAGGGAGTTCCAGAGTCTGGGCGCAGCAGCCGAGAAGGCCGTTTCATAGTTTCCCACGAGACGTACCTGTGAGCGTAATGGGATGGAGAGAAGGACCTCTCCTTATGACCTTAACACACGAGTTGGTTCATCTTTGATGTAGCTAGTGTTTTGTAGGTCAAGGTCACCACCTTGAAACGTGCCCGATAGCTGATTGGCAGCCACTGGAGCTGCTTTGATAGGGATGTAATCTGATCTCTGCACCACGCCCCAGTCAGCAGTCTGGCTGCTGCATTTTGGACCTTTTGAAGTCTCCTGAGACTTTTCACCAGTAGCCCCACATAGAGCACATTACAGAAGTCTAGCAGGGATATCACTAGGGCATGTTTCACTGTGGCCATAGGTGGTTTCTCAAGAAAGGGGCGTAACTTGTGTACTAGCCTTAATTGTGCAAATGCGCTCCTAGCCACAGCCATGACCTGGGCATCCAAGCTCAAGGATGAGTCCAATAGCACCCCGAAGCTGCATGCCTATTTTTTCTATTCGAGGGTGACCCCATCCAGTACAGGTTGCATCCCTAATCCTTGTTCTCCCTTTCGACTGACCAGGAGCGCCTCTGTCTTGTCTGGGTTTAGTTTCATTTTGTTCATCCTCATTCAGTTCATTACTGCAGCTAAACACTCATGTAAAGTTGAGACAGTAGCTCCCTTAGAGTCAGGAGGTGACGAGAGGTAGAGCTGGGTATCATCGGCATACTGGTGGCACTTAACCCCAAAAGACCTGATAATCTTCCCCAGTGGTCTCATATAGATGTTAAATAACATAGGAGACAGAACGGAACCCTGGGGAACTCCACAGGTCAGTGGCTGTGGTGTTGAACATGAATCACCTAACACTACTTTCTGCGTTCTTTCCTACAGGAGGGACTGGAGCCACTTTAATGCAGTACCCCCAATTCCCATTTCAGAGAGATGAGTCAGGAGGATGCCATGGTCTATAGTGTCAAAAGCAGCTGAGAGGTCTAGTAAAACCAAAAGGGACACAAATCCCCTATCCATTTCCCTGTGTAAGTCATCTACCAATGTAACCAGTGCCGTCTCAGTCCCATAGCCAGGCCTGAAGCCAGATTGAAATGGATCCAGGTAGTTTATCTCATCCAGAAATGTCTGGAGCTGTGAGGCCATAATATAACCATAACTGTTGTGGTGTTCCTATCTAGATGTGGGAAAAGATATGTTTGAAGTGCTAACTCATGCTCTGCCTTGTGTGGTTACCTGATATGAATGGGAAAATCTAGCTGTTTCATTAGAGTGCAACTACACAGAGGGGAAAATAAGGTTTGATCCATTGTTGTTTGCAGTTTGTCAAACCAGATTTCCACAGGTGAAATCACTTTAGCGATCCGGAAGATAATTTGCAGGAATCAGGTGAAGCAGAGGCAAAGAGCTCAGTTTGCACAGTGTTCCAACAGCTAACTTGGGGTGTTAATAAGGTGCTAATTGGTAATTCCCACTTCTCAAGGTTTTTTTATCTTCTCCCAAGTTTCCTAGGGACAATATGTGCCAAGGTGAAACTTTTTTAAAGAAACATTTTGAAGAGCAGGGGTACTCAGTTGAAAGTAACCGAGGTTTGTTCTTCCCCTCTCAAAAGAGAGGATTCAATGATGGGTTTCCTCACATTGAGCTTTACAGGTTTTCATGTGAGTTCCTTTGTCCCTAGTCTGAAGACAAGGCACATGGACAATGTGACTACCTCCTCCAATTCTTTCCATCTTGATTATTCAATATTGTAATCCTGTCTCCCCAAAAGTGACTTCTTCCCTTTTTTGCATATTCCAAATTTGCCAGGTATGTACTTAACATCTAGTTGTCTCATGCACTTCAAGAAGCATCTGGTGGGGCCACTGTGAGGTCATAGAATCACAGAATCATAAAATAGTGAAGTTGGAAGGGAGTCTACAATGACATCTAGTCCAACCCCCTGCTCCACGGAGGAATACAAATCAAACAATATCTGCCAGGCACTTGTCCAATTTTCTCTTGAATGCCTCCAGTGTTGTGTGGAGATAGAGGAACCTAGACCTGGACTAGATGGGCACTTGGCCTGATCTAGCAGGGCTCACCTTAAGTTCTTATCTTCTTACGTAAAGATAAATCATATCACTGCAAATAGCCTGGGGAGTCAGCCTTCCTGGATTTAGAACAGGGATTCTTCTGAGAAAGACAAACACAGTATCCCAAAGTATAAGGAGGCAACTTTATTAAAAGGAAAGTCAAAAATCAAATGTAGAAAACAAGACTCAGAGAACCTCTTTTTGAAATACTTGTTGGTCTTATGTGCCATCAGATTGCTTACAACAAATCTAACAGGTTATTCAGAGCAGGGACCGGTTTGCAGTTTTCACACATCAGGGAGTTCCCTGAGTTCAGCACTAGATTTGTTACACCCCAGTGGCACTTTGAAATATATATAACAGGGAAAACAATACAGGCAATCCTTGTTAAGCTGTAAGTCCTCAAGACTCACTATGAATAAAGGCATCAAAAACATCTGTTTATCATAAGAGAGGGCACATTGGAAGTACACATGCAACATAATCCAGTAGCAGGCCACAAAATGACAAATAAACTCTAGGCACAAGGCCTAGTGCCCTGAGCTGGAAACAAAAATACAAAGCAAGGACAAATATGTATTTTGTTTGTTTTTAAATACCAAACTTTCTCACTGACCAGTCAGTTTTCAGCAGCTGATTACAGAGTTCTATACATCATAGCACTTGGTTAGAGTATAGGCTCTCATTAGATTCCAGCTGGAGATGGTGCACTAATGACCCCATTTATCACCATAACCTTGGACACAACCGTCATAAAAATAAGCTACAGATGTTCATTCCCTCATGTTGAAATGGACTAACAGGGTAACAGGTTGGGACACAGGATGCTAAAAGGCCTAATGTCTTTCAAAATGCAGAGAGAACATGGGTTGTTTAATGGAGGCTGCACAGTTATATAAAAAAAGGGGCATGGTGGCTCAGTGGACTAAGGCTTCCGAAAATTGTTGGCTGCAAAGTCCGCATATCAGCGGTTCGAATCCCGGGTGCCATGCAGCAGAGCGAGCTCCCGCTGATAACCCCAGCTCCTGCCAACCTAGTAGTTCAAAAACATGTAAATGCAAGTAGTTAAATAGGTACCAGAGTAAAAAATAAATAAAAGCGGGGAGGTAAAAAAAGTGTTTCCTTGCAGCCATGCCAGCCATGTGGCCATGGACTTGCACAACACTGGCTCTTCGGCTTGAATACGGACATGAGCACCACCCCTAAAGTTGGACACAACTAGCACGCATGTGCAGAGGGGGGGAACCTTTAGCTTTCTACCTCACAGTTATATAAAGTTACAGTATCTGAGTGATACAGTATCTGAGTGGTGAGATCCTACCCTTCTCATGGTGCCACTGGAAACTCTCTTCCCCAAATAGGGTGAGTTGAATTTGGACCAAACTGGTGACAGGCCCCTGTAACAGCTCAGCTGATGTAATCAAATTTGCACCAAACAATAGATCTGTCCACTGCCCAAATAAATGTGGCATGATCCAAATCGATGGTATTGACCTACCAAGAACTGAGGAGTCCAAATACCTTGGTTCCATGATCACAGCTGACAGGAGTCTGAATCGCAAAGTCACATCAAGAATCAACAGGGCTTGGCTAAAATGGCATGTGACATCAAGTGTCATGTGCAACAAAAAGATCCGCAGCTGTTTAAAGTCAAAGATCTGTCAAACCAGTGTACAACCTGTTGTACTCTGTGGCATGGAATGTTGGCCGTCAACTAAAGAAGTTGAACATCACTTTGGTGTCATGGAGACAAAGATGCTGCAATGGGCCACTGGCCTCATGCAAAATGGTCATATGCACAGTGATGACATCTGATCTAGCACCAATTACTGACAAGATGTGTGAAACTGGACTTATGCTGGTGTGGACACATGTTCTGTGCTAATGAGGAAACTCTGGCCAAAAAGGGTCTCATCCTAGAGGTCAGTGGGTCCTGACCAAGGGGAAGGACCCAAACAGTGCTGGATAAACACCCTTGACAATGACATGAAGTTGTCTCAGTTTCACCCAGACGTAACCTGAGACTGTGCCAAGTGGAAGGTGAAAACCAAAATAGTGGACCCCACCACCAAGTGGGACAGAAGCTAAGGAAAAGAAGATCTGCTGTCATATCACCCCTGACTTATGGACATTCTAAGAATGAATTATCTCCAGAACGTCTTGTCTTCAACCACCCTGATGAGCTCTTGCAAGCTTACACCTGTGGGTTCATTTAGGAAGTCAGTCCATCTTGTATTTGGTTTTCCTCTTTTCCTTTTGCCTTCAGTTTTCCCAACATTATTGGCTTTTGTAGAGACAGCATTATGTCTTTTCACAATGTTAGCCCAAAGTTGTATACAGTTATATAATGCTCAGAAGGCAGTGACAAATCTCATTCAATTTTAAGCAGAGCTTTGAAACATTGTTTTTTTGAAATATAATTTCCAGAAACCCCCCCCCCCCCAAAAAAAATCCAGGTAGGTAGGGATAGGAGTTCAAAAACAGGCACTAACCAATTAAGCATTCTAAGATCAGTACATCATTTGTTTAATCTATCCATTTTAGTTTATCCTGAATCTGGGTTTTTAAAACCTCAAATACTCTGGCTTCTAAATATGCAGAAACAAAGTTTTGGTAAATTCTGATTAAGGGGGGAAATGGGGGTGGGTACGTAGGAATGATCTCTTCTCCTTTCTACTTCCTTTGACAAGTTGCAAATTTCATGTGAGATTCAGAATTTGAAAAGCTCCTTGTGTTTAAGGAACTGTGAATTTTGATAAATATTGATTTTTTAAAAGATGTCAAAAATGAAACCACCTCATCTCATCTCTACAGCATCATACTTTGTCACTGGTTGTGAGTATATCAGGCAAAAAAGAAGGCATTGTGTTTCTGTAAGTGGCCTGCAATGTTCAGAAGTTTATTTTGGTTTTGAGATGCCTTTTTATTTCATTGTGGGAAACAATTCATGTGAGATTAGTACAGGAGGTGCTTTGAAAGACTCTAACTAAAATGATTGCTAAGTACTTTTGGGAGATGGGGAAGGTAAATAGGATTAAATAGAGAGTGAATTCTAGGCCGATATGACCTACAGAGCCTTTAACATTTGAAACAAAAATGTACCTTTAACAATATGCTCAGCTTTTCACTAATATGAAGGTGTATTGATGGAAAAGCTTCACCTGTTGAATTTTATCTTCTAATACAATTAAGACCCTTTAAAAAAAACAATGATCAGGATTGGTGAGAATTGCTGGTGTGTTTATTACCCGATCCACCACTGTGAACATGGTTGGAGAGGGTGAGTTAGGATTGGCCAATGTGTCAGTATTTTTTCATAGGATCAGGGCAGGTCCAAAGAAGAAAGGTTCTTTATTGATGTGTGCATGTCCAGATTTTCCAGGGGTTTGGCCTCATGGGTAGAGCCTACAGAGGAGAAGAAACCGTTCTTCAGATTGGGAACTGAAAATGTGAAGGAGAAAGTGCAGGAAGTACGGCTAGAGACTCCCCTCTGTCAGACAGCACCGTGATTTAGGTATCTGGGTGTGGAAACAATGGTGGGGAGTTCAATTCAATTCCTCACTGTGCGTTCTTGACAGGGGATAGACTTGATGATCCATAGGGTCCCTTCCAGCTCTGTAGTTCTCAGATAAGAATAGAGAGATGGGAGCTTTGTACAAAGTGCCTGTGGTCAATCACCCTCCCGCGAGTTGCCTGGACCAATTGTGCTGCTAGATTCTTTCTCTGCAGCATTGCACCAATTGTCACTGACACCCCAGCCAACTCTTCCCACCTGTGCACGCAGCTGACCACTTTATTGGGGAGGCAGCAGGAGGAGATTTTGTGCACAGCCCAATGCATGATCATCTGCGCTTGGAGATGG
This sequence comes from Phrynocephalus guinanensis, assembly GCA_037367245.1. Taxonomy (NCBI): domain Eukaryota; kingdom Metazoa; phylum Chordata; class Lepidosauria; order Squamata; family Agamidae; genus Phrynocephalus; species Phrynocephalus guinanensis. Next base: position 38,988,192 of record CM074733.1, read on the forward strand.
AAAGAGATGGCTGGGATGCCAGCAACTATTGGTGCATCACTACAGGGAAAGGATCCCAGCATCATGCAGAGCCTGGTGAGTGGTTGGGCCAGCTAGGGGGGAGGAAGAAGGGTGACTGGCCACAACTGGCCAGTGATGCTCTGTGCTCCAGACAAAGCACCCATCTCTATTCTTATCTTAGAACTGCAGAGCTGGAAAAAACCCTATGGATCATCAGTTGATAAGGAATGGCTTCTTCTGTGTGGTTTCTAAAAGCTGAATGAGAAGAACCTGTACTAAAGTTCTGATCTGGAAAGCTGCTAATAAGTGAAGTTGTTTAGAGGAGGGAAGGGATGAAGGAATTGCACTAAGGCTTATGGATGGGATGTTGGTGTCTGACCAGGAGGTAGTTAAATTGGACACAAATAGCCCAACAGCAATGTATGTTATCAGCTCCACCAGTGATATAACTCGGAGTTCAGTTAGACATCCCACCCCCCCACCCCCCAATCAATAAACTACCTGGGATATATGCCAGCCAACTCGCTTCGCCATGCGGGGAGTCTGCCAGAAGCTTCATCTGCTGAAGAGACAACCTAGAAGAAAAGGGAGGAAACCGGTGAGCAAAAGAGAGCCAGCTCCTGTATCAGCCAGGAAGACTAATTGGAGGCTCGGCTGACTGGGCCGTTTGCCTGGGAGAAGAGTAATTGGGGCTGATTTCAAAGAATGACTCAGCTGCTCAAATGCCTACTGATGACCATGCTTCTTTGGAAAGGCCTCCAACCAAGAGGTAGCCAGCAGCAAGTTGCACAGAGAAAATGAGGAAGCCAGATTGTCAGGCAATTAGGATTCTCAAGTAATAGGGTTAGGTCATCACTAGGCATGGAGTAGAGCATTGGAAGGAAATGCCAGAAGGAAAGCTCACGAGAAGCAAATTATAAACACTGTCCCTCTCTCTCTCTCTCTCTCTCTCTTTCTCTTCCTTCCCCAAGGAATAAAGAAAGCCTCATGTTCTGTAGAAAAGGGAGCTATTAGTGCAAGAGAAGGAAGACTCGGGAGATTTAAGGCCGCCATCCCCTTCCCCAGACCACGGGTAGCCCCAAAATGACTTTTCAAATTACTGTTAACAAAAGTAAACCGGAAACACCTATCTGGTACAATTGTGTTTTTTGACCTTTTGGGGTTTGGACTTAAGCCTTGAGGCTTGTTGTGACATAAGGAACAAAAAACCATCATGGGAGATTAAGTGGGGGATCTTGGGATAATATATGGAAGCTGTAAAAAATGTCTCTGAGAGATGACCACAAAGCCCGTGGCCCACCCTAGGAGGTCTGTTTGGACGCATTAATGCAGGGAAGTGATCTTCAGAATGTCCAAGTCTTTCCTTTTAAAATAGTGTAACTCCACATTTGTATAGAATATATAAAGATAATATAGGCAGTGGACTAGATGTCCAATTATTGTCCTGTCTTTTGCCAGTCTTTCCCTTGTGCCAAGGCATAGCAAGGATTTGGACTGCCTGGGGACAAAGACTGTTTTTCCTCCCCCCCCTCCTGCCCCCCCACCGCATCGTACCCACCCAGCAAGAGAGGCCCAATCCTGTGGGCATGTGCATGGGCAGACAGGTGTGTGTGTGTGTGTGTGTTTGCCCCCGGTGGCCCAAAGGAAGGCGACGAGGAGGAGGAGGGCAGTGCAGCCACCTCGCTCCCTGCCTGCCTGCCTGCTTGCCTGCTCTGCCACTTGCTTGGCGTGCAGTGGCGGAGGCGATGGAGGGGGTCTCATCAGCAAGCCTTAGCGGGGGGATAGGAGGACTGCTGGTGGGAGGGCACACGTATTCCTCCAGGCACCCGCAGACTGCTGTGCCCAGGGCAAATGCACCCCCACCCCCCTGCCCTTGTGTGTCATGATATACCACCTACTTGTGCCAAAGCTCTTCCACTGCTTGAAGCAGGAGGGAAAGCATCCTCCCCCCACCCCCAAAAAAACCAGCCACAGCTGTAATGGCACCTTCATCTCAGCCAGAGGAGAATGAGACAGCCATTGCTTCCAGCAACGCCTGCAAGAAGAAGGTGGAGCACAATTTGTCCTTTTGGGGTCCTCCATTGTCCATCTGCCCCTTCCAGAGAAAGAGCATGTGTTGGCTGCCGATCAAAAAGGGAGAAAGGCACCACACTGCCCAACTGCTGGCCCTTTTCTGTCTATTCTTCCACCCACCAATGAAAGGAAGAGACCTGCAGCTGTGTACCAACTGCATACTTCTATAGAGGAGGAGATGAGGCAGGCAGAAATTCCATCCGAACCCCCACCATCTCAGGCAGGGCCAGACAAAAATGTGTGACTATGTTGTATCCTTTGAATTTGGGTACTTGTAAGCACATTCGTGCCCTTGGATTGGGTTATACCTGAGACACCAGCACAGATGATAACCAGAAGAAGAAGAAGAAGGAGACTAATTTCCATTTCAGATTAATGAGCTGTTTTCCCAGTAGATCAAAAAGGATGGCTTCATCCCATAAACCAGCCAGCAGAGCAGAACAGTATGAAAGTGAAGCCAGGTTTTTTTTTTTTTGTCTCTGAACTTGTGGTTCTCCCAGTGATGGCCTTCTCACAGTGCATGGGGGCTTTTATTATAGGGTTCTTTTAATTAGTGAGGTAATCATAGGCAGTGTCCGATATCAGATTTCAGTTGTAATCGGAAACAAATAATCAAGGGGAACTGCTTGTTCCGCAGAGATTTGGGGCGTGGTGGCTCAGCGGACTAAGGCGCCGAAACAGTCAGCTGCAAAGTCAGCAGCTCAGCGGTTCCAATCCCAGGTGCCACACAGTGGAGTGAGCTCCCGCTGTTCACCCCAGCTCCTGCCAACCTAGCAGTTCGAAAGCATGTAAATGCAAGTAGATAAATAGGTACCACCATAAAAAGCAGGAAGGTAAAACAGTGTTTCCGTGCAGCCATGCCAGCAACATGGCCATGGACTTGCACAACACTGGCTCTTCAGCTTGAATACAGAGATGAGCACTGCCCCTAGAGTTGGACATGACTAGCACACATGTGTGTGTGTGTGTCTGTGGGATTCTCATAAACTTTAGGCTGCAAGGGGATTGGACAGATTCCTGGAGGAAAAGTCCATCACAGGTTACAAACCATGATGGAGAAACCAGGGTCCTTCAAGGGCCAGATGCAGGGGAGTGGTATCTATCTAGTCTCATGCACTCCCAAATGCATCTGGTGGGGCCGCTGTGAGATACAGGAAGCTGGACTAGAGGGGCCTTTGGCCTGATCCAGCATGGCTCTTCTTATGTTCTTATGTTCTTATGTTCTTATGTTCTTATGTTCTTAAGGAGTGGTAGGATTTGCAATCCGATAAACCCTGAAGCACCACGTGTACCTCATCTCTGGTGTTCCAGGAGATGGTTTGATGTTGTTAATGTTGATGTTTGAAAAAGGAATTCTTGGGATACTGGAAGGGTATCCCATAACTTGGGATACTGGAAGGGACAAACCAGATATGTGATATAAAAGGTCTGCTCTCTACATGTGCATCAGTGAGATTTAATTGGATCACATTTGGACTGCTGTTATGCATTAATAGCAACCCTGAGGAGGAACACAGGGACCTGAGAGAGAGAACTGAGATTGGAACTTGTGGGGTGGAAGGGAGGATTGATTTTTCCTTGGATTAAATTTTCCCCCAATTAAAACTTCCACAGTTGGTAGTTGCCTTGCTGGTCAAAATATCTCATGTGGGTATCTGGATGTTTTGTTGTGCAGGACGTTTATCTTTGGGAAACTTGCTTTATATTAGAAAAACAGTGCAAGGTGAAATGAAAAATCATTTTTCTGACACTCTAAGGGCCTTTTTACACAACCCCTAAGATCCGCTGGCCACTTAAATTCGGACCAGAGATCTTAGGGGTTCCTCGCTCTTCCTCTGTCCCCACCCCCCTCCGCAGCCTGGTTGCTGGCTGCCTGAGGGAGGGAGAAAAAAGAAAGAAAAGAATGCCGGTTTACCTCCGTTTTGTTCACAGCAGCATTCAGATCTCTTAAAGGGGCGGGGCGCAAAAAAAGAACAAACAGAAGCCAGGAGAGCCCCGCACTCACTATCCTTACACCGGATCAAATATTTGTCACATCCAAAAAGCAAAGGTACAAGAAAAAAGTGCAGTTTGGTGTTGCTAAGTGGGTAGGGTTCGTTTTTTAATTGTCTGCAAAGTCCTGGAGCTGGTGGGTAAACTTTTTTTAAGGTCCGGACCTTGCAGCCATTTGTGGCGGAGCTTAGGGGTCGTGTATAAACGCCCTAAATCTCTCTTGCTGCTGCCACTGCAGCTGCCACATGTCTTTTAAAATCCAAGAAATGTGATCCATGGATGTTCTGGCTCCATGTTTTTTGGCCTAAAGCAAATGGTTCCTCCAACAAGGGAGAGGATGCTCTCATAACATGTTAGGTATAAAAAATACCCCATGTTTACACATGTACCTGAACACAGAGAAATGAAAGGAGGCTTTCCTGCACTTTTGTGTGATTTAGTTTGTTCAGTTTTTTTAATCCCTCTCCTTGCCAGTTTTATTATCCAGCTAAGACTGTTGGCCGAGCAACCCATTTGCAAAAAAGAAAAGAAAAACTCTGTTGTGCTTGTGTTGCTATAACTCAGTTGTAGCTGTTGTTGTTTTTTAATCCTCCGTGATTTCAATACTGCCTGCCAGCAAAATCCTAAGACACTTTGCCACAAGTAATTTATATATATTTCGTGTGCACAAGCCATTCACAGGCATTCTTATGCTATCTCGCTTTTTCCCTTCATTCATTTAAAACAGTACACATAGCAACAGCATTCATAGCATCTGCAAGCCTGGCAAGTTACAGCCTTTATACACGACCCCTAAGCTCCGCAGGAAACTTGGCTGCAAGGTCTGGGGGACCTTACAAGTGTTTTCCCACCAGCTCCGGACTTTGCAGACAATTAAGTATGTATAAGCCCCCCTAAGCGCGACCCAGCTGCACTTTCTTGTACCTGCTTGAGGTGGGAAGGAACCCCCCCAGGTTCGGATTTAATCTGGTCAGTGAATCCCCTCTCCTGGCTTCTGCTTCCCCTTTTTTTGCCTCCTGCCCCTTTAAGAGAAGAGGTGGGAGGAAAAAAAGCAAGCAGAAAAGAACGGAGCTCCGGGAAGCTCCTACCCAGGTGAGCTGCAGCGCGCGCCCCCTCTTTCAAACAGTGGGGTGGAAGGAAGGGCAACGAACCCCTAAGATCTTTGGTCCGAATTTAAGGGACCACCCCGGATCTTAAGAGGGTCGTGTGAAAAGGCCCTTAAACAGCATGGGCTGCGCGGGAAAGATGCTCTCTACATTAATTGAAGTGTCTCTGTGTGTGTGTGTGTCTCTCTCTCTCTTTGTCTCTCTGTGTGTAATGGTTCCTTAAAACTCATGCCCACAGTAGGATAAAAAATGCACTGCAACAAGCCCCATTATCAAAGCCATTATTAAAACCATTGATTTCCAAAGCTAACTACTGTAATAAGTTTTTAAGAATACTTTATGCCATTTCACGGGGGGGGGCTGCCCTGTAGGAAGCAAAATAAGAAGCGATTCTTCGGCATCTTAAGATATCAGTTCAGATAGCTTAAACAAGCACCAGACAGCACACAGAGAGGAAACACAGACACACAGACACAGACACAGACACAGACACAGACACACACACACACACACACACACACACACACACACAGAGAGAGAGAGAGAGAGAGAGAGAGAGAGAGAGAGAGAGAGAGAGAGAGAGAGATGTTGGTTTTGTTAACCTCAGGGGAAGATGCATCCTTCCTCTTGTTTCTTTCTCTCCTCTGGAAAAGTCCCTGCCAGTTGATTGATATGAAAGGTCCATCTTGGTTAAATCAAAATATTATTGATAATAGTTTGGTAAAGGCCACAGAAGGCTTCCTGTTTTGATTTTGTTTCCTAACCCTTTGATTCAGGATTAGGATATCAGGAGAATCCAGGAGAGGTGTGTGGATCACTTGGGCTGGCAAAAGATATTTTCCTTTTTTTTACCAGGTTGGGAAAGCTTTAAGGACCAGAGGTCATTGATTATTAGAGAGAAGTGCTAAGGGTTAAAATGTACCAAACACAATTAAGCAGAATTATGGAGATCCACCAATAATGTTTGATTTCAACTTTGAAAAAATATAACAATGGTTATTATTTGACTTTTTGGAATTCTAAGAATAAGAAACACTCCCCCAGCCCATGGCTGTTGTGTATCTATTGTGTGTGCTTTGGATGTTGACAACCTCGAGCGGGTGCAGAGGAGGGCGACCAGGATGGTTGAGGGTCTGCAAGAAATGTCTTACGAGGAGCGGCTTAGGGAGCTGGGAATGTTTAGCCTAACAAAAAGAAGGCTGAGATGGGATTTGATAGCTATATTTAAATATTTGAATGGATGTCACATTGAAGAAGAGCTTTGGATGTTGACAATCTTGAGCAGGCCCATGGCTACAGAGTCTAGGACTCGGGGCAATGCTTTCAAACTACAGGAAAAGAGATTCCATTTGAATATTAGGAAGAACTTCATGACTGTTAGAGTTGTTTGGCAGTGGAATATGCTGCCATGGAGGGTGGTGGAGTCTCCTTCTTTGGAGGTTTTTAAGCAGAGGCTGGATGCCCATCTGTCATGAGTACTGTGGTGGGGGTTCCTGCATGGCAGGGGGGGGGGCTTCTGGAAGTTGAGTCATGGCTACTGGACTCACTTTTTGAGACATAGAAATGTTTCGCTGCTCATCCAAACAGCTTCATCAGTCTGGATAAGCAGCAAAACGTTTCTGTCTCTCAAAAAGAAGTCCAGTAGCCATGACTCAACTTCCAGATAAACTTACCTGGATGATTGAGAATCTTCACAGACATGGCAGGGGGTTGGGCTGGATGGCCCTTGTGGTCTCTTCCAACTCTATGATTCTATGATTCTATGCACAAATCAGTCTTTGTTGGGGGAAAACGTGTTCCTTGTTTACCTCTCTTGTTGAAGAAGAGTGATTAATTTTATGACAAGGGCTTGAACATTACCTTTTGACGTGTCATGTTGACAATCGAAATAATTAAGATCAACAAAATTTGGTTACATATTCTTTATATTTATATCACTACCATTTCAACTGATCCACTGAGCATTATGATTTCTTTTTCTTTAATTTTCACTGCAGCACTTCCAGTATATGAACACAGTACTGGATAGTTTCTTTTGTATCTTTCAGAAACCTAATGCCATTAATCAAACCCACAAATGAAGCTTGCTTAGCATTATCTGGTCGGTACTGTAGGGATAGTATACATTTTGGAAAATAAAAAAATACTTCAGATTGTTTTTCTAATACGATTATCTTGTAGAGGGTAAAGTCAGAATCTCATTTTACAGCATTGTTAACCTTGGCACCTCAGAACTCCGACTGTGACATTGAAAAGAAAATGAAACGGTTAAATGGGCCCATTGTGATGTTAATGTATGTGTTAAAATTAGGGATGTGAAAAATTGTCACAAAATTAATCATTCTCAACAAGACAAGCTTATCTCAACACACCATGACAGTCTGTCAGGATATTGCTGACCTCTACAAGATTTCTCAGTTAGGCTGCTATCCCACAACCACTAAAAACTGCTTCAAAATGCTTGAAGATGCAGTCAATAAAATTGTGTCCCCACAACCTGTGGACTTTAAGGGGGGGGGAATGCGACCACGCCCACTTAAGCATGACCCAGCGAGTTTTACAAGTACCTGGTCTCGAGGTGGCGCAAAGCTTGTCTCAGTTCCGATGCAGATTTTAAACTGGTACTTGAGTCCGTGGGCCTCAGAAAATCTGCATCATTCTGCTGTGTTGCAGTTCCCGCTTGTGGGGACACAAAAGATGTGATTCTTTAAACTGTGCCCGTGAGGACACAGGAACCGCGTTTTTTAGCACGTGACCATTCCAGGGGATAGCAGTATAATGATAAGAAAAAGAGTGCTTTCTTTGCCTATTTTGGTTACCACACTGCATTTATGTTCTAACCTTGTGAACCTATACATACAAGCAGAAGAAAGACTGGTGCAATGATTTTAAAAAGATGCCAACAACCCATTCTGTGTTTCTAATCTGTAAGAAGATTCAAAACCACAAGGTGAGGAAATGTGGTTTTGCACATTTTGTATAACTGGTACAATTTGTGCTAAGATATCATTCTCACCAGTCTACTCTTGTTAACACCAGCAGAAGATATCTCATGAGTAGAAATGGGCACAAACAGCTGGTTTGGAGTTTCAATGCTGGTTCATTCTTTGGTGTTTGGCAGTGCCCAGACATACCTCCTCTGGTGGGCATTGACTCAGAAGTAGAGAGGGGCACAAAACGGAAATATAGTTTCATTTTGTTTCAGTCCTCATTTCATTAATAATGGATTTTTAAAAAGAATTTTCATCACAAAACAAAATGAAACAAAACAATTCATAAGGCTATAAATAATGGGGAGCTTTCCTATTTTAAAATTTAACAGGGAGCCCACTGCCCTAAGTCAAAGACCCCCACACCTTCCAATCAATTTGCTTTCAAGCAAATAACCCTTTGTAAACAAGCTAAAAACCTAATGGCTAGCTGCTGCACGGAGAGATCGGAGAGATAAGCTCAACAGCTGATCAGCATTGCGGTGAAGGAAGGAAGGAAAATATAAACAAAATTAGCCTCCGCAGTCCTACTTAATCAGGAAAGCAAAAGAGGGTGTTTTTTTGCATTTATCAGGAAAGGAGAACATTCAGTTTAAATCAAGTTGCAGACATAGCCAGCGAAGGGAAGAGCTCAGCTCCTGGCTAGCTTCAGGCAGATCAAGATCGGAGATAAGCTATTTCAACAGCTGAGGCATGGGAAGGAAGGAAAACAAATCAATCAGTTTAAAAATAAATTTCCTGTTCTCAAGACGGCTGGATCAGGAGGCTAGGACAGATCATTTCATTTCCGAAACAAAAAATGGTGTTTAGTTTCATTTCTTGACGACATGCTGTTTGCTGTTTCCTTTCATTTTGTAACATTTTGTAAGCTTATGAAATGACGAAACAGCATGTCTTTTTTGTAAAGTGCTCATCTGTACTCAGAAGCATTTCCCAGTGGATGTAAGGCAGGGAAAAGAGTGCACTGGCTCTGAGTGGGCAGTCACAAGAGGAGGCAAGGGTTGGAACAGCTGAAACACCTGTTTTCTGAAGGATGAGCATCTTTACTTATGAGTGAAGGGTGAGAGAGAAAATGGCTCCATTTTCAAACATGAGAACAAGTCAAGTGAACATTTACTTTCCTATTTAGAATTAGCAAAGTGTGATGATTATTATATATCACTCCATAGTGCTTAAAGCTCCCTGTAGGTGGTTTACAGTTTAATGATGTAAACTATACATTGCCCCCCCCACACACACACACACACATACAAGCTGGGTACTCAGTTTACTGTGAGCTCAGAAGGATGGAAGGTTGAGACAACCTGAGGTCATCTACCTGAACCCAGAATCAAACTCAGGTCAAATGCAGTCCTCACTGCAGTACTGCACTTTAACCATGAGGCTTCAATAATTACTTCAATGAGTTCTTGGGTTTTGCATCCTCCTTCCTTCAGCTCACTTCCTCCATGTATGAGACAATTTTCTATTCTGATCATTGTTTCTTCCAAACCAATTGTTCTTTCACATCCAAGCACTAATAACTGGTAATTCGCAAAGCTTCTTCTGGTTTTCCTCAGCTCTTTGCCACCGCTCTCCAAGGTACTGAACTTCACCCCCTTAAATAGGCACCAGTAGAGTGCAGACTAACTTCTGGAATGGATTTGTTGTGCCTGCAGAACTGGCATCATCAGCCTCCACTGCCTTCAAGGAGGATCCAAACACACATGGATAGACACATGCACAGATACTTATCAGGTTGTGGATTGTAATCCACTAGTTCTACAGTGCAGACTGAAAAAACTTAGACAACAGGAAAGAATGGCTCCAAGGGTCCAAGAGATAGCAAGTTTCCATTACATATTTTCTGCTATCCTATTTTCTCATTATGTTTTCTATCATGGTAATTTTGTACATCATGTGTATAGTAAAACCCATGCTTCCCTAGTGGCAGCATTTGGCATTCCTTCAAATTCCCTGCACTTCAGTAAGAGCCTGGTGGTGCGGTGGTTAAACTTCTGTCCTGCAGCCATAACTGTGATCATGACCTGGGGTTCAGTTCCAGGTAGCAACCTCAAGGTTCACTCAGCTTTCCATCCTTCTGAGGTTGATAAATTCACTACCTAGCTTTCTGGAAGTGGGGTGGGTCAATGTGTAGCCTGCATAATTAGCTGTAAAGTTGCCTAGAGAGTGTTTTAATCACTATGGGGTGGTATATAAGAAGCACCCCCCCCCAGTATATACTAAAACATACAAGTTTGGATCCAGGATCTGGTAGCAGAAGATAAAATAGTACAACAAATATAAAAAAAATTCACACAGCTCCTTTTGACACCTTGCAGCATGACATTTCCATTCTGCCAGATTAATTCAGAAGGGGAGAAATATGATATTTTCTCCTCTTGTTCTTTCATTATACCATGCACAGGCAAATGTTCTGTTCTGAAGAACATTAATGAATGCATATATATTGTTTGCATTAATCTCTGGAAAGAAGCTTTTAAAATGTATTATACATTACATACCCTAGAGCATTGTACAGAGTGCAGGTAGGAAATGTTCACATTACTTTGATACAGAAACAATAAACACTGCCTCTTTATTGCATTGAGTTAATAGCTTCCATAACTTTAGAGGCATTAGTGGGGTATATTATCAGAGCCTAACATGCTAAAATAAAATGTCCATTGTTCACAGAAAACTGCTAGGGAATACTAAGTCTCACAGCTTATCAAGTACTGTACAGTAAAAAAAAAGTTTAAAATAGCAGCCAGTCATTATTAACACAAGCGTTGTTACTAAAAGTATGTAGCTGTTGTAATTATCAAAAATTCCCTCTCTTCTACTCAAGAGAAAGTGCTGTGGCAGAAAATTGCATTCATGGAACTGCAAGGAACTGACTCAAACATTTAGTCCCAATGAGTAGGCTGACTGAATCATTTTTTTAATGGAATGTCAACATTTTAATCAACCACATTGATTCAATGGACCTACTTCAGTTTGGATAGAATAGCATCTGGATTTAGGCCAGAAGGATTTACTTTTCATTAAACTTCCATAAAATTAAATGTTTTATGACACTATGTGGTAGCTGCTGAGAGAATGTGCTTGTGTTGAAAACCAGCATCTAAATTCATAATTAAGTAAATAAATTATGCATTATGGGTGACATATTCTCTGGGTTTTTTTTAATCATTCGAAGAATTTATCTGTTTGGGGTTTGGTTATTTAAGGACTGAATGAATGGGAGGGATGATGTGAACCAAGTACCCTAGTTCCGGGTAAAGGAAGAAGAAGAGGTGAGCACAAAATTCAAAACCTGCCTCCAGAACACTAGGCCATTTCTATGGGTTCCCATTGCTGTGGTTCAGACAGACATAAGTCTAACCTCAACACTTATCTGGAAGTTGAGTCATGGCAACTGGAGTTCTTTTCTTGAGAGATCGAAATGTTTCACTGTTCATCCAAGCAGCTTCATCTAGTGCTTGGATGAGTAGTGAAACATTTCGATTCCTCAAGAAAACAACTCCAGTTGCCATGACTCGACTTCTAGATAAACTCACCTGGATTACTGAGAATCTTCACAGACAGACCCCCAACACTTGCCTGTCTGCAACTTGTCTGCAAGTAAAGTTGTAAGTGAAGTTGGAGAGTGAAGTTGGAAGGAGCCTACAAGGCCATCAAGTCCAACCCCCTGCTCGATACAGGAATACAGATCAAAGGATATCTGCCAGGTAGTAGTTCAAATTTCTCTTGAATGCCTCCAGTGTTGGAGCACTCACCTCTTGGGGTAATTGGTTCCATTGTCATACTGCTCTAACAGTTAGGAGTTTTTCCTGATATTCAGCCGAAAGCTGTGTCCTCCTAAACCATGCACAAGCACTGTTTAAACATATAAAGTCTGCAAGCCCCATTCTTTTGCTAGGATAGAAAGCAACCTTGGGAACCAAACAGGCCCAGTCTTCCTTTTGTGTATTCATATGGCAGCTGCATATGTGCAAGGTGGGGGAAGCTTCTACCTAGAAGCAGGTGAACAAATGTTCTGGCATAAATACTGTTCCATCATTGATTTGCTGCTACAGACCCCATCAGCAGGAGAATTTCGCCTAATGGGACCTATGTAGGAGAAGAGACTTTTTGGCAGTGGCCCCATCTTTCTGGAACAGCATGCCCCCGGAGTTGAGACAGGCCCCCTCACTTCTGGTCTTCTGGAAAAAAACTTAAAGACATGATTTTGCCAACTTGCCTGGGGTAGAACAAACAGCTGATGCCCCCAGAGGTGGCTAATACCATAGACCTTCTCTTGTGTAAAGCTTCATGTCTTATCCTTAATAATTTACTTATATTTATGCTGTCAGTTTTTGTATGGTTTTTAGACCTCTCGGTAGTTGGGCAGCTAAATTATTTTGTAAATAAATAAATATCCGTTGTTTAATTGATTTTTATATTGTAAGCCACCGAGAGTTCCCTCTGGGGAGATGGGTGGGAATAATAATAATAATAATAATAATAATAATAATAATAATAATAATAATAATAATAATAATAATAATAATAATAATAATAATAATAATAATAATAAACAACTCTCAAAATGCTTTTTTTTTTTTTACAAAAACAGGTCCCAAGCAACCATCCTCAACCTTCTTTTGGTGGGGGGCATGGGGATAAATAAAATGTGAGAAAAATATAGGACAAATTCAGGATGGTATAAGTCGCATAACAAACTTACTAAGGTGATCTGTGAATAATTTTTTCCAGTCTCTGGCCCCGATTAAGAGTGGCTGTCTTAGAGCATGTCTGATTAAATAATAATAATAATAATAATAATAATAATAATAATAATAATAATAATAATAATAATAATAATAATAATAATAATAATGAAGAAGAAGAAGAAGAAGAAGAAGAAGAAGAAGAAGAAGAAGAAGAAGAAGAAGAAGAATCTTCCAAGAAACAACAGCACCACTTGAAGAAATTCATAGAATCATAGAATCATAGAGTTGGACGAAACCTTAAGGGCCATCCAGTCCAACCCCCTACCATGCAGGAACCCCCATCACAGTATTTCCGACAGATGGCCATCCAGCCTCTGCTTAAAAACTTCCAAAGAAGGAGACTCCACCATGGCAGCATATTCCACTGCCAAACAGCTCTAACCATCAGGAAGTTCTTCCTAATGTTAAAATGGAATCTCTTTTCCTGTAGCTTGAAACCATTGTCCCGAGTCCTAGTCTTTGAAGCCATGGAGAACAAACCAGTCCCTTCTTCAATGTGACATCCTTTCAAATATTTAAACATAGCTATCATATCCCCTCTCAGCCTACTTTTTAAAAAGCTAAACATTCCCAGCTCCCTAACCTGTTCCTCGTAAGACATTTCTTCCAGACCTTCAACCATTCTGGTCACCCTCAACTGTACCCGCTTGAGCCCTCCTCTGTATTTTTGCATAAATACGAGTTTGCATAAATTGGATGTTTGCAATAATTGGAGTTGACAAAGTCACCATCAGTCAGCTGCAGAAGGCCACCTTACTGGGATCTGCTTGCATAATTCGCCGATATATTACATAATCCTAAACACTTGGGAAGCGTTTGACTAGTTATTTGTAATACAAAATCCGGTGTAGTTATCTTGTTTGCTGTGTGATAATAATAATAATAATAATAATAATAATAATAATAATAATAATAATAATAATAATAATAATAATAATAATAATAATAATAATAATAATAATAATAATAATAATAATAATATAAGATCCAGTATATATTTTAAAGCGGATTAGTTTGATGCATTTGTGGAAGTTACACTCAGATTGTAAAGTAATAGCTTCTTAAATGAATCAAACCTATTCAGTAGCAGTTGGGACCAAAAATTACATACTTCCCTGTGAATAGATATTAGTAGACAGCTGGTGGGCACCCTGTCCTTTTCCTAAAAACTTCAGTGTATCTCCTGTCATCCTAGTCTCCCTGTAAATACATGTTGTGATTCACATTTTTAAGAAGGAGATTTATTATTTTACTTGGTATACTTGATTCTCAATGGGTTAATTTGGGAGAGGAGAAAACCCCACCCCTTTTGCCGGTTTTCTGCCTCTAAAGAATTATTGCAACTCTGTCAACCTTGTAAACTCTGGCGCTCTCCCACTTGTGAGCTAAGTATCCTCTTAAATATGTATGACATAATTTTGACTGCATAAGACAGAATCCTTTGGGAACTGAGGTTTCCACTGCTAGTTATGATAGATAGATGATATCTCCCATGTAACTGAAGCAGCACAGACATTGAGTGCGGAGACTAGGATGGAACAGTTTGGGGGCCTCACACACTCCCCAGTAGGGCTGTGGAATCCACCACTTTAAAGTGAACTTCAGATTCCATATTTATATAAGCTTGCACTTAATCACTTTTACCTATTCAAATTGAGCATGTTTGCATAATTGATTTGATTTTGCAGTTGCTGGTGCTTTGACTGTATTTTGCATAATTGTGGTTTAGTTAGTCATGGGAAAATACATAAGGACACTGAAGGAGTACTTTCATCCATAAAGCCTGAAAAATTAATCCTACCCTTGTTCTGACTCCTGAGATGGCAGAAGCATTGTTGCAACGTTTTCAAGTGTACCTTCCTTTATTATCACTCCACAGCCAATCAGGGCTGTATGCATAAAAAATATTAATACCACTTTTAAAAGATGACAGTTATCATCTAATATGTGAATGCATATAAGCAATCAGAAAAAGAATAAAGTAATAAAAATAGTCATTCTTAAACAAATATAAAAATGGACAAATACATAAATACATAAATACATAAATAAATAAATAAATAAATAAATAAATAAATAAATAAATAAATAAATAAATAAATAAATAAATAAATACAGAGGCTATGAAGCAGGCAATGGGTTCTGTCTTCCCACAGCTCATTTAATAAATTTGGCAGTCCTATGAGACAGTGTAACTGCCTGTGCCCACTAGCAGAAATATAACTCTCTATAAAAAGGAGTTGTTCTGGATCCCTCTTGTTAAGGGTTTAATATACTGAACCCTGAAATCTGCATGCAGAGGATATTGTGGTGGGAAATTACCATGTGTTCCTTCTTATGACATTGTACTGGGCAGTATCTACTTACACCCTATTCATCCATATAGTTTCCCTGATCAGCTGCAGATAGTTTAATCTGCATTTTGGTACCAGTGTAACTTTGCCACCATACGCATTTATTCTGCCTGACAATGAACCTGACAAGAAGCAAAGACATATAATATAAAATAAGGACCATGCCTTCAAAAGCAGTGGCGAGCGATGACGGCTGGGTGACGGGAATTATGGTATAATATCATTGCCACTCTTGGGGACATTCTAATTCACGTTCTTCATGATCTCCATGGTGACCAGGAGCATGCTTTTCAGCAATTAAGGCCAGATGTTTTAGAGATCCTCAACATCCCCTCTAAATCAGCCTTCTCCAGGGAATTGGCTTTCATGACCTAAATCCTGTTGGGGAAAACCGTGCAACTCATCTGTCATGCAGCCCATTGTTTGCTATGGCAGGGAAGGAGGGGAGTGAGACAGTTGGCTTGCTAGCAAGGTAGCTTCTATGGGGGCAGGTGACTTTACCATTTTGCAGAAGAGTGATTTAGACCACCATGTAACAGCTATTTGTCTATTTCTTCATCCTTGATAGAAACACGGGGGGGGGGGGCTCCTGTGAGATTTTTTACTCTGACAGAACTTAAGCAACACTGGCACTTTTCTGCAGTACAAGGGGATCTGCAGAAAATGTACCTTTAAAAGCAAAAGCAAGCACAAAAATGTGCTGAAATTCAGGAAACCGCACAAAAACTACCATAATCTTGCCTAGCGGAAAGCAAGAATGAAGATTTCAGTCATGGGACTTGCTCTCAGTTTGGACGTGGACGTTGCACCAGTAACGCAGTTAGGATTTGTTTCAAGGTTTTGTTTTGTTTTTCAGTGATCCAGACTCAAATCACCCATTGGAACCCACCTGCCCCCTTCCTTGTTCCAGGGATAGGGGGAACCCTGTTTTTAATGGGAACTAGAGCTTGGGACTCAGGACTTAATAACGAAGGCTTGGACTTGGGGTTTGGTCTGGGATTGGACCCCAAACATTGCTAACATCCCTGGCAGCAAGGGAGATTATGACACTCCTCATTCTCATATGCAAGAATGAAATGAACAAAGACTTGTATTGGCATTGACAAGTAAAGATGTAGTTAATAAGGAGTTCCCCCCCCCCCCACACACACATGTTAGCCTAGTACCTTCAGAGTGTTGACTAGTGAAACTTCCAGGAGACATAGCAGTGTAAAATCTCATGTTCCTGGTTCTTAAAAATATACTATAAAAGACTAGTCATTCTTCTTTTTTAATGACAGCTAAGATCCTTAGAAAGTACCATCTGTATTCTGCATTTGCTGCAGCTCCCACCAAATTATGACAGCTGTGGAACTCTAGTAATAATTAGAGCTTGGGAAAAAATGTTCTTTTGGGCTGCAGGTTAAAAAAATTTCCAAGCCGGCATCACTGCTGTCCATGCCAACTCTAAGGAGTTCAAGAGCTGTCATTCAGACAAGTGACATGTTTGAAATCTCGAAGGACGATGTAATGAAGTTCAACAATTCACTGTGATATCTTGGACACATACGAGCCCTTCTCAGCATGAAATGCATATTCTGTCATCAGAATGCTGGTGAACTGCTCAGTGAGCTTCTGGGATGGATTGATTTTTGCCCCGACTCAGAAAGTGGGAGGAGGTTTCTTAGAAGGCTGGCAGTAAATGAACACATGCATTAGAGGACGAGCGCTTGTAAGGCTGCCTGATAAAATCTTCATCCAACACAACCTTTCAGTCTTATCAAAACAATCTTCAGTTGGTTTTTGATGGTGGAAAGAATTAAGTAGGATGATTTGCTCCCAGTTACCATCACTCTTCTTTCACTCCACTGACTTGGCTCCTTCTTGGTTTCAGTCCTTTCGACTTCCCAGTGGCATCACTTTGTAACTGACAAGGTTGCTGTACAGTGGTACCTTATTTTATTTATTGATTTATTTTTGCATTTCTAGACCGCTCTGATTTCTGAGGGGGATTCTGGGTGGTTTACACGAAAGCCAAGTAAATAATCAAGAGTTAAAATAAAAAAACCAAATACACCAAGTAAACCAAGAAAATCTAAATCTAAATCAAACAAGAAAAAAGCCCGGCAAGAGGCTAAAAGCTAAGGGTAGCCCAAATGGAGGGGGGCGACAACATTACATTACAGATCGCCATATGATTCCTTGAAAAGGCTGTTTTTAAAAGGCTTTTAAAAAGGCTTTTAATGGCTCAACTTGGCAAATCTTGCAAGGCCATTTGTTCAACATAACCTTGAGTTACAAATGTCCTAATTAGAGATGGGCACAGAACGAACATTTTTTCATTTCCGTTACCGTTTATCGTTTCCGTTACGTAACAAAACCACAAACGAAAATTGTGATGAAAATGCAAGGAAACGAACAGAACCACGAAAATGGTGGTCGTTACGTTTCGTTTCCGTTAATGGCGACGCACAATGAAATGAGCTGTTTTAAATGTTAAAAAACACCCTGGACATCCGTAAAAACGCAGTGATAATTATTTATATTGTCTGATAATACCTACCGGGGGGGGGATCCTTAAAACGTTTGTTTTTGTCTTCTCCCATCGCAATGTATTTTTCTTTTCCCTTTAAAATGGATGTCGCACCAGCCACAAACTGGAGGCAAGCCATGTGATGGGATCATGTTCAACCAATAGCATGCCCAGGTTGCAGACTGGGCAGGCAGGTCTGGCAGCCACAGAGGGCATAAAAAGGTCTGGCAGCCCCCATCCTCCTTGCAGTCTCTGGTGGGAGTTAGGGTTTGATTGCTGTCTCTGTGACTCTAGCTTCAGTCCTGTACCCTCCCTGTGTGCGTGCGTGCTGTGCACCTCTCAGTGAGTACCCTCCTTTGCCGCACAGTGCAGTCACTCTGCGGCTGCCTTGCACCCTGGGCAACGCCCGCCGCTGCCTTTGCAGCCTCCCTGCATACCTAGTCTATACTGTGTCTCTGCCAGCATCCATTTTTTTAATGTTTTCCCTCTGGTCTGGGGCATTGGGGGATGCCTGTGCACGGAAATGCTTTAAAAATCGCGCAAAAAGCGGGTAGAAACGACAAACGAAAAAACGAAAAACTGAAATGAATTTTTTCCAAAAATTCACGACAAATGGAAATGAAACGAAACAGACCTCTCAACGACAAACAAAAAACCGAAACGCCATTTTTTTGTTTCGTGCCCATCTGTAGTCCTAATTTCAAAAAAAAAAGTAATCAACTTATGAAGAGAAATCCATGGGAATGGGGATGCTTCAATAAATGTAGCCCTGGTTTTTTCCAGTTCCAAAAGGGAAACGGAAAGTACAAGGTTCTTTTTCAAAATGGCTCCTGCTCGTTTGCAATGGCAATACTGCCATCTTGTGGCCACCCCCCACTGCAGTGCTGCAACTGGAAAGATGAAGGAGCCATTTTGAAAAGGGAATCCGAGAACCAGGGCTTCTGTTTTTCAATGACCTGCACGAGGTGCCCATTTTGGAGCCATTCTTGAACTATTTGACACCGTTTTGGGCACTTTAAAACGTAGGGAGCTGCACATATGTAATTTGCATACCTTTTATTGTGCTTTTTTAATTCTTGGGGGGGGGGGAGGATTTTTCACTTGGAATGAATGAATGCATTTCTATAGCATTTTTATGGGGAGCCCTATTTCTAGATACAAAAATTTCAAGTTAAGATAATGCCATTGGAACAGATTAATTTTGTGATTGGAGGTACCACTGTAAGTCTCCATTTCAAGGACAACAGGCCCCTACCAAAACAATTTAAGTCAAAACAAACTCAAACCAGGTTACTGGGCAAAGTTTGACATTGATGCATTTTATATGGGTGAGCAGAGTGATAAAAGGTTTAGAAGAGCAAGATACCTAATACTTTGTTATATCAGCAAAATAGCTCTGTGCAGAAGCTTCTTCTAAGTGAGCAAGTACATTGCAAGCTTTAATGCTGAAATGATAGCTAATTTCCTCCCAGATTATTTGACTCAATTTTTTAAAAAAAAATGATTTTGGAACAAACGCTTGCAATTAAGTGGCTGAATTAACTCAAGTGCTGGTAATTTGGGGGATGAATAACAAAGCTGCCTTTGTGATATGCTGGCTCAAGAGCTGGCTAGTGAAGAATGGCAAACAGCAGAACTGGGTGATAGAGATATCCCTCTTCACCCCATTCCTCCCACTTTTCTATTCGTCTCTGAAGCCATTGTTTCAGAAGGAGAGGAACTGGCCTGCTTTCCAAAGCTTGGCCTGGAGTTCTCTTCTACCAAACTCGACATGGCTTGATCAGAACAAGGCAAGGCATACATCTGAGCAGAGACAGGCTAGGTACCACATTGAAGCCATGCTGATTTGCCCTTTCACACAGGCACAGCTCTCCCCTGGGTTTTCCTCTCTCACACTTGTGCCAAGCGAAGAAGTGGTCAAATCTCACCAAATCATGCCATCGTCTGTCTAATGCAATATTGTCTTGCAGTGGCTGGCAGTGACTTTCAATGGTCTTCCCCTGACATTGGGAATGTTCTATTCCAAAATTCCCCCTCCTCAGCCCCTTGGCCACCTTGAAAGATGAGTGGAAGACTTGTATAATATTGCAATGCTGACTTGGGATTTCTGGGAGTTTTTGTTTTCTCTCTCTTTTTCCATTTTCTCTCCTTTTCAGTATTTGCCTGGAAAAGACAAGAGTTTATATCTCTTGGTTTTAATAATAGGAATCCTTTGTTGCTTTGTAGCTGACCAGGCTGTATGCAAGAGCGTAGATTAAGCCAGTCTTAAACTCTACATAATAGTAATGGGTCATCAAGTCAATTCTCACTTATGGTGACCCCTTAGGGTTTTCTAGCTGGAGAGTACTTGGAGGTGGTTTAGCCTTCCCTCCTCTGGGGGCATCCTGGGAGTGTGCAGCTTGTCCAGACCACACAAACTTGCTGTATTTTGCAGGGGGCATGGGGTGGAGTTGATCTCCCAGCCACTGAGATACACTTAAATACTTTACCACTGTAATATCCTAAGACAATGGACCCCATCCTGCCGTCCTGGTGACCACTGGCACTGCCCTATGCATCATATGGACTTCAAAATTTGAAGCCAGACTTCTCTTTCCTTAGCTACAGAAAATGTGCTTTAAATGTGTGTTGGAACCTCTGCTACTCAGCAGAACAGACCCATGTTCATAAGCCGATTAAGTCCTGAATACACTTTCCAGAAACTAAATAAGAAATGGCTACTTCCAGCCATTTAAAATATGTACACAAGAAGTGTCCAGATATGCATGACTAGTTTTGTGAGGCCTTAGGGGACGTCCCAAGACCCTGATACAAATATCGACAGTCCTGGACCAAGGATTTTGGGCATTTTTCTAAACATGGTCATGGCAATTGCAGGGCTACAGGGATGCAAAAATGTCCTATGGACATTGCTATAAAGTTTCAGAGGTTTCCAAGAGTTCAGAAATTGTGACTTGTGGAGGAGGGCGAAAACTCAGGAGAAGAATCAACAATTGGGTTTCCCTTGTTGGGAAGTTGTGTGAAGATGATCCACCATGTGCATCTTTAAGAAGGAGCTGTTGGGATTGGGACCCAGTTTGAATGGAGAACCTCTGCACTGGTGTCTCCTTGGCTGAAAAATGATTTTTCTAGGGTAATGTTTGGTGGGTGTGGTTGCACCAGAACATCTGGAGAGAAATAGTTGCTCACTTGTGCTATAGAGGCATTGAATGTTAATTGAGTACCCAGTTCACTGGGGGTGGGGTGGGGGCAAAGTGTTGCCTGTATAATTTAATAGCAAACTGCCCAGAGAGTGCTTTAAGCACTTTGGGGAGGAATATAAGCAGCACACTTTGCTTTTTGCTTTAATCAGTTCTTAAGACACCATTGTGAAGAACCACTATTATATTACTCAGAAACTAACCAGAGTGGAATTAATTTAAGTCATGATTTAAATGTCATGACTTAAATAAATAAAAAATCAGATTTTAACTGATTTTAATTTAAAAAAAAAATTTAGATTGTTACTTAAATCAATTTAATTTTTTTTAAAAAAATTATTTTTATCCACCCTATACCTGATTAGACTCAAACTCATTACAGGCATTAATCTGTTGCCTTGGAGGAATGGAAGGGGTTTCAACAGAGGGAAATGTAGGGTGTTGAATCTAGGTAAAAATATTGAATTGCACAGATATACTGTAGGATATGAGATACCTGCCTGGAAAATTTTACCTGTGAAAGGGATCTGGAAGTCTTGGTGGACCACAAATTGAACATGAGTCAGCAGTGTGATGCGAAGGCCAGGAAAGTCAATGTGATTCTTGGTTGCATCAACAGAACCATAGTGTCTCGATCAAGGGAAGTGATAGTACCACTCTATTCTGTTCTGGTCAGACCCCACCTGGAGTACTGTTCGGCAGTGGAATATGCTGCCCCGGAGTGTGGTGGAGTCTCCTTCTTTGGAGGTTTTTAAGCAGAGGCTGGATGGCCATCTGTCAGAAATACTGTGATGGGGGTTCCTTCACTTCAGGGTGTTGGACTGGATGGCCCTTGAGGGCTCTTCCAACTCTATGATTCTATGATTCTATAGAGTCACTGAAAGCCTACAAGGAATAGGTGGTAGCAAAAAAGACCCACACTTTAAAGATTTTAGGATGGCTGGAGGAATGGAAGAAAGAACTAAGCTTTCTTAGCACCAAGCTACCATGCCAAGGCACAATGCTGTGAAGTTGCAGGATGAATGTGGCAGGATGGTTAATGGCACTGAAGATAAACATTACATGTTCTGATGCTGGACATGGTTAATAGCTACAGATGAAAGAAAGCACATTTCACTATTTTTGCAAAGCTGGTTGACCTTTATAACATATTTTTGAAGTCTTCCTTCAGTAAGGCATAAGCTAATACTGCAATTTCTCATCTTCATTCTGCTACTCGTTCCTAGTAGAATTCTCATGTCAAGATGTTCAGTATTTAGGTATTTGTGTATCTCGGGAATATTATGACAAAGAGAAATGTGGGAAAAGTTTATTCGTGAAGGTAGTATTTAATTTTCTTTATATCATCTAGTACTTTCATACTAATTGCTATCCTTTTCTTGCAGGTGGTGTATAAGAACAACGATGTACGGCTAGAACTGTCTCGTCTTGCTAAACTAGGTGATCCTAAGATGAAGATCCATGGTGTCGTAGCATTCAAATGTGAAAATGTAGCAACCTTAGATCCAATTACTTTTGAAACACCAGAATCTTTTATTTCTTTGCCAAAGTGGAATGCCAAGAAAACAGGCTCAATATCATTTGACTTTCGCACCACTGAACCCAATGGGCTAATACTTTTCAGCCACGGCAAGCCACGCCATCAGAAAGATGCCAAGCACCCACAAATGGTCAAAGTTGACTTCTTTGCGATTGAGATGCTCGATGGCCATCTATACTTGCTGCTGGACATGGGATCTGGTACAATTAAAATAAAAGCTTTACAAAAGAAAGTGAATGATGGAGAATGGTACCATGTAGACTTTCAGAGAGACGGACGATCTGGTAAGTGTTGGAAGAAAAAAACTCTCCCTCTTACACTTCTCTCAAGTTGCAGTTGAACTTGATTTCATAAGAACACATATTTCATTTGTAACTTCACTCTGCAATACATCCAGGTGTGCTCATCCCTCCACTGCTACAGAGCTAAATGTTCCATACCATCACTGTGTTTGTATTTGCTGTGGCTAATCTTCTGGTGACAAGGCATTGCAGTACTCAGCTAGGCTGGTGCCCAGATCGGTGCTATACAGTCCCAGCACTAGACCTCCTACTGCTTAGATTCTACCACTTAGTCGAATCAGCCAGACATTTTGCTCTGCTGGAACAATCAAGATTCAAGATTACCCTCCCAACATTGTAAGGCAACAAAGCAAAGTCACATTCTTTAAACTGGTGTTACAAGGAGCATATCTTCCAAAGCAATTGGCAATAATTATCATTTATTAACACCCCTGAACAATTTGCAACATAAAGTGAGGAAGGAAGCAGAAAAGCAAATGTTTGTAAACAGCAGTAATGGAATAGATGCATATACATGTATACACTTGTGTGCAGGTACGCACACACACACACACACACATGCACAAACACCCACACAATCAAAGTGCCATGTGTCCACCATAATTATTCAGCACATTTATTGTATAGGAAGAACTAAAAACAAAACAGAAGCAATGTTTTAAAATGTCAACATTCCTTTCATCCAGGAATTCCAGCATTATGAATGGATTGACTGACTGGGGGGTGCTGGCAGTAAGAAATAGTGAAAGTCTTTATTCCCCTACAACAGTAGGACAATTATAGTGTCAGTCTCTGACATTTGTTGATTATCCATAAGAAGCTTCTTATTCACATGTTTCAATTCTTTCATCTTACTATTGTCTTCCCCCACTCTCAACAAGTTTCCAAGTTGGAAGTGCACAATAATAACACTAGAGCTGTAAATCTAGATGATTCTCTGCCCCTTCAGCTTTCTATATGATTTTACAGTATGTCCTTTTTTCCTCTTCCCTCTCTTGTGATTCTTTGGCTAGCAAATTGTCCTTATTTCCAACCCCACAAAATCCTGTGCATAATTCTTTTAGTTATTAGAGGAATAGATGCCATGCTCAGGCATGTAGATAAATCAAAATGTCAATCAGATCTCTTCAAAATTGGTCATTACTTGCCCATTAAGAGCTGAATAACAAACTGAAGGCTTCATTGACCCTCATTTATCAGAGGCAAAGCAACTCAGTTAACAATCATAAAAGTCTTTTTACCTGGATTCTTCCTGCATTATGGGATTACTTTGTTGTAATCTTACATTACTACACTGCATCACACAGCATTTTGAATTTATGATATGTTATCTGTCTTCCCCTTCTCTCTCTGTTTCAAAACTGAAGCATTTTACCCCTTCACTAGATTAAATCCTCTGTAGGATTGTTGTGTCTTTATGTCACTCCTTGTCAATGTCACCCCCTTGTGGTGGTTCTTTTTCTTTTCAAATGGTTATGCACCTTCCCAGGCCAGACTTATTATTAACACAAGCATTTGAAATCAACTTATTTAAGAGCCTGGAACTCACAAGAGCTACCTAGGGATGAAAAAAAAATCAGGGAGAGAAGTGAGAATTACTCAGTATTTCTCTACGCAGCTGTTCTGAGTAGCCTCTTATCCTCTGTGGGTTTGCTGGAAGATTCCTTATCGGGGCAAAATGTCTGAGATGGGGGGAAATTGCCAAGTACTTGTTACACCACTAAATAGAACAAACATAAAAAAGACAATATTGCAAATCACCCAGTTGCAACAACATCATGCTTTTGCTATGTTTTATAAGCACACCAATGCATTCAGAGAATGCACAGGGGAAAGGGAGTGAGGAGGGGTTAAAGCAAAGTTGCTGGGCCACAAAGGTTCTGAATATGACTTGGTAATATTAACATGAGGAGAAGGAAGAGGAGTTTGCTGTTCCCATTGCATCTGTTATAACACCGAGTCTTGGCCTCGGTTTTAAATTAATTGGCATTGATCATAAATCCAAAGCTGATTAGTTAGAAAAATATGTTAGTCTGCGTTAAAATACTTCGTTTGACAATGACAGCACGAACCCAAGCCAAGATTCTTCTAACAGTAAATTGGAGTGCAGGCAGAGTGGTGTTGTAACTAAACTACAGCATAATGAGCCAGCATTTTGAGATATGGTGGGGTTACTGGAATTTAGTATGTGAAGGATCATCTCCATGGGATGGTTTGCAGAGAACAGTGTAATTTCCCCACTCTTGAGAGAGAGAGAGAGAGAGAGAGAGAGAGAGAGAGAGAGAGAGAGAGAGAGAGAGAGAGAGAGAGAGAGAGAGAGAGAGAGAGAGAGAGAGAAACACATATATTGCCTACCTATCTAGAGAAATACCAAAGCTATGTTCAGTCTCACATCATGTATTGAATATTCCATATCTAGCTCACAGGGGCAGGTCTTTGCTGAGAAGTGGAGCTTCAAGAAAGTGGGAAGAATCCAGTCCCCTAGGAGACTTATGAATTCATATTAGGCCCTGAGTCAGGTATTTCCTCCTTTAGATTAAAGGTGGCACCAGCTAGGAAGCTATAGCTTGAATAAGGAGAGAGAGAGAGAGAGAGAGAGAGAGAGAGAGAGAGAGAGAGAGAGAGAGCAATGGAGAACTCTTTTAACTGGATTATCTGGTGACTAAACACCATCATGATGCTATCAAGACTACACAGCAAGTATCCGACAAGTCTGGCTCATGCAAGGGTAATATGTGATCTCTTTCTTCTTCTTCTTCTTCTTCTTCTTCTTCTTCTTCTTCTTCTTCTTCTTCTTCTTCTTCTTCTTCTTCTTCTTCTTCTTCTTCTTCTTCTTCTTCTTCTTCTTCTTCTTCTTCTTCTTCTTCTTCTTCTGTCATAAAAGGAGATTTTCTATAGAGGGTGGGAACCTTTCTCCTTTAAAAGGACCCCTGATCTTGCCTGATTTCAGAACCTAGGCAGGGTCGGCCCTGGTTAGTACTTGGATGGGAGATCACCAGGGAATACCAGCTGCTCTAGGCGCCTGGAGTAGGAACTGGCAAACCACTCCAGTATTCCTGCCAAGAAAACTCCATGGGCATGGGGTCACGATGACTCAGTCACGACTGTAATGACACAGCACACACACACACACACACAAGGCAGCTTGCAACCATTGAATGACAGTATTTAAGCTAACATAAATGAATATACAATATTTAAAAAAAAAAACAAAACCAAAACACGTCCAATGAAGGCAGGCACAATAATCCATTTAAAAATTGCACACAGGCAGCCAGTCACTCAGGGAAAATTTGCCTGAAAAGAAAAGTATTTGTCTGTTTGTGGAAGGACAACAAAGATGGGGCCAGCCTGGCTTCCTGTGGGAGGGAGAGCCAGTGTCTGGGAACAGCAATGGAGAAGGCTCTCTCCTGTGTTCCACCAAACACACGTGTGAAGAGGAAGGACTCTCCTAATGACAGCAACTCATTTTCCTTAAGAAATTAACCACAATTTCCTATTTAATTAGAACTGCAAATTACATTTTTAACTTATTGAGGGTTAAAAATCATGGTTTGATCTTGGTTTGTTTGGATAAACATTAGCCATGGTTTGTCCTGGTTTGGGTGCAATAACAAATTGTGGTTAAGTGAAAACCAAAGTAGATGTTTCTCTCTCCCATTTGTGGCTGCATCAAGGAAGAATATGATAGGAGGAAAGATAAAAACCCACTTCCTTCTGGAACACTAAACCTGTTATTGTTATGTCTAAATCCTTCTGTGTGCACTTGCAACAAAACCAGGAAATGTGGGCATCGCTCTGAGATGTATTGCTCCTTTTGAAACTGCATCCATGAGAACTGAGCAGGTTGTTTTTGCCAAATGGGCTGGAGTTTCCCAAACCCTTTTTATGAACAACCATTCTGTGTTCTGCTGAGCTATACTTTCTGTATTTTGCAACGTTTCACTCTTATGTATCTCTAGCTAGCCTCTTAATCCACTACAGAATGGTGCCCTGAGATAAGAAGCAGCTGTAACATGCCCAAAAGAGGATTCCATAATTTCTTTAACTTGTGGATTCTAGGTTACCAACTGTGTTGATCTATCGCCTCCATGCCGCCTGATCATTTCTCTCTTTTGGGCTCTTTGAGACATCCATAATACTACATGGGATAAAGGCAAGCGATATCCTATCCCCTGGTTCTGGAATTTGATCTTTTCCAGGCAGATTTGTAGATAGCAGAACTAAGCATGATAAATTTTGATCACAGAGGAACTGGTGTTAGGTAGATAGGTAGCCTAACTGGAGATTTATAGAGCAAAAGTAAAAAGTCAGGGGAAGTCACACTTCTTCCAGACATAAACCTTTTAAAGCAACACATTATTATACAGAAGAAAATCCCTAACCCCCCCCCCCCAAAAAAAAAAGCTGGGGGGGGGACACCATCAACTTCAGAACGTATCAGTTACAACCCATAATTAAATAAACTTAAAATATTAAAATGTGTAAGGCTGAAGCCTAAATAAACAAGACAACAAAATCATTGTGGCAACTTAAAACATGAGATTGGGATTATGTCTAAGGTAGTGGATTTGCTACAATGTATTTGTCTTTATTTTTATTTTTGTTTTTTGCCTAATATGCTAGCACAAACTGACGCAGCTACCTCTTCTAAAATCTGTAAGATTTCTGGCATAGTTCCCAGCTTTATTTTTAAAAATGTAGGCAGCAAAAATAGCACCAACATGTCTTGAACTACAGCTACTACCCTGTGATATAGTGGTTAAACTGCAGTATTTCAGTCAAGTCTCTGGCCATGGCCCGAATTTAATCTCAGCTCAAGGTTGGCTCAAATGTCCATCGTTCCGAGGCTGGCAAAAATGAATGTCTAGCTCTTGAGGGTGGAATAGGGGCAAGTTGTTCTTTCCATGGTTATGTTGCTAACTGCCCAGAGAGTGCTCCAAGCACTATGGGGTGGTATGTGGGTCAAAGCAGTGATGGGAACTGCAGACCTGGGTCCAAAATGCTGTAGCCAGATTGTTAACTACGGCTAATTGCATAACTCCCCTGTTGCTGCAGCTTCACAGGCTCACAATCGGTTTCCAGGCACAATTCAAAGTGCTGTTTTTAATCCTTCAAAGCCCTAAACAACTTAGGGTCCAAGGTATCTAAATGACCGCATCTCCCCATGTGAGCCTTACAGGGCATTAACGTCACCAGGAGAGGACTTTCTCTCGGTCCCACCATCCTCACAGGTGGGCTTGGTGGGGACACAGGAGGAGGACCTCTCTGTTGCTGCTCCCAGATTTTGGAACTCTCTCCCACAGGAGGCAAGCTGGGTTCACAGGCAAAGACATTTGTTTATTATTTATTTATTTATTTTTGTACTTATTAACCACCCAATTTTCCCATAGGGAACTCTGGGCGGTGTAGAGCACGTTGCCAAACGACTACCCAACTCCAAACCCAACATAACATAATCAAACAAACATCATAAAATACAAGAAGACATGATAAAATACTAGCCAAACGGCCAGGGAAATAAGCCAAACACCACCCACCAAAAATAATAAAAAAACAGTAAGCTCCGGCAAGAAAAGAGAGAGAGAGAGAGAGAGAGAGAGAGAGAGAGAGAGAGAGAGAGAGAGAGAACCCACTATAACAGGATGCTCAGTTTATTTATTTATTTATTTATTTATTTATTTATTTATTTATTTATTTGTTTATTTGTTTGTTTGTTTGTTTGAGATTTTTTTATACCACCCACCTAGCCCAAGGGCTACTCTTCAGGAAGGCTTATCCTCTATGAGTGGTAGTTTGAGAGGGATTTTAAATGGATTGTTGTGCTCTGTTTTAAATATGTTTTAATATTGATCATAGTGCCATTTTAATATATTGCTTGTTTAATTCTTTTTTAATATGTGTACCTCTCATTTTTAGCTTTTAAGTGCTGTCTTATTATGTTCTTTCATGGAGAAAGGTGGGATAGAAATATTGTAAATAAATAATAAATACCTTCAGATGGCGCCATGCATACCATTTTAAACAACAGTAGGGTTATTCTGTGGTCAGCCAGGTTTGACTGGTCAGAAAGCTAGTTAACTGTGTCCATGAACGTGATACCCACCATGTTGGCATAGCCAGGGAGATCCTGCTGCTTCTCTTGCTGCTGCCAACTTGCTCCTCAGCCCCCTCTGCCATCCAGTTACGGCAGTAAAGCAGATGTGCATTTGAAATGGTTCCATTCCAGTTTGCAGATAACTCACCGTAAGCACACTGTGGGTTATGTGCTTCTGAGCAGTTCCTGCCCAATAATCAGGGGGCATATGCATCAATTTCAAGACATGTCAAATATAAGCATATTACTTGGAAAAATTAAGTCTTTAGAATTAAAGTTTTTTAATAGCATTATATTAGATCTTGTGTTGACAGCTGCTACTAAAAAAAATCATAGTTTGGTCTCATTGATTTCATTCCCCAAGGAAAAGTGAGGCATACAAATCAGGTGAGCTACTGGGGATAGAAACTAATAACATAGTGATTAACTCCTGCAGATCTCTACATAAGGAGTAGAGCATGAGCATATATTTTGAGCACTCATTCCACATGGCCATACACTATTTTGCTGTCAAGTTATCCTAAAATAACCTTGAGGGTCAGATACTAATGTGTGTGTTTTGTATAAATAAATAAATAAATAAATAAATAAATAAATAAATAAATAAATAAATAAATAAATAAGCCAGTCTGAATAAGAAAGAGGGGGGAAGAAATTCATTTCAGAACAACAGGGGTTTGGAATGCAGAGCAATGTTGCCTTGTAGTACTATTGCTGTTTCTTTAATTGATGCAGAGAAAGACATTACAGTGGTACCTTGTATAAAGGAATTAATTCATTCCAAATGAAATTGTTAATCAAATTTTCCTTTATACAAATTCCCATAGGAATGCATTGAAAATGGAGTAATCTCATTTTTATGTTGTACAGATTCTCCCCATAGGCGATTATGTTAAGCAAATTTCCCCTATCTCCGGAATTTTTTATGTTGTACAGATTTTATGTTATACAAACTGTTTGTTATACAAGGGTACACTGTACTTTGACTTGTCTTGAATCACACATAGTGTGGCACAACTAGTTGGGGTAGAATTGTGCAGGAGGAGTAAAGACCATTGGTAAACCAGCCTTTTTGTTTGTTTGTTTTTTGTTTTGCCACCAGGATCTTTTCCAGGAGTGAGGAGTTTCCACCCACAGCTCTTCTGGGAGTTGGGTCATGGTAAATAGACTTCACAAGAAAAGAAGTCCAGTAGCCTTGACTCAGCTTCCAGATAACCTTACCTGGATAACTGAGAATTTCCACAGACACCCAGGGCTCATGTTTGAGCCATATAACCTGAGGGATACCATTTAATCCTGATGAAGTGCCTACTTGTGAGGACATCTGCCCTGAGAGGGGCTATCTCTCCCTCATACCGTGGTCACACCTGGGTTTTGATCCTGATCTTCTGAAGGTCCAGCTTTTCCTCTTTGTCCCATCACGTGATTTAATATGTGGGACAGGAGTTCCCACGTCCAAAACTATTTTTTTGTATTTTAAAGTGCAGTTCAGCCCCCTTGGCCAGCAGGTGGCGCTAGCATTTTAAGAAAAACGGGCCACTTGACTGGGGGAAATTAATGCTTAGAGCACCCGATTGAACTTCCTGCTGCTCCCATGTGCAGGGAAATTTAAAAAAAAAATAGCCCATCGGCCCCTGGAACAGCCGGTCGGTGCTATGAGAAAAGAAAAAGAAACCTGGATCATCTGTGTGGTCCCACAGGGTCTGCCTCGTTAAAAGCTGGATTTTCAAAGCGAGGCAAAAAATTCCCTACCTCTTGGGTAAGTCTTAGAAACCTCACTTAAGTGAGCATTACCGGGTTTGTTTTTTCTTGTTTTTTTTTTCCAAAAAAACCCATGGCCATGGGGACGGCATTTTTAGACACAGGTTATCTGGTAATTTAAACTGCTTTTAAAGGGACATGGGACCGGGGCCTTGTGTTTACCTGGGCCTTCAGCCTCCTGTTCTCAGGGATTCTTGGAGGCTTGGGGTATTTGCTAGAGCTGGAGCATTTATTTCAGAGGATGTGTACACTTAAACCCCCAAGGGCCCAGAGTTACGAGATGCACCGATTTCCTTTTGGGAATCCTCTGGTGAAGGCATGGCACCAGACTGCCTCACACACAGTATGTAGATGTCTGAGGCCCAAACCATACCCCAGTTTGAATTTTCATAAAGGAGTCGGTCTGAATGTTGAACTAGGGAAAGATGGGTAGGCCATTCTGCTCCACAGATCTTCTCTGAATCTGAGAGTGATCTATCTAAAGAAGAGGCCACCTGCACCATCTGCATTCTCTCTTCACAGACACAATTGGGGAGCCTGAAAAAACAAGGAATACAGATCTTGTTGAAGATCTCCATATATAGTGTAGAATCAGTCTCTATAGACTGTTGGAAGCCAGGCACATAAAATAGAAATGGAGGTGGACGAGTTCTCTTACCTTCCACCTCACACATTCAGATCACCTCTTCTATGGATACCTGGGAAAGGCAAATTATCCAAGAGGCATGAGACAAAGACCTTCCACATTTTGTCCCATTAGCTTCAAGGGTGTGATATCTAGATTATCCCAGACTGCAGGGCATGTAACAATGGGCTAAAATTATAACAGCCAGATTTAGATTTAATATAAGGAAAAACTACTCAACTGTTAGAGCGGTACAACGGTGGAACCAGTTACCTCAAGAGGTGTGGTGAGTGTCCTCCAACACTGGAGGCATTCAAGAGAAATTTGGATGGCTACCTGGCAGATATCCATTGGTTTATATTCCTGCATGGAGCAGGGGGTTGGACTTGATGGCCTTGTAGGCTCCTTCCAACTTCACTGTTCTATGATTCTGTGGTGGCACTGTGTCTAGATGTCTTGAGGGAGAAAATCACTCAAATGCTGCATCAAATATGGCAGTGCTTCAAGAGCATTTCCACTTTCAGCAATTCCCCTTTGTTGCAACTCCCCAAAATGCAGTTCATAATGTTAGGTAGACCTACGGGCTAGCATTTAGAGGGAAAATAGGACGATGCAATTTGGGAGGAAAGGCAGAATGGACTGTTGTTGAGCTTCCTTCCATTAATTCCATTATCACCCTTTGTTTAGAGATTTAATATGCTAATAGGAGTAAACACAGAGAGAAGTGTGGGTGTTCAAGCTGTTATTTTTTTTCTCTCTCTCTCTCTCTCTCTCTCTCTCTCTCTCTCTCTCTCTCTCTGTTCCTTGCCATCACCTCCCTTCCTTACTCAGATTAAAAACTGATGGCACAAGGTACAAATGCCTTATTTATCCACTTCTTTATTTAAAGGTTTGTGTTACCTATTTCAACTTACGAATGTATGTTCATGAAATTTTAGGCTCCTTGGTGATATCTTTATATAGGATTCTTAGAATCATGCAATAACTGAGTTGGAAGGGGCCTGTAAGGCCATCAAGTCCAACCACCTGCTAAGTGCAGTGTGTGGTGTGTGTATGTGTGTGTGTGGTGTGTCATTATAGTCATGGCTGACTCTTCATGACCCCATGTCCATGGAGTTTTCTTGGCAGGAATACAGGAGTGGTTTGCCAGTTCCTACTCCAGGCGCCTACAACAACTGGTATTCCCTGCTGGTCTCCCATCCACGTACTAGCCAGGCTTGACCCTGCTTAGCTTCCGAAACCAGGCGAGATTGGACGTGCTTAGGGCATCTAGGCAGCTCAACTGCTCAGTGCAGAAATACAAATCACAGAATATCTGACAGGTGGTTGTCCAAATTCCCCTTGAATGCCTTCAGTGTTGGAGTACTCACCACCTCCTGAAATAATTGGTTCCATTGCCGTACAGCTCTTAACAGTTAAGATGTCTTTTGTTGTGTTCAGCCTAAATCTGGCTTCCTGTAGGCTGAGTCCATGCTTATGGGTCCTGCACCCTGGGGTGACCAAGAACAAGTCCTTCCCCTTTTCTCTATAACGGTTTTCAAGTAATTTCAAGTATGCTTTTTAGGTGTTTGAAAAGGGCTATCAGGACACCCCTCAGTAGAGATGGGCATGAAACGAACAATTTTCCATTTCCGTTTTTGTTTTTTTCATTTTGTTACGTAATGAAACGACAAACGAATTTTGTCTCTAAAATGAAACAAAACGAACAGAACCACCGGAAATTTTGTCGTGCGTTTCGTTTCCGTTACTGCAATATGAGTGAATTGCTTAAAATCTAAAAAAAATCACAAAAATTGAAATAAATGGTAACGAAATGGTAACAAAATGAACAAAAACGAAAATGAATTTTTTACAAAAATTCACGAAAAATGGAAACGAACCGAAACGGACCCTCCAAATGACAAACGACAAGCGAAATGCCATTTTTTTAATTCGTGCCCATCTCTACCCCTCAGTCTTATTTTCTCAAGGCTAAACATGCCTAATTCATTCACTCTTTCTTCTTCTTCTTCTTCTTCTTCTTCTTCTTCTTCTTCTTCTTCTTCTCCTCCTCCTCCTCCTCCTCCTCCTCCTCCTCCTCCTCCTAGTACTACTACCACTGTGGTCTTCTGATTTATGTCCTTTAATGTCTAATGTAAGGGCTTCTGCCAGTTGAAACACAGATGGGGTAAGAGCCTGATGAAGGTAATTTTTCAGAAGGTCTGATAACGACCCCTCCTTCCCCTCCATTTTGCAGCTATTGCTAGGACTTAGCTTTTTTGTAACAAGCACACTTCATAAAACCTAATCCCTGAGATAATAAAGATGATCAAGGGGGCTTATACCACTCTACCTATGGGAAATGCTTGTCCCTTCCGCTGTTACTGTATTGCCAACTTCACAGCTAGAAATCCTACCAACGCACACTTCAAAAGATTGTTGCTCCCTTTGGGCCCTGCAACATGCCGGGTTAATAATCATGGTGTCGTAAAGGCTGTTGTGTCATTGAATCTTTTGTTAATCTCTTCAGCATATTCAGGAAATAACCTCACAGAAAGGTTTCCCCGTCCTAGCCGCCATTCACCTTTTCGGAAAAATCATCATGACACATCGCTCTCCGAGAGGGGATATATTATTTTTTGTCAAACTCCAGTTGTGCCTGGCTTTGTAAACCAGATTTGTATCAGCAGTTTTCCACAGCTAAGCCAGCATTTAAGGGCTAAGGAGTCATGGAGATTTTTGAGTTAAAGTCAAAGTTCCAGTTTAAGCACTAGAAATTACAGTGGGAGGGAAAAGACACATGGCAGTCTCCAGAGTACATAATTAGAGGTTTAGAGTAATCACACTCTTACTCAGAATGGCACTTTCTAGATATCCATTTCAAACCTCTGTTGCAGAGTATATTTTTCCCTCCACCTTTCTTTATGGCATCCAGGAGCTGCTATACTTATGCACTGCAGTGTTAAGAAACCAAAGACCTTTTAAGGACTGTCGCTGCTTTCCAGGGATCAAGAACCATACAATCCTCTGAGCATTTGTTAGGTTAACAGGGCTCTGCTTTGAGCGAGGTTTCATTGAATGTGAAGACTTGGATGGTACTTTACTGGACAGTTGTTTCTTATTGGATATTCTATTAAGGTTCATCTTAATAGAATATCCAATAAGTTTAAAAAAATACTTTTAAAGAACATTGAATAGTACTCAACGGCAGCAAGCATAGGGCAGTCATCTAGGTTAAAATTAGATACTATTAAAAGCCTGTGTGAATAAAAAGGTTTTCATTTGTCACTGAAAAGTAAGGAGACAGGAGGCCAGTGGTAGTCTTGCGAGAGAGGCCATTTTATAACCTGGGAGCAGCCACCGAGAAGATCATCTCTCAGTTCCCTATCAAACATAAGTGAAAAGGTGATGGAATCAAGGGAAGGTCTTAGACCCAAGGAGGATTATATCTGGGGATACAGTCTGGGGCTTTATAACCAGCACATCAAACTGGACCCGGAAACTGGCCATTTACAATTGTAGTATCCTTAAACCAAACCACACTGCTAAACCAAGTACAAGTCCTCAGTATACCAGTATTCCAATAGTGAAAGAAATTACCCCAATATCCACTCAGAGCCTTTGTACACGACCCCTAAATGCCGCAGCAAATGGCTGCAAGCTCCGGAGCTTACAATGGTTTCCCCACCAGCTCCGGAGTCTGCAGGAAATTAAGTGCTAGCACGCCCACCTAAGCACGTCCCAGCACACTTTTCTTGTACCTGCTCGAGGAGGGTGAAAATCGCCAGGTCCGGATTTAATCTGGTCAGTGTGGGGCTCTCCTGGCTTCTGTTTTTTTTTTTTTTGCCTCCCGCCCCTTTAAGAGAAGGGGCGGGAGGGGGGAAAAAAGCAAACAAAAGAGAAGGAATCAGCACGACGGAGTTCCGGCAGCTTCTCCGAGGTAAGTCTGCATTTTTCCACACTTTCTTCCTCCCTCCCCTCAGCAGACAGGTGCGGAGTGGTGGGGAGGAAGGAAGAGCAATGAACCCCTAAGATCTCTGGTCCGAATTTAAGTGGCCAGCAGATCTTAGGGGTCGTGTGAAAAGGCCCTCAGTGTAATTTTCCCTTCTCTCGGTCCAATAGCATTACAAGTGCTAACAGTGGTTCAAAGTTTTTTGTTGTAATTACTTGTTCACTAATAATTAAAAGACTCTTTGGGGGGGGGACATGGTTTTGGACCAGCCAATAGGATGCAAACACAAGTAATAAATTGGGTAAAATAAGTCAGCCAGTGATGCGTTTCTGTCTGAAAACAAAATGAGCATCCTTCTTTTGTTTGTTTCCCAAACAGGTACTATTTCTGTCAACACCATGCGGACTCCCTACACAGCACCCGGGGAGAGTGAGATCTTGGACTTAGATGATGACTTGTACCTTGGAGGTTTGCCAGAAAATAAAGCTGGCCTGGTCTTTCCCACAGAGGTCTGGACGGCCCTTCTCAATTACGGTTACGTGGGCTGCATCCGGGACCTCTTTATCGATGGCCAAAGCAAAGATATTCGGCAAATGGCAGAAATCCAAAGCACTTCTGGCGTGAAGCCCTCGTGTTCAAGAGAAACAGCGAAGCCTTGCTTGAGCAACCCATGTAAGAACAGCGGGTTGTGTCGAGATGGCTGGAACAGATACGTCTGTGATTGTTCTGGAACAGGATATCTTGGCAGGTCATGTGAAAGAGGTAAGCCAGCCTTGTTTTGCACATTTTATTTATTTATTTCCTTTCCTTTCTTCACATAAGGAACCCAGGGCAGTGCATTTAAAATGGTGCAATAATTGCAGGGTTTTTTTTTTTAAAAAATCGACTTTTAAACATTGTACTCAAAAGAAGTTAACATTTGGCAATATCAAAACCACATATAAAAAACCCAATTGTTGAGAAGACTTTTAGAAACATTTTTAAAAACCTCTAAGTCCAGGAAATTTAATAATGCGTAGACTCCCTACACATGGCTTAAAAGGCTACCTGAAAAGGAAGGATGATGTTGATGATGGAGAGTTACAGTATGTCTGACTGATGAGCTTATGGGCTCAGAGGCAATGCATGTTTCCCACAATGCCCCCAGAAGGAGGAACTAGTAAACTACATCTAAGGGCATTTTTACACGACCCCTAAACTCCAGGGCAAATGGCTCCCAGCTCCGGAGATTAAAAATGTTTACCCACCAGCTCCGGAGTTAACAGGAAATTAAGTCCGCGACCCCTCCCACTTTACCTGCTTTTTCAATGTGAAAAATATTTGATCCGGTGTAAGGATAGTGAGTGTGGGGCTCTCCTGGCTTCTGTTTTTTGTTTTTCTGCCCCCCCACCCCTTTCAGAGATCTGAATGCTGCCGGGAACAGAACGGAGGTAAGCCGGCATTCTTTTCTTTCTTTTTTCTCCCTCCCCTCAGGCAGCCAGCAACCAGGAAGTGCGGAGGGGGTGGGGACAGAGGAAGAGCGATGAACCCCTAAGATCTCTGGTCCGAATTTAAGTGGCCAGCGGATCTTAGGGGTCGTGTAAAAAGGCCCTAAGTACAGTAAACCCCCCCCACTGCATCACAGCTCATATATTGCGGTCCTGCTATATAGCAGGATTTGCCGCCCTCCCTGCCGCCACCACCCCACCCCACCCACTTACATCCCCCTCACCCCACCACCTCTGAACATGGCAACTGGGCCATGTTCAGAGGGGTCCAGCTGAGCTGTCATTGGCTGTACCCCTTTACAACTGGTCCAATCACTATGAGGGGATCCCCGATGGCAACTGGGCCATTTTTAAAGGGTACAGCCGATGACAGTTCAGCTGGACCCCTCTGAAAGTGGCACCCCAGCACCAAATCTGGTGCCTCTAGGACCCAGGGGAGTCACCCCCCACCCATCTCCCAGGTGACAGGAGGCTGGAAGCTGGGGCTAAGAGGAGGAGGTGGGGCCTGCTGGAGTGGCAGCAGGGATCTGCCACCTCCGCTTCCCTCTCCTGGGCACCGGTGGTGGCAGTGGCGGCTCATTGCGAGCGCAGTAGGTAAGGAACCCCTTTTACAGATGGAACAAAACTGTTCATTTCAACAAAAAATTACCGTTTTGTTTCATCTGTAACGAAATGCTGCTTCTTAGTTTTGTTTCATTTTGTTTCATTTTGTTACCTAACGAAATGATGAAACAGCATTTTGTTTTTCATTTTTTGCTCATCTCTATTTATGTATCTTCTTTATATAGTTTTAATTTTGGTACGTGTGCAGCTGAAGCAAGCACTCGAACCTATATATCTTGCATTTAAACAGTGCTTTATTCTGATCAAAATTTGCAAAAAATTAATTCAAAAATCACTGTTTCTATTAATATTTATACAGATTGATACCCTCTATAAATATGAATTGATGACTCTTTAGAATTTTTGATTTGTTGATTCATTGAGCTATAAAATGGCCCCTGGGGCATCTAGAGATACCAAATTTGTAGAGAAGCTTCCTCTGACTCTCCACTCCCCTATAATACCTCCAGGTTTTGTGAAGATTGAATTTCTCCAAGTCAGTTGCTAAAGAGCTTTTTCCTGGGGGGGCACTTTGTGGGTTACTGAGATGTCTAAAACCCAATCTTCACAAACTTGGAGGGATTGTAGAGGAGAATTCTGGAAGGCTCCTCTGCAAATCTGGGGCCTAGGGGTTGCCTAGATGCCCTAAACACATCCAATCTCCTCTGATCTCAGAAGCTAAGCAGGGTCGGGCCTGGTTAGTACTTGGATGGACGACCACCAGGAAATACCATGTGTTGTAGGTGCCTGGAGTAGGAACTGGCAAGCCACTCCAGTATTCCTACCAAGAAAACTCCATGGACATGGGGTCATGAAGCGTCAATCAGAAATGTAACAACAACAACAACAACAACAACAACAACAACAACAACAACAACAACAACAACAACAACAACAACAACAACAGGTGTCTAGGGAGAACTTTTATTGGGGGGGCACCATTTGGGTGCACAACTCTGACACCTGAAACCAAATCTTCACCAGACTTGCAGTGGGGAGGTCAAGAGAAGCTTTTCTGCAAATTGGTGTTTGTAGGTGCATTGGAGGCCATTTTATAGAGTTTTAAAATAAAAAAATGAATTTACAAATTGACTCGATTCATCCGGGAAACAAAATATAAAAATCCTCTTTTTGTGATTCATTGACCTTGATGAATCACAAATAAAAATGAATCACATTTTTTCTGATACGTCCCTGTCTCTAGTATTGATATTTGGATTTTTGAATTTTATAAGAATTTGAAAGGATAACAAGGAAAATGCCTTTGAAAGTAAGGTGAAATTTAAAATTATGGCTTGGAAGTGAGGCATCTCAGAACACTGTTTAATGAACTGAAACAGTTGACCATCAATCAAGGTTACAGAATTTGGAAACACTGATAGTAAATGGTTGTATATCTTTTATTGAAGTAGCAGCAGGTTTTGGAAAAGTAATAAAATTTGAATCCTGGGAAATTTCCCAACACTTATACTTAAGTACCAAAACAAAAGATACAATATTCCTATACTTAAAAGACAGTCGAAATATCAAATGTTATGTAAAACATAACATTCACCTTCAGGAAACTGATTGAGATCTGAGTCAATGGAAATTTGTATTAGATTAGAACACATAGAAATTCCGACAAGTTGAAAAACTTCAGTTAGTAAAACACAGTAAGAGTAAATGAAAACAATGTGTAAGAGTTATAAATAGCGTGATTAGGCACACATAGTCATGAATGAACAAACATTCATCATAACTCCAAGCTGCTTTGGATGTCAGCAATCAAAGATATATCAGTGCAGGATTTATTTTCGGATGCTGGCAACCACCACCAAATGGATTTTACATTAGGCTGGGTTAGCAGTGTATTTTCTGCATATGTTCTTAACATACTTGGCAGTTTAATAATGCTTTTTACTTGATATATTTTCCTTGTTAACCATTTATATATTTTCCCATGCTTTTTTAGGTCAGGCTTACAATAATGCCATTTCACCTTTTAATAATTAAGATGTATTCTCTTGCCATTATGGGCTAGAGCAGTGATGGCGAACCTTTTAGAGACTGAGTGTCCAAACTGCGATTCAAAACCCACTAATTGTTTGCAAAGTGCCAGTACAGCAATTTAACCTGAATACAGGTGGCTGTGAAGGGGCGATGTCGGGTGCCCACAGAAAGGGCCCCAAGTACTATCTTTGGCACCCATACCATAGGTTCACCAACACTGGGCTAGAGTGTAAACCGAAATACTTTCATTGCTTTGTTTTGTTTTTACTCTTAAAAATATGCTTCTATATTTTTAATTTGGTGTTTGCCTACAGTTTATGTTCCATTTTCACTAATTTCAAGGCCTTACCTGGCTGTAAGACTTTGCTAGATGGTAGGTATAAAAATAAAATAAATGAATTTAATAAATACAACACATGAATGAAGGAAATTATACGCTGTGGAAATGGGAGAGCATTTATGTTTTTTTAAAAACAGAATGAGTGTATCTTCTAGTTTGGCTCTAAGCCACTAGAGCTGCCGTTACACAGGAATATAAGCCTGCCTTATTCCCTCATGCTATTTTTACAAAACCTAGATATGCAATGTTTGAAAAAGCTGCAGTTCATTGCTGTGTAATTTAAACCAAAGATTTACATCTCATCTCAGCAATGGTGCTGTAGAAGCTCTTATTATTCAATGGTAGTAACCACGGATGTGTGAAGGCTGCATGCTGGCATACTGTTTATGCACACTTTCCTTGGTATACACACCCCTGGGGCTGTAGAGAGACAAGATGAATATTGTGATCTGGAAACACATGTTTAAAATAGGAAGGTTTGTCCAAAAACACCTTAGCAATGTTTGCATTTGGTGTGTATGAGCTGAAATTAAGGGGTGAGGAACGCAAGCACAATTTTTTTTAGAAGCATGCAGAAAGGAGGGAAGGCAGATAGATACTGGCGTGTCAACCTATTCATAACTAGACAGAAGTGGAAAGGGGCATGGTAGGAGAGTATGTATCATATTGAGCTTAGATGGACCAAACATTTCAATCAGCTTTGGGTAGCTTCACTAATTCCTTTGAGATGAGAAAAAGAGGTCGCCCAGAGATGCAGACTTGATAGATACATACCATATTTTATGCCCTATAAGACACATTGGGCCATAAGATACACCTAGATTTTAGAGGAGAAACACAAGAAAAAATGTTTAGCCTAAGGTTTTATGGCATGGGAAGGGGAGGCTTGCAAATGAGATAATTGGAGCTGTGGAAACCAACCTGCAAAGGGGGAGGCTTGCAAAGGAGGTAATTGGAGTTGTGGAATCTAAGCTGCAAAAGGGGAGGCTTGCAAAGGAGGTAATTGGAGCTGTGGAAACCAAGCTGCAAAAGGGGAGGCTTACAAAGGAGGTAATTGGAGCTGTGGAATCTAAGATGCAAAAGGGGAGGCTTGCAAATGAGGTAATTGGAGCTGTGGAAACCAAGCTGCGAAAGGGGAGGCTTGCAAAAGAGGTAATTGGGGCTGTGGAAACCAAGCTGCAAAAGGGGAGGCTTGCAAAGGAGGTAATTCGAGTTCTGGAATCCAAGCTGCAAAAGGGGAGGCTTGCAAATGAGATCATTGGAGCTGTGGAAAACAAAGCTGCAAAAGGGGAGGCTTGCAAAGGAGGTAATTGGAGTTCTGGAATCTAAGCTGCAAAGGGGGTAATTGGAGCTGTGGAAACCAAGCTGCAAAAGGGGAGCTTGCAAAGGAGGTAATTGGAGCTGTGGAATCCAGGCTAGAGACGGGGAGGGCAGAGGCTTGGAAAAGTGCCTTATAGGACAAAAATATGGTATATCTATAGCAAGAATTGTAATGGTGTCTTTCCTTGGCCAGTTTCTTACTGAACATGGGTTCCTCATGCCTTCCCAGTGTCTTCTAGCAACAATGCAAATTACTGTATCTGTGACTTTCATGACTTGATTGGAAATGAGGATGAAAAGGGAGGAGCCCTCTATTACCATTCTCTGACAGCTTAAGAAGAATCCTGGTTCATAAGGGAGTATGCTTATCTTAAGGAGCAAGTTAATTTCAAAATGCTAATGAATATTCCCTTTAGCTAGGAAGGTGAGCTTGAAAAGCAGACTTACTGATGCACATATTTAATTTTTATATTAAGAAAAGGTGATTTAAAAGCACTTGGGTTCTTACAGGGAGTAAAGGTTGCATTTCAAAATTATGTTTTATTTTACGAAGGTTAATTGGTATGTTTCTAATAAAATAATGTTCTTATTATACTATTGCATGTTGGTAATGATCCCAAAGAGAAGGATATTATTAATTTTATGTTTTATGTTCCTGCCAGCCAAAATAGCAAATAGACCTACTCCACATTTTCTGTCATCAAATTAGAACCCCCAAAACGTATTCCGTGCTACAGTTTCATGTTTACACGGTTGTGATGTCCCCTCATTCCAAATGTGGAAAAAGGATTAAAAGTGTGTGTGTGGGGGGGGGGAATCCTCCCAAACCTTTATTGAACTTTAAAAATAGAATTTCTTCTATTGCCATAAAGTGGAACAAAAAAAAAGGTGTTCCAGCATCTCATTCAAGGAAAAGAGTTGCAGAAATGGGGTGGGATGGTGAGCTTATTACTGATGATTTTTGTTTGTTTGTTTGTTTGTTTGGCAGTAACTAAGAATTTGTGATAAGTAGCCATCTAAATTCCATGTTTTCCTCAAAATGTTGCAAATACCCCAAACTGCAGTCCTCGAATTAGTTGTAAATGTTTTGCATCACACACTCAGTGTCTGTGAAACTCTTGTGCTTTTTCATCACTTCTTTTTCCTCAAACCCTCCCCTTTAACAACAAAAACAACCAAGTAAAATAGAGCCAAAAACCTAATAGCACAAATCCTTTTATATCAGTTAGGACTGCAGAAAGCTAATGTCCCCAGAAGGGTGAGATTTTTGGTACAGTATTTAAAAACTCCCCCCTTTCTTGCCCGTAGCTTGTCCAACTCACGAGCAAGTCGTCTCATTAAGAAGTCACAAGAGCCACAGGATGGGAGGAAGAAGGCTGCAATAATCTCCCCTGACAGTAACATCATTCACAAGTGGAAAATTTCAGTAATTAAAAAAATCCTCCTTCTTTCCCATAGCTCCTGTGGCTTCCACATGATGAAATGGATCACTGCAAGTCAGATAAGCCATGGGAGAAAAGAGGGTGTCTTTAATTACTGAAAATCATTACTGATGATGATACCATTATCCTTCCGGGCGTGTAAATTACACCAAAGGATTCAGCATTTCAGCTAATAAAAAGTAAATGGAAAACAAACCATAATAGTTTTTCCTTTGAAATCCTATATTCTAGTACTGTAACAGTATCTGCCATAGACATTTGTTTCAGCTGATTAAAAATATATATCCTGTCTGTAGGGGGCAGGTTTTCCCCATGAGAATAAATTAAGTAGTGCTGCACTGAATTTTAATGTAATAATTTTAATGTGTTCTGCTTATATACTGTCCCATAGCATTTAAAGCACTGTCTGGATAGTCTGTAATTTTGCAGGCTACGCATTCCCCACCCCATCCCGAGCAAGTTAAGTACAGTACTCAATTTAGTGACCTCAGAACGCTTCAGTCCACCTTGAGCTAGCTACCTGATCCTGGATTCAAAACTCAGGTCATGAGCAGAGT
This sequence comes from Phrynocephalus guinanensis, assembly GCA_037367245.1. Classification (NCBI taxonomy): domain Eukaryota; kingdom Metazoa; phylum Chordata; class Lepidosauria; order Squamata; family Agamidae; genus Phrynocephalus; species Phrynocephalus guinanensis. Next base: position 39,031,173 of record CM074733.1, read on the forward strand.
CTTCAGTGCAGTATTCAGTGCACATATCAGAATTAGCTATTAAGCTGTTTAGAGGAAGGCAATACTTTTGGCCCCCACACTGAATCTATATAGACTATGCAAATGTTTTCTTGGTTCCAGATTCTCCAAGTCTCTTTCAAAAGGTTGTGAGGGTGAAAGAGTCCTCTCCACAGCCAGTTTGCATTTGCATTCCCAGCCTTTCAACCTAGCAAAGTTGAGGCCAAGCCGCCTCCATATGTGGTGCTGTAAAACAATACCAACATTGGGGGGGGTTAGGGAGACTCCTTGTTTCACCTTTAAGGAGATGCAAGCCATTGTTTTTATGTCTCCAGATTGTTCTGTTACTGGTGGCCGGCAGTAGTGGCGTGGAACAGACTGCCAGATGAATTACAAAACTCTTCACTTAAATATATGCATAGTGTACCACCCTGTGGAACCATCTTGCTATTGCATAAGAGAGCCTGTTGTTTTTTTCTCTCAAGAAGGGAGGGAGGCAGCAGAAAGAAAAAGTAAAAGAAGAAGAAGAAGAAGAAGAAGAAGAAGAAGAAGAAGAAGAAGAAGAAGAAGAAGAAGAAGAAGAAGAAGAAGAAGAAGAAGAAGAAGAAGAAGAAGAATTTTTATCACAAAACATCACAAGCAAAGGAGGAGGAAAGAATAAAGTATTCATAGCTACAAAGCATAAACAAAACAAAACAGAAATAGCATCTTCTGTGCAAATTTAATGACATGTTCTTCAACAAGATTTCCTAGAAATATCACTGGCATGCCAAAATATCTTTCTTAGTTTGTGATCTTTGACTTTTTTACTCTGCTACGACTGTCAGTTCCCCCAATTTAATCTAAAACACCAGGCCCCCAACTGCTGGGGGCAATGCTAATATGATGAACTCACAATGTTATCAAGCGATTTGTCCTACAGAGATATATCTCGCTCTTTCTGTTTGCGTGTGTTTGTTCAGCTTGCAAAATATTGTACGCTGCCCTAGGGCTTCCCTGTCTAGAGGAAAGGAACTCAAAGCATTTCTTCTCCTCCTTTCAGTAATAGTTGCATCCCAAATGGTCATGCATTAATATGATTACAGTTTTTGGATTCCCAAAAGCACAGTACAAACATCTTACCATTACCGAGCTATTACTGCTGCTACCCATGTGCAGCTGCTGATAACGCCTTCTGGTTCACCCACAGTCAGTGCATTATTGTAGCCGTTCTGTGCAATTAAAAGAAAAGTGAGGGGGGAATATATGCTCACTTCAGACCAGAAAGATGCTCCAGGGCGGAAGAAAGGAAAACCAAGCTGATGTGAATGATAAATTTGAGAGTGATGTAAGGACTGGGATCTATGATTATTTCTCATGTCATTTGGAAGATGTGCAGTTGACACAGGCCAAGGTTTCATTTTAAGCAGGATTAAACTCAGTGAGAGCCTGATTACGCAGGAAAATAGCAGGAAATGCTACATGTTTGGGGTGAGCTGATTCACAATCTTTTTCTCACTGTTCACGTGATGCAATGGGGAAATGTGAATCAGATTACAAATCTCGCATCCCTGATCCACAGTTTCCTCCCTACTAGAGACCATATATGTCCCATTTTGTCCAGGACACTACCGTTTTCCAGCTCCCCCCCCCCCACCGTCTTCCCAGAACACTTATTTTCCCAGAAATGTCCCGGATGGCGGCAGTTGACAGGGAGGCTTTTTGCTGAGGTAGCACTGAGCCACCAAGCATGGAAAGTAGATCCTGTGAAGCTGCCATGGGATTTGGCTGGGGAATGGGCAGAGGAGGGGACCATCTGGTGCGGCTGCAGCTCGGCAGGATGGGAGGGGCATAGCAAGCTCTCTCTCTCTCTCTCTCTCTCTCTCTCTCTCTCTCTCTCTCTCTCATCCTGTGTGTGTGTGTGTGTGTGTGTGTGTGTGTGTGTGTGTACGTACGCACATGCATGCATACATGTGTGCGTGCGTGCATGCATGTGTGGGCATGTGTGCATGCATTTGTGTTTATGTTTGCACCCACGAATGCATTACACCTCTCTCCTCCTGTCCTTGCCAGCACCAGGGAAAACGTAACAGCTATGCTAAAGACCCTTCTATTTTTTAAAAGAGTTGGATCCTTTTGATTTCATTTAAGCATGTGATTACTAATGCTTTCCCAAAGCACCTTCCTACTTGCCTCTTTTTTTCACACAAAAAACTTGGAGAAGTGCAATTTTTTGTTTGTAAAACACTTCTTTGTTTGAAACACACTTTCGATGCAAAAATATGTTTTTGTGCAAAAACAAATTTATTTATTTCTTTATTAAATTTATATACCACTCCATCTAGCTACAGGGCTACTCTGGGTGGTTTACAAAAGGTGAACACCAAATGCAAAAACTGCAGAGTGAGATATATTTTTTAAAAGTGTTTAATTTCTATCTATGAGAATGAAGGAAAGAAATAGACACATCCTTACTTGTGGTTTTTGAGTACTGTTATTTCTCTGTTTTATTTTTACCAATTGTTCATGCAACTTCATGGTCTGTTGTGGCTGTTGAGCTGACAGTGTGGTGACTGAAGCAGTGTGTGCTTTACAAGCCAGTTTCTGGTATCATTGGATTTGTTTTTTTTAAGTAACTAAAATAGTTATAACTATATGTAGCTGGTTATATAGTTATAACTAAATGTAACTAATATAGTTATGTTTTAGTTACATTTAAGAAGTGGAAAGTGTTTTTTAAACAAACAAACAAAAAATAAACAAATGCAAATATAAGATTGAATCCCTTAGAGGAGTTTGTGGCTGTAACTAACTTTCTTGAGATAAATTTTCAAGTCAAGGTATCCCAGAAGGAGAGGTCATGATGACCCCAAATGCATTGGCAAGTTAAATCATTAATCTCTTTAAAAACTGCAGCCTTTGGTGCTGATTATTTTCTCACCATAAGCCTTGCTTGATTATGCCAAAGTATAAACATCAGGATAATTGCTGGATGGGTTCTGTTTGTTTATGGGAGCTCTAGCAGATGGCAGGACAGATGTCATGGCAATAGACGTTGGCATTTATCTTTGATCTTTATTCGGGCTCGCAGTATGTGATTGCCTTTTGGCAGTGCCTTTTGCAGGGGTGTATTTCCAGCTAGGAATTGACAAGAGCCACAAAACAACAACAACATGCAGCATAAAAATGCATCAACATAAATTGTATGAGGAAGTGAGAGATGTAAGTGTGCAGGATTTTTTTCAGGTTTGGCCACCTATAAAATCTACGTTCCAGTGTTTCCTTCATGATATTATCTGTGGGTAAGCAGGATCCTGACTGTTCTGATATCCATATCTCCTTACTAATCATGCAAAGTCCAAATCTATTTTAACCTGAGTTCTCAAAGAACTCATTTAATTGATCATATGCTTTTTATCGGGTTAATCCATTAATTATGCCTACTTCGCTCTATATTTAAATGCATTTTGCATTTTTGCAATTTTGCATGTCCCAATTTTTGTTTTCCTAGCAAAAGGGAGAGGTTATGGGGTGAGACTATTTGTCTGCAAATCTACTATGGACTGTTCTAGAGAGGAGTAAAATGCTCTGTTGGTTTGGATTAGCCTTCCTCCTCAAAGAAGAAACAATGATGGAGATTTTCACAGTTGTTTAAGATTTCCCTGCCTCCAGACTGAGATTGAACCTCTCTCCTCCACAATTCTCCTCCATGTTTGTTCTCTTTGGGAAGATGCCTTTGAAAATTCTCGGTCATCCAGGTGAGGTTAACTGGAAGTTGAGTCATGGCAAATGAACTTCTTGTCTTGTGAGATCAAAACTCTTTTCTTGTGAAATCAACTGACAAAGCTGCTTGGATGAGTAATGAAATATTTCAATCTCACATGAAAATAAGTCCAGTTGCCATGACTCAACTTTCAGATTCTCTTTGGGAAAATACACATATAATATAAATGCGGCAAGCACAGAAAGCCTGGATGATTGCTGATTGTTGAGAAAAACAAGAACAACCTATCCAGTGCCTCAGTTTTGTAAACAAAATAGCAGTCTTTTGTCTAGTGCTGTTTTTCATCCCAATATGCCATTGAATTTTGGTGGTGAATTACATCACCAAACTTCATTAACATCTGCCTGCGTGCATTTAAAGCAAGCATTAATTTTAAATCCTTTGTAGACATTTGCCATTAAAGAAATTTGACAGCACAGAGGATATGTCACTTCAAACAAGCAAATCCATGCTTCAAATGGCTTCAGTGAATTTTGTCAGGAACCTTCTATAGTTAAAGCAGGAAAACTAAAGGAAGTGTGTGTCTGTGTGAGCATCTTCCACATTTCAACACTTTTTGGTTGGAAAAAATACATTTTTAAAACACAGATGACTTGGGTTTTGTAGTGGCAGGGAGGAAGAAAGGAATTGGCTAAAACCTAATCAAGAGTTTCAGTGCTGGTAAGGCCATTCATGTTATCTTGAGTTCTTATGAGCACAACCCATGACAGCCAATTTATGGAGTGATGTGTTGTGTTGTTGTGTTGTGTCATTATAGTCGTGACCGACTCTTCATGACTCCACGTCCACGGAGTTTTCTTGACAGGAATAGTGCTTGCCGTTAAATGTCCTGTGATTAAAAACCCAAGCAAAACAGGGAAGCCCTGAGTTGTGGTGGACCATTCTGTGTAGCTGGTCTGGCGTGCTCAGCGGGATGGCTCACAAGTAGAGATGGACACAAATAAAAAATGACGACGTTTGTCGTTTGTCGTTTGGAGGGTCCGTTTCAGTTCATTTCCATTTTTCGTGAATTTTTGCAAAACAAATCGTTTTTGTTTTTGTTCATTTCGTTACCATTTCGATACCATTTATTTCAATTTTGTGGTTTTTTAAAGCATTTAAAGCAGTTCACTATATTGCAGTAATGAAAACGAAACACACGACAAAATTTCTGGTGTTTCTGTTCGTTTTGTTTCATTTTGGAGACAAAATTTGTTTGTTGATTCGTTGCGTAACGAAACGAAAAAACAAAAATGGAAACGAACAATTGTTTGTTTCGTGCCCATCTCTATTCACAAGTTTGTGTCAATGTTTCCTGAAGCATAAAGCTATATGGGATTGTGTTGCTTTAGGAAAATGCACCCATGCATAAACAGTTCGTTCCTTCATTTTGCCCAGTATGTTCAATGACAGTTTATTGCTATGTTTGGGAAGAAATTTCCAAAACCAAAGCCAACCCCCCCCCCAACTTTAGTTTTTTTGTAATTCCTTCCATTTCCCAGATCCCCAGAGGCAATTCCCCTTTGGTATTCTCTGATAAAGCCATTTCCTCCCCTGACTCTGTCATATTCCGGATGCAGAAATGCTATTATTCCTTGCCTGAAAGCTCTGCCTGTGCTTAACAAGCAGCATATTATTAAACATTTATTCCAGTTGTTTGGAGCTTAAAGTTCTTCTCCAGTGCTGCTTAGTTCTTCATTCTCTGCAGAAATGAACTGGAAGGGTAGTGATGGGGAGAGAATAAGCTAGCAATATAAATTTATTGGTATGACTGATACTCCACATAGTCAAAGCTAAATCATATAGGCTGCTAATGCCCACAAAGAAATAGTCACAAGTTCCAGGGCTCTTTTTCCCAAGCATCATCATGGACAGTAATGTTGAGGATTCCAGAATTCACCTACATTATCACAAGTGGTCAAAGCTGCAAGCTAATGGTCAGAGTACAATCTTCATTGGTCGACTGTAAAAGCTCCCTACTGGGCCACACTCTAATCGCTAATGGCTCTGCCAGCATCCCTCAGCCCCCATAAATATGTGCTCACTACCTATAAAATAGGAGAGTCCAGATAAGAAAGCATCTGAAAGGTCATGATAAAATGGCTATAATTTGTTCAGAAAAAGGGCAGCCACACCTCAGGTTGTGTGGCAGCCATACTGGATTAGTGGCTGGGTCTTAAGGGCTTTCCAAGTAAATGAGATATTGAATGAGTGGTTTTACCAGTCCACCCACCCATACTCATCATGGGAAGCATTTCTATGACATTTCACACTTTCTCTGCAACCTCTGCTTGAACCCACCAGCAAGTTTAAACATGATTTCTGAGTAATCTGGCCTTTTTCACCACATTACTCATAAACATGTCCAACCCACTTATAAATTCAAACGAAGGCTGCAGAATAAATGTGGAATGTCACAGAATTCTTCTCCTTATGACAAGCATTTCTAAGGACAAGTAGGATTACACACCTAGGTTGCCTGAATTCTAGTTCTTCAGTCTGTCAGGATATTGATCAGATCAGATCAGTGGCCACAGTATCTTGTGTTGGGCAGCCATCCTTGATGAATTACTCTGTTTGTTTTTCTCTGGGAAATGCCTTAATATTAAAGAGAAAGGTGGAGTGAAAATATTTTAAGGTAACAAAAATAGGGAGTGTTACTGGAGCTCTCTTCAAGCTTTATTCCATTGTGCCCCCCCCAAAAAAAATCCTGTTCAGGATTTTCATGTTCAGGATGTTTGGAATTGATATAAATTTAGCTAGTTAGTTAGTTAGGAAGGTAGGTAGTTGGTTGGTTGGTTGGCTGGTTGGCTGGCTGGCTGGCTGGCTGGCTGGCTGGTTAGTAAACTTCTAAGCCACCCATCTGACCAATGGGTGGTGTGCAAGATAAAAAGAATAAAGAATGTCCACATATAATTCAATGAACAACAATTAGTATAATGTAAAATAAAAACAAGATCAGGCAGCAGATGTACATGGTAAGCATACAGTCTCAGTGGGTCTTTTAAAGTAGAATAAGTTGGAAATCCTGCCAAAAGTCTCTAGAGATGGGCAGCAGTTCATTCCAGAGCAAGAGAGCAAGCACTGAGAAGGCCTGTTTTCTTGTTTTCTTCTTCCAGGCCTCTCTCGGGGTTAGCCTCCTCAACTGCCCATCCAGAGATACACGTGTAGGACAGGCAGGGCCTTTTGACAGGATGTGTTCTGTCACGTACTGCAATCCCAAACCATTTAAGGGTTTATATGCCATCACCAACACCTTGAATTTGATTGGACAACGAATGGGGAAGAATGGGTTAATTTGAAAGAGGACCACAATATTGTCAGCGGCAGGGAGATTTTCATGCTCCTCTGCAATAAATTTAAATGTGGGCGTGGAATCGAGAGAAATCAAAACCCATTCCATATGTGTGAAGAGCTGCCCTTGCCTTGGGGACCCTCTCCCCTGTCGCTGATGGGGGAATGGAAAGCAGTGAAGAGAGAAAGCAAGGACAGTGTGTGTGTGTGTGTGTGTGTGTGTGTGTGTGTGTGTGTGTGTGTGTGTGTGTGTGTGTGTGTGTGTGTGTGTATGTGTCACCGCCCATCGGCTGAGCAGCTGTGAAAACATTAACAGTGATTTATAACCCTATGGTTGTCATGTGATTATAAATCATTTCCCCAAATGATTCTAAATCATGCTGAACTGTTACCCATAAAGATTAGTGAATAAAGAGGCAAAAGAATGGCAGGATATGATCAATACATTTTTAATGACAATAAAAGATTGGGGATAAATACGTTGTTTTATTATTATTTATCACAAAGGGAAGGTGGGTTAGATTTATCTAATAATAAATTTTACTATGTAACCAAACCAGTGAGAGTGACCTATGCTTGATATTATAAATGAGAGAACAATATAATTTGGAGTAATCTTGAGTTTTATAATATTGAAGGAGATGTGGGAATTTATTTATTTGTTTTAATTTTGGGGAGGAAAATATTAAAGATAATGTAAAAGATATAAGTAGTCCTTTCCTAAAAGCAGTACATTGCAGTGTTGGAAAAGCTACAGGAAAATATTAAGTGAACTGATTTCTCCATTAACCCACATGGTAGAACTAGGACAATTCCCCTGAAAATCATAAGAGAGGTATAAAATGTTATTACAGTAAAACAGAAGTTTGGAGCTGTGCAACCTTTTAAACAAAAGCAAAACTAGACTATGGGTGATACCTTCATAGGCTGCTAGAAGAAAAATAAAAAAAGTTGCTGAGCTTTCGAGAGCAAGCTCTCTTTTTCAAAGCAGGTATAGAGGTCCAAACATGGCAAGGTATGTAATTTGCCAGGAGAGAGTTCTTAAAAGTTCACTTGGAGAGATGGACGCCAGGCTTCTTCTTGGAAGGCACAGGGCAGCATGGTCCGATGGGGCTGGACTTTACAGGCCAGTTTTTTTTTAAAAAAAGAGCAGCATGTTGTGGGCACCTCCCTCTTGCTTACAAATATCATCTCTCTATTGGCTGAGAATTTGTTTCATTTCATACAAAGACCCCCTGATAGAGGGTATTATTTTCGACCATTTCTACTCCCCCGGCCTTAAATTGTTTCTCCAAAAAATTATGGCTCTGGGCATTTCACCTGAACAATTGGGGGCACTACCTTTCATGCAGGCTTATAGGCTGTTAAAGCTTAGACTGCTAGATATTGAAAGGCAAGGCCTCTTTGCAGCAGCCTCTAAGGCATGTTCTCCCCTCAGTCTTCAACTCCCGCTACCTGCTGGCAAGCCGGCCAGCTACCTACATCTTTTAGAGAATCCGCAAGAACGACGCGCTTTTACTCTTGCAAGATGTAATGTACTCCCTTCCAATGTCTTATACGGGAGATTGAGCTGTCTACCACCGGAGGCTCGGTTATGTCCCTGTAATACAGGGGACCACTGAGTCTCTGGTGCATATGATCTTATATTGTCCTCTATACAAGGACATCTGTGCTTCCCACCTAGACCCACACCTTGCTAGACTTCCTGGTCGCCAGGATGAGGTCATCTTGCATAACCTTTTGTTAGGCTCAGACAAAACCCACACTAGGCAGATTGCCATATTTATCAATTTGATAATCCAGCGCCGCAGACCATAGCTACTTAATGGGCCTTCTGTTCTATATCTCTAAATATAGTTTGCTCACCCTGGATGGTCTGCAGTCGTTTAAGGCTGGACAAATACAATGCTTCATGGAAACACCCTCCTGCTCTCGTCCTGTTACAATACTTTTCCATTCCCTTCACACACCCCTTGTTCTTTTTAAGCGATACTGACTTGGGTCCGCACACTCCCACAAATGTGTGCTTTTATTCTCTATTGCCCATTGTCTATTTATTTATTTATTTATTTATTTATTTATTTATTTATTTATTTATTCCAATAAAGGTGACTGACTGACTGATCTCTCTATTGGCTCTTCGAAGCATAGAGCTCCTGGTTGGCCTGAGGTGGGGTAGAAGCAGGAGGTTAATTCAAAAAAAACATGTTCTCCACTAGGGGGAGGGGGAGAAAGTTTTTGAGGGGAGAATTTAAAAAATGTCCCACTAGGTAGATCCAATTGAGACCCAATTGAAGGGGAAATGATATCACAGTACCTACTATTAATATAAGAAAGAGCAAATTACAGTGTTACTGGGAGAAGGAGGAATTTCATGCCTGAATATAATGGAGCTAAAATGGAGCGAAAAATTAGGAGACTGTAGAACTTTGACAAAATCTGAAGAAATATTGAAAAAAGAAGGAAGAAGGTAATAAAAATAAAAAGTGGATAAGATATTAAGAAAGGAAAAAATAAATTAAATATTTTTAAAAATATATGACAAGAAAATTTAAAAGGAAATGAGGATTGACAATTGGAAGAAGATACGGAATAAAAGAATATTAAGAAGTACATTTATAAAAGTTAAGGAAAAGCATTATAAAGTAATATGGAGATGGTATTTAACTCCATTTGAAATCGAATTTAATGAATAATGAGGGGCAATCTATTTGTTGGAGATGTAAGAAAGGGTTGGCTTCATATTTTCATATATGGTGGGCATGTGAAATAATACAGAAAGGTTAGATAATGCTATTTAATGAGATGAAAATTGTCAGTATGAATATACAAACGTATTCAGTGCTTTGTTAAGCACGTTTAGAAATATTCAGAAGGAGTGAGGAGGAATCAATTACTATTATAGTAAGTGTAACAAGATTGATATTTGCAAGAAATTAGAAGATTAAAATATGGAGGCACAACATAAAGAAATATAAAACATTGCTATTAATGATAAATTAATGTGTGAATTGGAAGTTAGAAAAAGAATACTGAAAGTAAATCATTTTAAGAATACATATGGAATGCATTTTTAGAATATTATAAATTCTAATTTATGTACCCCATTTATCTCCAAAACTATAATGAAACCTGTCCTGGAATTTAACATTTATCTTATTAATTTTAACACTTGGTTTAAAAAAATTAATTAAAAATAATAAATCATTCTGAACAACACCACTGCCTGTTTCCATATATTTTGATGCATACTGGAAATGCAAACAAGCCTTTCATTGAGGTGTCATGGATGGATCTTGTCTCCAGCTGATGTGCATCTCAAATGTTTACATGTGACTAGTAAGATGCCATGCAGCTCACAACAAGGGATAACTGGATGGACCAGTCAGTTTGCGATTTCCATTCATTTCCCATGCATTTATCCATTCTGTCCTGATTCTGCATTGATATGGAATTGCTTTAAAAGTATATACATCCCCATTTGCTTAGAATATATTTGTGTGCACACATTTTTTGCCAAGAAATACAGAGTCACATGCACAACATCCTAAAAATACTCACTTCTGAAGGTTAATCTGCACTAAGGTGCATTTTGATTAGAATTTTGTGTGAAGAATTATATCTGTAAATTCATGAAGGTGTCGAAAGCATAGGCCAACTACCTGTGAATCCACATATTATTCTGGGAAGTACGAATCTAATCCATTTGTTTAAAAAGGCAGACTGAACAAAATCTTCAGTTATCCCTACTGTGCCTTGCTACCACACACTGCATCTGCTGAAATGTGTTCTGCAACTATCATGGCCATGGCACTGTGGCAGATAATACGCTTTGCAAAACAAGGGAATACTCTCTGGAGGCTTTGCAACAGTTGAGGGCTGTTGAAACGAATGCTTCAAGGGACAGCGCCACCAAGAAAAAGGTCATCTGTCACTTATCTGAGTTCTGTTTCTGAGTCTGTAACCTGTGAAGAGCTTTTGCATGGCCGATAGTAGAGAAATATTGTGAAATAACAGCAACAAAAGAGGGAGGCTTCGGTGTGTGTTATTCGGGAATAGTGCTATCGCAAGGCGCAACCTTATTTCCTTCTGTGCAATGGTGAAATATATTCAGTTTTGTCGGCAGTGACTTCAGACATACTTTGAGAATGTGTTGTTGTTGTTGTTGTTGTTGTTATATTTCTTGGGTGACAAATCCCATAATTCTGGGATTTCTACCTGACAGCCTCAACAGACCTTTGCAGTTTATGGGAGATTATTTCCACCCAAGCTTCCTGTTCCAGCCCCAGTGCAAGCTGGTTTCCTGAACAGGAAGCTAGGTAGAGCTATGTGTGTGTGTTGTGCCATTACAGTCGTGACCGACTCTTCGTGACTACAAGTCCATGGCTTTTTCTTGGCAGGAATACTGGAGTGATTTGCCAGTTCCTACTCCAGGAACCTACAGGACCTGGTATTCCCTTTTGATCTCCCATCCAAGTACTAACAAGGGACAACCCTGCTTAGCTTCCGAGATCATGTGAGACCGGATGTGCTTAGTAGGCCTAGCTAAACTTGCCACTTGAGGGCTTTTCCCTAGGTGAGTCTCTTATAAGGGGCCTGTCTATTCTACAGAACTCCCAGAATAGACAGTCATACAGTCATAGGATCTGTAGTCCAAGAGATCCACAAATCCCATTCTTGCTTGTGGCAAGCCAAGATGATGATGATGATGATGATGATGATGATGATGATGATGATGATGATGATGATGATGATTATGATTATGATTATGATTATGTTTAAAAAAGTTTTTTTAAAAAAACAGCCACATTGGGACCCAGGCAAATATGCAGTGGATTCCACAGGCAAGGAGCAATGGTGGAAAAGACCCTAATTCTAGATTTTTCCTTTTGGGCCTCTCGTGGTGTCAACTGCCTTAAACACCTAACCTGGGAAGATGGGGTATTACAGGCAGCTTTCATTGGGAGAAGGCGCTCTGACAGTTAGCAGCCTTTCAGTTTTTATAATACATCTTACATGGTAAGCATATGGCTTTGTAGTTTCAGAAGAGCAACAAAAGGAACACTTATCAAGCCTCTACGTGTCCACTGCTTCTGACCACTGGCCACACTAGGTATTAGATTTGTACATCTTTAGATTTGTACAGTAACTGCTTTCAAATTCAAATATTGTCTTTTAATGATGTAAACCAGCTTGGGTCTTAAGGGAAAAGAGTGGTGTCAAAATATTTTTAAATAAAATATTAAATATTAAATAAAATATGTAATTTTGAATAAAATACATACATGAAAAAGTGGTGATACACATCTGTTTCTCTTAGCCTGTGTTCTTCCTCACCAACCCTTTAGCCTGATGTATTTTATGATTCGTCATTGGTAAAGCCTTACATCGCCAGTCTGGTTATTGAGGCACACCTCTGTAGTTAAGTACATAAGAAGAGCCATGCTGGATCAGGTCAAAGGCCCATCTAGTCCAGCTTCCTCTATCTCACAGTTGTCCCACCAAATGCATCTGGGAGCGCACGAGACTGGATATCTGTCTCCTGATACCATCCCCTGCATCTGGTCCTTGAAGTACCCCGGTTTTAAGCCTGGAGATGACTCATCCCCAACATGGTTTGTAACCTGTGATGGACTTCTCCTCCAGGAATCTGTCCAATCCCCTTTTGAAGGCATCCAGGCCAGATGCCATCACCACATCCTGTGGCAGGGAGTTCCACAGACTAACAACATGCTGGGTCAAAAAAAATTGTCCTCCCTTAAGCCTGTCACTTAAGGGAAAACATTTAGTTGCAATGATACCACATGTTTTGTAACAGCCAGTTGGACCTTCAGGGCCTCACATGTTCTGTAGGCCATACTGACAGATTTCCATTGTAGCTCTTGGCATTCCCATGAAGAAATCCCAGTTTGTAACTTTCTTGCATGTTTTTGCTGCTCTTGTATTTTTCCAGAGGCAACTGTTCTGAGCTATGACGGAAGTATGTTTATGAAAATACAGCTCCCTGTGGTGATGCACACCGAAGCAGAAGACGTGTCCTTACGGTTCAGGTCTCAGCGAGCTTATGGCATTTTAATGGCCACGACTTCAAGGGAATCTGCTGACACACTGCGTTTAGAGCTGGATGCGGGACGAGTTAAGCTAACAGTCAATCTAGGTAATAGTCTTCTCCAGCTCCCACCCTAAAATTCACATCTCAAACATCCTTCCTTGTCTTTTGCTTGCAAACATTTTTTCCAACAGCCTGTTTGCCACTGCAAATAAATAATCATATATATATGCAATCTACGGGCATATATATGTATGTGTAACAGAAATATATGTTTTTACATTTCCACTGTTTCTTTTAATTTTCCGTTTGTCTTTGAACACTTCACCATAATGCATCACAATTAATTTGGAGGTGCACTCTGTTCTAACTGGAGAAGACCAGTGTATCAATGACTTTCGTAGGAAAGCTGTATCTCTCATCATCCATGCCCAGTAAACATAGATTTAGCCACAGATTTTCCCATGGTCCTTTCCTTCAGAAATCTGATGGCTCCTTAAGCAAAAAGGAGAACAGATGCCAATCTGTATTGTGTTTGCAGATGAGTACTTTTTTTGGGGGGGGGGGGTCATGTCTGAAAAAAGAGCTTTAGTATAGTGTTAGATCATTGGTTTACAACCTTGGGTCCCCAGATGTTCTTGGACTTAAAGACCCAGGAGCCTTCACTACTGGCTCTGCTGGCCAGGATTTCTGGGAGTTGTAGTCCAAGGTCATCTGAGGAGCCACGTCTGGAAGCCAGTGGACAAATTGAGAACTCAAGGGATCAGCTGTGATGATGCTCTTGAAACTACCAGCTAATATCTTGCCCTTCAGCAAACACCTTGATCTCCCCCGGGTAGCGTACAGTTAGAATCACTATTATTTTCCAAGAAACTGAGCATGTGAGCTTGTCTCATGAGTACAGTAGGACTTTCATATCCACAAAATCAGTAATTGGGATAACTCTTGTCTGAAAATATTAGATAATTACCTGCTGTCTTTAATTAAATTGAACATACCCCCACCAGAAATATGTTTCCAAGGTGTATTACCAAAACTAGCCACTAGAAGGAACCAGACAATACTATATGGTAGGCATGTCCAAACTTTGGCCCTCCAGATGTTTTGGACAGCAACTCCCACAGTCCTTTGCCATTGGCAATCTAAGCTTAGAATTCTGGGGGTTGTGGTCCAAAACATCAGGAGGGCCGAAGTTTGGACATGACTGCTATATGGGTTTGCACTTTACATATCCTTGGCTTTCAGCATCTGCAGAGCAGTTTGGAACTGATCACCCTTGGCTACCGTGATCCTATTGTATTGCTTATTGTTCATATAAAAGAGCATTATTTTCCCTATAGTCTTAGCACCAATATATTACTGGAACCAAGTCAACTAAATTATCTAACCACCTCTCACTGTCACTATGTTCCCTGTGATTTCAGCATGAGGGTTTAATACAGAGCATGCATGCAAGCACAGGAAAAACAGGTCATGGCGACAAGCTGGGTATTTGCTTCTTTTTGTCTTCTCCGTAAAGCAGTTGGGCACTAGATGCGGTCGTATCCACTTCTCACCTCTCACCTTCATCTTTCCCCCTCATTTCTTTAGGAAGCACAATCCATAGTGCTATTGTGTATGTGTGTGTCATGAATAACACAACCCTTCAATGCCCAAAGTCTGCGACCCTCGGCATACAGCCATGCGAACACAAACCACGGAAGCTCTTCTGCAGAAAGGAAATCGTGCTTTCATAGGTTTTCATGGCATTCAGAAATTATCAATCACTTGGTTATTCACTGAGGAACCTAATGCAGGCTTATGGAAATATCTTCCTTTTGTGATATTATTTCCAAGGTCTTTTGAACAGTGCTTTTAAAAAGCTAGCTCTGGGGTTATTTTCCCCTTTAAATTGCAAAGGTGGTAGGAGAGACGTATAGATTCAAAATCCATTTTTGAGGGAAGATAGGTTGTTGAATTTTGATGAGGTTAATTGCATTTTTGCAGGAAGGAAGGAATTTTTGTACCTGTCAAATAAGGAAACTCCTCACTAGGCCCGAACAGAGCCCTCTAGTGAAAATTCACAGTTATTGCCAGCTGATGTGTTCCTTCAATTGACAAAATGGCAACATCTAGAACAGGGGCTCCTTGGAGAAAGCTTTCTGTAGAAAAAAGCATGTGGGTGATGTTCCCTGGCTGTTTGCAACCACTTTTCTGATGCGGTTGACGACACATGACAAACTCAGCTACATGGAAACACAATCTAGGTAATCTTTAACAACATACTTTTTGTACCTATTCTAAAAGCCCTCCCAGAGGATTCAGCAAATACACTCTTCATTTGAGCACAATGTTTCGATTTGCTGTATAAAATCTAGTGCAAGGCAACCTATTTGTTGTACAAGCACAAAATTAAGTTTACTTCATCGTCCCTTCTTTTTGAGAAGCCAAATCCCCACCCAGAAAGTAGAGCAAAGTAGAGGAAGTGGGAAATATACAAAATATAGCAAGCTATTTAGATTTAGATTCACTATGATCTACTAAAAGAAAGATTTCTGATTTGGTGACTCCCTACCACTTCCTTTCTGTTTACTGAATGATTTAAATGGGAAGTAATGGTATTCTGGTGCTTAAAAGACAATATTTCAAATATGATTTGAACCTTTTTTTAAAAAAAATTTTTATTATTTGAGGAATTAATTGTGGCCCAGAATGTGTGATTTTAGGCTGAGATTGCACTCGTCTCCATTGTGATGGAGCACTTTATTTTAATTAAAATGGAGAACGCGAAGCTGTTCTTTCACACATGGGGGAGGAAGTTGCAGCCTGCTTAAATCCAGCATCTGGAACAGTCGCCACAATCTTGTCCCCACTCCTCATACTTAGATTGGTCACCATGTAGCTTTGTTTGAAATTGGCCATATTTTATTTTACCCTATACAATCACTTCTATTTATATAAAGTCTTATCACCATATATCTGCGTACTGTGGCAATATGGAGAGAACCCGAACACACAGTGGCCATGTTTGCATGTGTCTGTCCCCGGAAGGGTGGAATGTGATTTTATTGGATGTCTGCAGCTATTACTTTGAAGGATAAATTTTCATTTCTCATCTATTCTTCCCCATCTAGACTGTATCAGGATTAACTGTAATTCCAGTAAGTGCCTATTCAAAATTTTTAAATTTATGATGCAATATGTATGATTTTTAAAATTAAAATATGCCCTGTGTTTCTTTTTGCTTATTTAAGTAACTTGCCTTTGGAAAATATAGCAAATTACATGGGTGCACAAAGAGATCATCACAAAATAAGCCCTACCTCTTTGCATTGGATCTTTCTTTTACTTCTACTTCTAGAAGTAAAAATTTGCTATGCCTTCTCTTATAAAAGAAGAAAGAAAGAAATTTTAAAGGAAGCCAAAAGAACTGCAGTCAGGTTTGACAGATTTCTCAGCGGATTCCAGTAATCTATAGGAGGTCCTGGAGATTTTCCCTAAAGTGAACGTCGGAGAAATGTGCAGGTTTTTCCTCTGGAGAAACATCTGCAGGGTTTTGAAGGACTTTGCCAATGAAACCTCAAGCGTCAATGGAGAAAATGATATTATGTTCAGCAGCAGCCTGTTGGCCGATTCTGCCTGTGCAACAGGAATGACACCATCTTCACCAGACTGCGACTGATCGATTATTATTTGGGGTGCATGCTACTCATGCACAATGAGACAAAGGGAGGTCTTTCATCAGAAGCAATCTGCTGCTGACAATGATGTCATTCCTATTGTAGGAGGACTGGACCTAGTGGTATGGTAGGATAATTCACAGTCACAGTATGTACAGTGAAAACATTGTCCCGAGTCTTTAAACATGGCTATCATATCCCCCCTCAACCTTCTTTTCGTAAGGCTAAACACTCCCAGCTCCCTAAACTGCTCCTCGTAAGACATTTCTTCCAAGCCTTTAACCATTCTGTTCACCCTCCTGTGGACTCGTTCAAGGTTGTCGACATCCTTTTTAAATTAAAGTTTGCAGAACTGGACACAGTACTCCAAGTGGGGTTTGACCAGAGCAGAATAGAGTGGTACCATCACTTCCCTTGATCTAGATCAGTGGTTCTCAACCTGTGTGTCTCCAGATGTTCCTGGACTGCAACTCCCAGAAGTCTTCATCGCTAGCTGACCTGGCCAGGATTTCTGGGAGTTGCAGTCCAGGAACATCTGGGGATACACAGGTTGAGAACCGCTGATCTAGATACTATGCTTCTGTTGATGCAACCAAGAATAGCACTGGCTTTCTTGGCCACCACATCACAATGCTGATTCATGTTCAATTTATGCCCCCCCAGACTGAACGTGAGTCAGCAGTGTCACGAGGCAGCCAAGAAAGCCAATGCAATTCTTTCAGGGAACAAGGTGGATATTGAGCCGTCTGAAGACCTCTGGCTCCCAATTAGCAATGGGAGCTCAGTAGGACTTAACATTCAGGATAAGTTGATTTATCCTTTAACAATCCGATGGGTGCTTTTCAAGGAGACATACTTTTGTATTGAGACCCACTTAAAAAGAGAGACACTCCTTTGTGTTTTGTGTCTTCTCCCCTTTTGCCATGGAAAACCCACAATGTCTGCATAGCACAGTATCGCCATCTTAAGCAAAATGAAGCAGGAGGAGGGGAGAAACAAACACAGAGGCAACAACAGAGCAGCCTTTTCATGCAATATATTGGCCTTCAAGACTAAACCCTAAGAAGATTATGACAATTTTTAGCATTATTTACATTATTATTCCCCCAAAGAGGTTACTCTTGCTCTCATGTAGATTTTGCTAAATATCTATGGCTTAGTAATTAAAACGAAAAGAAACAAAGGCATTCAGGCAATTTTTTTTAAAAAAATAACCTGTGATATTATGACTTTTGTGATGGTTTCTTTTGCATGCTGATCAAGCAAGATTTCTCAGGTTGAGTGGATTTTCCTTTCTTCTCTACATCTTGCTTAATTGATGATAAATATTTAACCATTCTGCTATCATTGTTTGTTCTGAAAGAGGATTGTGGACTGTGATTTTATTTTGAGACTGTGGATCTCCCAAACTTTCTTTAGCACGTACAATAGATACCTTTTGGTGGGAAGGAGGTTCGGCACTGAAGATATTACTGGACAAAAGTGGCTCCATTAAACCAAGTGAACAAGGGTATGACTTTGTCAAAACTAAACTGTTACATTCCCGTTAGCATCAGTAGGAGAGATTCCAGTGTGCACTTAACTCCTGCATGAAAGATAAAGGGACTCTAAAGCAGTCACCATGCTTTACCTTTCTGTGCACCAAACCTACTTTCCGGTCATTTAAGTGGCACTTATTGGGTTTGATGCAGTGTAGAGAGGGGAGTGCTTAATGGATTATTCTCCAAACAAAAATGGCTGGGATTCTGTTGCACAGCTGTCTGCGTGCAACATGAAGCTGCAGCAGTGACAGAGAAATCTGCACAACCATGCGAGCAGTTGCACAACTGAGGTACGCGATTCCCCTGTGCCAAGGCACAGCACCTGGCAAACGTACATGGACATAACTTTACATCCCATGAAGACAAACAGGAGATCAGCCTCCTATATTTTAGTTTTTTTCTTTGTTTTGTTTTGCTTCTGAAACCACCGAGACCACTTATTTGGAAAGAAAACTACAAAGGTTTGTGAGCATTTTATCTAATTTGCTTTTTTGGAGTGAGCAAATGGTAAGTTGTAGGTCCTTTCAATATGTGGTGCTGTAAAATGGGCAGTAAAATGGGGTGGGAGATAACTGGGAAAAGTGTGGGTTATTTTGAAGCCAATTGAGAGTTCCCATGTTGTCCTAGTAGCAGTCACTTTCTTTATTTTCTCTCTCTAACCAAAAATCTGTTCAATGCTGTTTCCCAGCCCTCCAGATCGAACGTCCAGGAGAGACGCAGGCTTGTGGGAAACTCACAGAAGTTGTTTTTGCTCGTGGAAGCACACTTCTGGGATCTGGCTTGAATATCCCCCCCCCCCCCCCCCCACACACACACACACCAAGTAGTTCTTAATCTCAAGCATTTATCAAGTTCACAAACAAATGATGTGCATATGTTATGTTTCACTATTTCTGTTTTTGAAAGGATAAATATAACCGCAGTGATACTTGAAAGGGTAGTATGTCAAGAGCATGGTGGTGGTGGTGGTGGGGAGTCAGGAGAAGGTTTGTTATCTGAAGAAGGATTGTTATGATTTCAAAGAGGCCTCTGTGCAGAGTTTAACTACTCAGACTAACATCTCACCATAAAAGAAAGCAATCATTTGTGGCAAGCACAATAAGCAACCTTAGTTATTGTGGGGGAAAGGCTTTGTTCTCTGGAGCCAACAACAGTTAGTACAGGAGTATTCTCGGACTCCCAGTGGGATGTTATATAATCATCCCCTGATAGGAGTGTGGTGGCTCGGTGGGCAAGAGCACTGAAAACGGTCAGCTGAAAAGTCAGCGGCTCAGCAGTTCAAATCCTGGGTGCCACGCAGCAGAGTGAGCTCCCGTTGTTAACCCCAGCTCCTGCCATCCTAGCAGTTTTAAAGCATGTAAATGCAAGTAGATAAATAGGTAAAAAGCAGGAAGCTACACAGTGTTCCATGCATAGAAATGCACTTAGCCATCCCAGCCACATGGCCATGGACTCGTACAACATTGGCTCTTTGGCTTGGAAACGGAGATGAGCACCAGCCTAGAGACGAGCACAAGTAGCACACATGTGAAGGGGGAACCATAACCTTCTTTTTATAAGAAAGAAACTCTTCAAAAGAAATCTGGGGGTCAGGGAGTGCATATGATGTTCATTTCTAAACTTGCATGCAAAAGCCAAGAGAGAGGTGGATACCAAACAGAACTTTCTGGTCCAAGTGTTGTATCTCTACTGCCCGAGTCAATCCTATTGTTGGAAGAGTGAAGATTCCAGTAGCCAGCACCCCGACTGGAAGGGTCACAAGGATTCTAATTTGACAGGCAAATGCTAATCTGTTGTGTAATATGCCCCCATTAGTTTAGTACTACTAAAGATTTCCAAAACAAATGTTGGAATTCACTGTCTTAGATTCAAAATGCAGATCTGGATTTTGGAAAGTGATACTTCACCTCAAAACATGTTGGCCTCTCTTTAACTTTTGAGAGGCATTCAAAATGCTGATCTGCCAAAGAGTATCATTAAGTACTAGAAAAAAGTGCACATAACCTACAGAATTGTCAGGGGCTCAATATGATGAAACACCAATCTCCTTTGACCAATAATAATCATATTCTGAGAATGTGTACAGAATATTTGAGATTGGAGTTCAAGGAGCAGAATTTTGAAGACCACATTTGTTTAAACTCTGCTACATATCTGATATATAATTCTGACATCACACTTCAGACAAGTACTTCAGTTAATAAGTGAGCACCATATTGCTTATGGATTCTGTTGGTCTAAAATCCACCATGGCGATAGGACAGTGATGGTGAACCTTTTAGAGAATGAGTGCCCAAATTGCAATTCAATACCCATTAATTTTTCTCAAAGTGCCAATAAAGCAATTTAACCTACTTGGATTGTATAGTATATGTACTGCAGAAGTACAAGATAGTATTGTTACCGCCAGTTGTGTAGTAGCCCTCTGTATTACAGCTATCTCAGCAAGGTATTTTGGAAATTTCTTGGAGATCCAGTGAAGATGATGATTCACAAGCCATCCGAGCACTCATCCTTACAGGAACTATGCTGCTTCTTCAGATGACACAGCATCTTCAATGCACTCGTGGAAGAGAGGTAGGTCATTTTGGAGTAGAGCAGCTCAGGGGGCAGTTTGAGGAAATCAGGAAGTAGCTAGGTTCTACCACTTGGAACAAAGCTAAAGGAAGTAACCCAGAGAAAAGAGAAAGTTAGATTCCAGGATGAGCAGAATGGGTCATGTCACTGAATACTTTGAAGCAACTAACGTGTAAGCATGTAGAATAAAGTCACAAAAGATTTCTTTCTTGGACTGTGATTTTCAGCTTCAAGTTCCTTCTTTAATCCTCATGCCAAGAATTTTGTAGGTAATATTTCTGTGGAAATGCTTAGCCAAGTACCAAGGGAAGAGGAATATTAGAATAACAAAACCTCACAAATCCTTTGAGAGATGCATTGGGGTAAACATTTTTGAACAGTGCTCAAGATGATACATTACCAATGTCTTGTGCAGTACAATACAAGAACTTTCTTACATATCCTTTCTGGAGTTGCCTGTGCAGATCTTTTACTGAACATGTGAAGGTGTTCAGAACTTCTGTGGGGGGGGATATTGGGGGCAGAACTTACAGCCATACCTTCAACCCCACCAACCTTTGAGTTTTGCATACTTTCAAGCTGGATAATTGAATAGGGCTTGTAAGCCAAGAACGACTGTTCATTCACTCCCTGCAGTTTCACACAGGCTTATTTATAACCAGGCTGCCACTAGATTGGAAGAGAGATTGAAATCGCACACTGTGAATGTGATCAGTGGAGAAGAAATATATCAAATGAAGAAAGAGGAGAAATAATCCAGTTCTCTTTGTAAATTAAATATCTGGGCAGTTTGCAGTATTCCCTTAAAACTGTTCAACCTTAGAACAGAGGCATTTGTTGAACATCAAGAATTATTATCCAGTGAGTTCCATTCATTTTATTTCTTGGATGGAATTTAGTATGTGCCCTTCACTTCATCTGTGCCTTCTTGACCCACTCCAGTAATCATCTTTGCTGTGTCATTTCTTTGGATTCCTTACCACTGCTCTGTTCATCTTCCTTTAGCAGGCCTCTGTTCAGGTAATATGCTCTAATTCAGGGGTCCTCAACCTAAGGCCCCGGGGCCGGATGCGGCCCCCCAAGGTCCTGAATCCGGCCCCTGGGACTAATTGCAACCCCCCATCTACCCCCTGTTTTGTTAACAAGCCAGCCTCTGCAGCTGCTTTTGGACTGTGATCCAGCCCCCAGTGGTGTCTGGGTGGTGGTGGACTGGCCCACTGTTTGAAAACTTTGAGGACCCCTGCTCTAATTGGTCCCAGCCCAATCCCTTACACATTGTATACATGAGCTGATTGAGAGGAAGGTGTTATAAATAGAGATGTCATGAACCATTGTTTCAGCCAACAGTTCATTTAGCAGTCAAATAGGAGGTTGGTGCTTCAACATCCTCAAGGCACCTCCATTTTTGGAAGTGACTTCTGGTTCACCGGAAACCACTTCTGGGGCCTCCGAGAGGCTCAGTAAGCCCGTTGGAGGACTGCTTGGGGCAGCACCAGGCCTGGGGTAAGTGCAGGAGGCCTCAAACAGGCCCATGGAGCTTGTCCCAGGGGCCCTTGCCTTCATATGCCAGGGTCAAATGATATACTGGGACCACAGTATATGAACCGCAAGATGGTGGGGGACAACTGTATTACCAATCTTTAAAGTAAAATAATCTTTTAAAATCTAAGAGAACTAGGAAGTGATTTCGGGTTCTCCTGGCTGGTTTTCCAGCAATGGCATTTTCAGATCAACAAGGCTGTGTTTGCATACAGATGCAATCAAGTTCTTGACTGAACAAAAAATAAAGGGAAAGACCAGAGGGTGACATTTATGAGCCAACCATTTATCACTGTAAAGTAACACAAAAGTTGAAAGGCTGGGTTGGGCTGTCATACAGAAAATAGACTCTCAGTTTCATGACAGTGAGATATATCAAAAAGATGCCTCAAGGGCCTTGCTCTGCGCCATTAATTCACTCGGAACAAACGAGGAAGCACTCACACTACAACAGTGCACAGCTCTCACTGCTGTGCTGTACTCCCATGGGTCAGTGATAAATATATGCACCCTTGTTCAATTGTGGGGAGTCTCACATTACTGGCATAATATAATCACTTCCTGCTAGAAACCCTATTGTGCTCATATATGCAAGCATACATGTACAGGAGAATATGTCGGTGAACATCTGTACAACTTCCAGATGTACAGGAGAATGAGCAATAAAAAGATGAAGGGGTCATGCTTCCTCCCTGCAGCCAAAAACTGCCTGCTAAAAGCAGATCCTATTAAGGAAAGATGAATTAAACAGAAGTGGATGCAAAACGCCTTTGACTTATCAACAAAAGCCTACTGAGACTGAATACATTTATTTATTCAGTCATTTAAAATATTTCTACCCCGCCTTTCTCCCTAAAAAGGAACCAAGGCAGCTTACAGCATGAAAAAAAGGCAATATTAAAAGCTAAGAACAGTGACTAAAAAGAATTTTTAAAAATACCATACTGAGAAACATAACACCAAAACACATTCAAAGGAGTAAAAGCACAACAATCATTTAAACAATCTTAGTCTCAGGCAATCAGCCACCAAGAGAAAGCTTGCCTGAAGATAAAGGATGACTACTCCATGGGTTTCATGGCTAACACAGGGCTTGGACTGATGCTGTTCCAAATCAAGTCCAACCTTTTCTCCAACAAAAAAAATACAGTTCTCTCAGAGGAATGCTGGATCAGAAGACAACATTTAGGATGTCTTTCCTACTGTTTCTTTTTTTCTCTCCCATGTCTGCTGTTTGGTATATTTTCTGTGCGGTAGCAATAAGGAAGAGAAGAAAATGAAAAAGGCATAACTGAGCAATTACACCAGATTTAAACATGGAAAGGGTCATATTTAAATCGCTTCAATTTTTTAAAAAAGCTACTGAAATATGAATCGCTTCAAATTTTTAAAAAAAACTACTGAAGACCTGGTTGTATAGAATGGCCTTTCCTGATTTTTTCAAACATCCAATAAGACACCATTCATTTCACCGCTTATCTTCTCTCCCTGCCCTTGTTTTATCAATCAATGCAATTTTTATCATTATTTTAGCTTAATTTTAGTTTATTGTTGTCGATTTATGTATATTTTGTTTTATTATACTCCTTGTATTTTGTTTTTTAATATATTCCTTTGTTAGCTTGTCATGTGATTCCATGTGGTAACCTGCCCAGAGTAGCCCTGGGGCTAGATGGGCTTTATAAAAGTCAAATAAATAAATAAATAAATAAATAAATAAATAAATAAATAAATAAATAAATAAATAAATAAATAAATAAATAGACTTGACAAATAATATTAGGCTTCTTGATTGGAATGGACTACAGGTATATCTGCACTACACAATTGTAACAGTTTAGTACCACTTTAACTAAGGAATCTTTACTAGTATTTTGTTGTTAGGGTTTTGAAATTAGGTTCAGATTCTGTCACTTGGTCATAAAACTCACTAGGTGCCCTCAAGCCATAAAAACCCTCTCAGCCTGATCTACCTTATAAGGGAAAACAGGAAAATGTACAGGACCAATAGTTCACCTCAAAAAAGCTGGGCTATAATAGCAACAAATACCCTGGTATTCAGTTCCATGGATTCTCTTCTCCAAAACATAGTTTATTGATTGATTGAAAGCTACTCTGGAAGTTCAAAAACATAAACAAAAGACAACAAAAGACATGATACAACTTAAAATAGTAAATAAACAAACTAGTCAATCAAAATGAATATTACATAAATAACCATAAAAAGGACAAGTAAGCACAAATAAATCAAAACCATTCAGCAATTCAAAATGAAATGCAAATGAAAAGAAAAAGGGTTGATAAAAATTATCATAAGGTAGAAAAGAAGAGTAGTATCATATTTATATTAACAAGTTAAAGTGGAATGGTCAGGGAAGGACAGCCTATACACCCAGGTTTTCAGTAATTTCTTGAAGGCTTGTCGTGAGGGCATCAGGCAAATCTCTTGCAGAACCTGGTTCCACAAGTAGGGTGCAGCCACTGAGAAGGCCCAGTTCCTTGTTGCCGCTTTCCGGGCCTCCCTCAGGTTCGGCACCTATAGATGGCCAGCCTAGCTCAAACAAGTGATCCTGGCATCTGGGAAGAGCCGTTCTGTCAGATACAGAGGTCCCAAACTATCTAGGGCTTGTATGTACAGTGACCCCCTGCCATTTCGCAGTTCCAGCATTGTGGTCCCACTACATCGCGGGACCGCAGTACCGGAACTGGGGGGGCGGGGGCGGGGGGCGGCTGGGTTGCTCCGCGTGGCCCTCCCACGCACCCCGGAGAAGCCTCGGGTGGATCGCTCTCACCCCCAGGCCCCTCTGGGAGGCCTCAAAGCCATGTGGGGGGGGGTGGTCGGGAGCAATCCAATTGCTCTCCACACCCCCGCCCCTTCTGGGGTGGACGGGTGTGCCGCCGGGAGCGATCTGATCACTCCTGGTGGCCCTCCCGCACGGCTGCGCGGCTCTCCCGCCCCTTCGGGCAGGCCGCGGAGTCAGGCGGGGGTGCCGCCGGGAGCGATCTGATAGCTGCCGGCGGCCCTCCCACGCAGCTGCGCAGCTCAGCCCCCGCTTCGGGCAGGCCCTCACAGCCGCCCGGGACCGCTACGGGGACGGACGGCGTCCCTCCACGCAGCCGGCCCAAGCGACTACGGAGGGCCTCGCAGTCATGCGGTGGGGCAGTGGGGGGGCGATCGGATATCCCCCCTCGCCCCCAGCCCCCCCAGCTTCCGCATATCGCGGATTTTCATGGATCGCGGGTGGGGTGGGCCCCTAACCCCCGTGATCTGTGGGGGGTTACAGTATTGTTAATACCAAAACCTTGAAGTTGGCATTTCTCTGAATGATAGCAGAGAATTCTAAACTATTTCATCAAAGTGTAAATCTCAGAATCATAAACCTATACACTTGCCTTACACCTTGAGTCAGACCATTGATTCCTCTGGACTAGTAGCACTGACACTGGCTGGCAGCATCTCTTCCAGGTTTTAGATAAGAGTATTTTCCTCTGTGGACTGAACATGGTGGTTTTTTTTTTATTTATTTATTTATTTATTTATTTATTTATTTATTTATTTATTTTTGCAAAACATGTGATCTACCACTGAGCAATGACCCTTTGCCTGGACAGAGATACAACTAATGGAAGTGATACCAGGCTGGCATGGCTGCATTGTATGGATACACTTCGTATCCTTTTCTCCACAGACACACTGGATCTGTTCCCAAGAAGAAGATTGCTGCCAGTACTTAAATTGAGCTCAATGCTCTATTCAGTGGAGCAATCTGTTCATTGGAGAGACCTGAATATATTATCCATACAGCAGTCATTAGTTGTATTCCTCTCTCTAGGCAGACTAGTCATTCATCTGAAATCTCATTAGAATATGAAGGGCAGAGATGTCATAAATAGAAATGAGGAATATTCTCACCAGTAGAAAGGATCTATGTCCTAATCTGGCCAGTGGAAGCCCTGCATCTCTGTGGGTCTGCCCTTCCTCCAAACCACACCAAAAGCATCACAAAGCAAGGTGTGAAGTCAAGAAGAGATACAATCTGAAACTTTTTTTTCCAGGGAAGCAATTGCATGGCCATGCTTCCTTAACATCATTCAGCCAACAGAAGATTTCATTAGTTTTCTTTTGCCAGGTTACTAATTCTGACACATCAAGACTGTCAAGAAATCACATTATTTCTACCTTTCAGTATATTGTTCTAATCTAAACTGTTGAGGGTTCTGAGATTTGCACAAAAGGCCTCTGCAAAAAAAATAACGTATTTTCCTTTTGTCCAGCAAAGCATGTAAAACCACAGGAAGCAGACTATCTGATGCTTCTGATTACAAGAAGGCAACACATTATAAATTTGCACACTTGTACAATTTGCAGAAAGATCATTCTTGCACCTGCACACGCTAAAGATGAGATATCCAGGAAATAGCTCACCTCTTCATAAGCAACCAGAATTTTTTTTTGCTCATTCTGTTTTTGTAGATGAGAGGAAGACAATTTGTTTCCCAATATCAAATGTGATGTCCCCTGATAATTTCCCTCCCACTTTCTATCTCTTGAGAACTCATCTACTCAAGAGGAGCAAACACCTCCAAGAAGCAGCAGCAGCTAACAATGACTTGTTGGATGCTGCTGCAATTTAGGAGTCACATGCAGAGGGCGAGAAGTACGTTTGGTGTTTTCCAAGCTTTCTTTCTCTATATTTATTTCTTTTTCCTTTCTCTTCTGTTTTATTATAAGAGCCTTTGTTTACTCAGTTTCTCTCTCTCTCTCTCTCTCTCTCTCTCTCTCTCTCTCTCTCTCTCTCTCTCTCTCTCTCTCTCTCTCTCTCTCTCTCTCTCTCTCTCCTTCCTTGCTTTCTCTCTTCCTTTGGCCTCCCCTATCGCTGTGATTTCATTTGATGGCCTGCACATAAGCATCCATCAGTTAAGTGGATGTGCTGCAAGACCACTGCTCCTCAGCGTTTTGCCTGACAAGACCATCCACATTCCTCAATGCACCCAAGACAAGTGTCCCTCCCCTCCAATTAACTTATCAGCAACCTAAGTGGATGGAAGATCAAAACAGTGATGTTCAGACACAACCCATTTCTCAGCTTGCATCTCTAAGAGGGAGAGAGAAATTTAATAAAGAAGATCATTCATCCCCTTGATATCTCCAGCTTTCAGTAATGCACTGGATGTGTAAGAGACTGTCATCTGTTCTCCTGTAGATAATGCGAAATCTTGTTTGATGATCAAATTGACTAATGCATTACCTATGTATTATCCTTACAGATTTTCAATAGATTTTGCAGAATGAAAGTAATTGAGGCTCTGTTTTTCCAGGCAGAGTAAATTGAAATCTTCAAAATGCAGCAACTCAGGTTAGATGTTTAGTAGGTGGAAAGGGTCATCTTTAGGTTTTTTGTATATTCAGAAGCTCGCCTTTTGATGTTCTTATTTCATCCACTGAAAAGCATACAAGAGCAGCTGTTAAAAGCAGCTGGGGGGGTTAGGAATGGTGCAAGCAGCACATTCAACCTCTAGTCCCAGCCACTCCGAGACTGCCTTTGAAGCAGGAGAACAGGAAAAACGTGAGACCTTTGATTCTGTGCAACTAATCCAAAAATAAATGACATTTTCTTCATGCCAGCAACATTGCTATTAACTTCCTTTATAAAACCTGCCCTTGTTTATTATGAATAATCTTTCTTCTACGGCTTCTGGATACAATGTATACACATATAAACATCTCCCCAAAAGTACCACAGCTAAATGGATTTAAAAGCAAAGTGTTCTGCTTATATAACACCCCATACCACTTCATGTAGTCTCTGGGCAGTTTACAGTTTCTAATTACAGTAATGCAGGCTACACATTCCCCACCCCATGCCCCAGCAGGCTGGGTACTCATTTTACCAACCTCGGAAGGATGGAAGGCTGAGTCAGCCATGAGCCGGCTACCTGGAATTGAACCCCAGGTTGTGAGCAAAGTTTTAGCTGCAGTACAGGCATTTAACCACTGTGCCACAAGGCTCCTCCAAGAACTCTTAATGCTTAGCCCAGTGTTTTTCAACCTTTTTTGGGCAAAGGCACACTTGTTTCATGAAAAAAATCACGAGGCACACCACCATTAGAAAATGTTAAAAAATTTAACTCTGTGCCTATCACACACACACAAACATACTTCTCTCCCCCCCCCCAAAAAAACACACAACAACAAATCCATCCTCCAGCCCAGGCCCTCCCAAGGCATCCCTCTCAAAATGTCCACCTGCCCTCACCTTCCCCCTCCCTCCTCCTGGCACTTTTTTTCAGAGGAACTTGCAAACCCAGGAAGGTGGGGCTGGGGGAGGCTCTTCATATACGACCCCCCAACCCCCATCTTTTACCCCTTCCAGTATAAGCCTCCCTTCTCCCCCCCCCCCGCCTCCTTCCAGCCAGGCAGCCACAGGGCCCGGAAGGGACCCCCCATCCCCGTCTCCTCCCTGGGTCCTAGGAATCCCCTCCTCAGCCTCCCACGTCCTCCCCTTTATTTACCCCCCCCACAAAAAAATGACCATTGTCAACAGCCGCCCGCTCCCCACCCTTAAAAGAGGGGTGCGCACGCGCGCTCCTACCTGGCTCGGCAGGGGCGCGCGCCCACCCTTGGGAGGCAAACAGTGAGTGCGCGAGGCGGGGGAGGGAGGGAGGGGGGTTCGGTGAGCGAGGAGGGGGAACCAACCCCAAGAACCTTTAAGAGCGGCTTCTGGAGCGCCCTTTGCCGCAATGCACCTGCGTGGGTCTCCCGGCTCTCTCTAACTCTCTCGCTCTCCAGTCTCCTATTCCTCCTCCTCCTTCTCCTTATTTCTTCTCCTTCCCCGCCCACGGCCAGCCTTTCCTCGCCGGCGCGCAAAGCACACCGGGAAAGGTAGTCCGCTCTCCTCCCCAGGACCGCGTCTCAGACCTGCGGGAGGAACTACATCTCCCAAGGAAGCCTTGCGGCAGCTGGCTTCTTTCTGGACACCCCGCCTTCCTCCGGCTCGCCGGCGCCGCACCACTGCCTTGGTCGCGAGCGGGATGCGGGGGGGGCATTGCTCGTGTAGGGAGAATTTTTCCCATGGCACACCAGGCAACATCTCGCGGCACACTACTGTGCCGCGGAACAGTGGTTGAAAAACACTGGCTTAGCCAACCCTTACTGTCTAGAACAGTGGTTCCAAACCTCAGTTAGCACAGCTGGTGGTCCTGGGCATTGCCTTCCATAAACACTTGAGTTGCCCAACATTGGAAACCACAGGTCTAGAACAGCCTTCCTGAACTAGGGGTTCTCTAAGGGCCTTTTCACATGACCCCTAAGATCCGCTGGCCACTTAAATTCGGACCAGAGATCTTAGGGGTTTGTCACTGTTCCTGCGTTCCCACCCCCTCCACACTCCTGGCTGCTGGCTGCGTGAGGGGAGGGAGAAAAAAAGGAAGAAAGGAATGCCGCTAACCTCCGTTCTGCTGTCCCGGCACTGCATTCAGATCTCTTAAAAGGGGGGGGGGGGCAAAAAAAGAACAAACAGAAGCAAGGAGAGCCCGGCAGTCACTACGTTATATCCGCATCAGGAATTTTCACCTCCGGAGAGCAGGTACCTGAAAAGTGCGCTGGGACGCGCTTAGGTGGGCGTGGTCGCACTTAATTATCTGTAAACTCCGGAGCTGGTGGGGAAACAATTTTAAGCTCCAGAGCTGGGAGCCATTTGCTGCGGAGTTTAGGGGTCATGTGAAAAGGCCCTAAATATCTTAGGCTTCAGTTTCCTTCAGCCCTAGAGAGTATAACCCCTGAGCCAGAATTATGGGGTTTGTAGTCTAAAACATTTGGAGGTGGCATTAGTATTCATCGAATGGAGCTGCCTAGATGCCCTAAGCACATCCTACCTTGTCTGATTTTGGAAGCTAAGCAGGGTTGGCCCTGGTTAGTACTTGGATGGGAGACCACCAGGGAATACCAGGTGCTGTAGGCACCTGGAGTATGAACTGGCAAAGCCGCTCCAGTATTCCTGCCAAGAAAACTCCATGGACATGGGATTACAAAGAGTTGGTCACGACTGTAATGACACAGCACTCTCTCTCTCTCTCTCTCTCTCTCTCTCTCTCTCTCTCTCTCTCTCTCTCTCTCTCACACACACACACACACACACACACACACACACACACACACACACACACACGAGCTCAGCCATACAAGTTCTTCCGCTTCCATTGTTCTTTATCTATTTCTCTGGTCTTCCATGCCCCTCGTGATCAGGCCCTCTCCTTCAATTTTTCCAGGCATCTTTCAGCAATCTAAAGTCTGTTTATTCCTTCTCCCCAAACATTCAAGACTGAAGAATAATTATAATAGCTGTGAAGGAGAAAGATTTTCATTGTAGTCAACAGATGACTAGCGAAGAAAGGGTATTCCTTACAGTACATCCCAACAAAAAGGGACACGAAGCTCATTCTTTGTACCTGAGATTGATGCCCTAGGTACTCCACAGTTCCCTGGCAGGAAATAACACTCTGATTAGGTGGCCTGGTAGGACCTTCAGTAGGTTAATAATGCTATCTCAGTATTTATCCACAATTAAGCATCCTGGGTATGGAAGGTTTTAGCCTTGAGGAAGATCCTCTATACATCAGCCACAGGAGGGTTGACTGCAAGAGGGTTGCCTCTGAGTATTAAGTTGAACTCTCTGATACTCTCACTCAGGTTTTCTAAATGTGAGTGTGAATATTCAGACAAATGCTGTTTTAGGCTGAATGTCCTAACAAAGGCTTGTTTTGTTTTGTTTCAAAAATAGTGTTTTAGTAACGTATGCTTACTAGGAAGTGAACCCAGTAATAATAATAAAAATTATGTGAAACCCAACTTCAGCTTCCTGACAAATTTGGTAGTTAGGTCTGCTATCAAGTGGCTAACAATAGCAGTGAAGCTACAAACAGAATTAAGTTAACTAACATTAATTAATCCATTTGAAATAAACCCAAGTTTTAAACTCCTAGGATCCCCTGATTAGAAAGGGTTCATAGT
Organism: Phrynocephalus guinanensis; assembly: GCA_037367245.1. NCBI lineage: Eukaryota > Metazoa > Chordata > Lepidosauria > Squamata > Agamidae > Phrynocephalus > Phrynocephalus guinanensis. Next base: position 39,062,581 of record CM074733.1, read on the forward strand.
GTTGGAACTATGGTGCCAAAAGGCATAAAACAGATGTAGATTAATAATGGCTCAAATTCTGTTGTAAAGGTTACTAATGTAGGCCAAATGAAGCAATGGGGAGATGTATTAAGTCTTCCATAAGTTCCTTTGATTTGCATGGGCCCACTCTAACTGTGTTATCCTGTGCTAAAGTAAGTCACAGTTAGGGTAAGCTTATCTGGATGAATGGCGTATACAGAGAGCTTGACTGAGTAACTTTCCATTGATGCACTGGGTCTCCTATAACACAATTTACTACACTAAGCAACAGGATTTTGGCTATTAATTTAACATCACTTCTTGTTGGTAGCAAAAAAAGTGGTGAGATTTTAGAAGTAGAGATGGGCACAAAATGAACTTTTAGTTCGTTTTGTTATTCGTTATTCATTTGGTTACATAACAAAAGGAATAACGAACCCCAGAGTAGATTTAGAACGAAATGAACTGAACCGGAAAAAATGGTTTGTTTTGGTTCGTTTCGTTAATGGCGGCACCGGAGACGTCTCCTACCTGGTGCTGGTCCTGGAGGTCTGGTCTTCCTGGCTTCAGGGAGGGTGACCAGGAAAAAAAAGAGAGCTGGTTGGTAGTAAAAAAAGAAAAAATAGAATTAAATATATATTTTTTAAAGTAGTGTAGCGCCGACCCAGCCCCAGGGGTGGCTGGGTTGGTGCCCTAAACTGAAGGGGAAAAATTAAAAATAAAACCAGCGCCGACCGGGCCCCAGGGGCCACACGGTCGGTGCTTGAAGAAACAACAACAACAACAACAACAACAACAACAACAACAACAACAACAACAACAACAACAACAACAACAACAACAACAACAAACACCCCATGCTACAGCTGTATAGTGGGCCAGGAACCCAGAAGTTAAAAAAAAAACAATAAAAAGAAAATAAAAAGGAGTGTTGACTTGGATCCAGGGGTGGCCGGGTTGGTGCCCTAAAATCAAGAAAAATGAATTTTAAAAACCAGTGCTGCCCCTCCCCCAGGGGCTTGAAAAAAATAATCAACCCCCCTGATCCGGCGCGGGCCCGGTAACGGCCCATGAGCACCGGCCCCGGGTCACGGATCTGGCCTGTGGCCAGCAAAAGAAAAAAAGGCGACTGGCCTGCACTACAGCTGTAGCACAGGCCACATGGTCAGCAGTAAATAATAATAATAATAATAATAATAATAATAATAATAATAATAATAATAATAATAATAATAATAATAATAATAATAATAATAAAAGGAATGCAAACCTGGCCCCAAGGGTGGCCGGGTTGGCACCTTAAAATCAAGAAAAAATATTAAAAATAAAACCAGTGCCGATTGGGACCCAGGGGTCGCGTGGTTGGCACTTAAAGGAAAAAAACAACAACAAAAGCCCCACGCTATAGCTGTAGTGCAGGCTAGGAACCTGGAAGTAAATAAAATAAAATAAAATAAAATAAAATAGAAATAAAATAAAATAGAAATTTAAAAAAAGGATCGCCCCGCCGCCACTGCTGCCGCCCGGTAAGATGATGATGAGGATGTGGATGATGAGGATGAGGATGCTGCCAGTCCAGTTTCTGCAATTGCAGTGTCTGGGGGGGGGGTGTGTTTAAAAAATGTTTTTTCCCTGCCTGCGCGCTGTCAAATTGATTAAATCACGCAAAGGGGAAAAACGAATAACGAATCAACAAACCGACAAAATTATTTTTCTAAAAAGCTTGTTAAAAACAAAACAAAACAAAACAAACCCTAAAACGAACTGAACCAAAATGAATCGCCATTTTTTCGGTTTGCGCCCATCTCTATTTAGAATTCATATCACTGCTCTTTAAAATCGAAATAAACATTTACAGAGACTTCAAGGAAAGGAAAGATTGCAGGCTTAATTGTCATGGTTTGGCAATTAAAAGCAGAGGTTGGGCTGAACAGATGGGTAGATATGTAAAATATTTCATGTATCTTTTATAGCTTGCAAAGGAGGCAATCTTGAGGCAAGAAGCTTTCCCCAGGGGCAAAAAAAAGTTGCCAAAATTATTCTGAAAAATCATTAAAAACTGCAGGGGTGCCACCCCCCTCTGTATCAGCTTACAGCAGTCAAGAAATATTCAGCATCAAAGTAAATAGGGCAGTCCCTCATCATGCAGAGTTCTGGGAATACTTTGAATAACATGTGGTACTTGGGACCAGAGAGGATAGATTTCTGCCAAGTGGATGAATGCACTTTTAAAAATCATTACTTCCATGAGAAGATTCATAAAAAATGTAGCAGCAGAAGAAGCCTTTAATAATAATAATAATAATAATAATAATAATAATAATAATAATAATAATAATAATAATAATAATAATAATAATAATAATAATAATAATGTGGTGCCTCAACTTACGAATCAAGTTGGTTCCAAATGCATGCTCTTAAGTCGAACTACTCTTAAGTCAGGGTACCGATCTAAAAAATTGAAAAAATAAGTTAAAAATGAAAAAATGAAAATGTGTAAGGCAGCAGTTAAAATGCCAACAGTTTTCCACTCCTAAGTCGAATTGCTCTTAAGTCGAACTGCTCTTAAGTTGGGGTACCACTGTAATAATAATAATAATAATAATAATAATAATAATAATAATAATAATAATAATAATAATAATAATAATAATACCCCCATGTTTCCCCAAAAATAAGACACTGTCTTATATTTATTTTTTCTCAAGAAGACACACTAGGGCTTATTTTCAGGGGATGCTTGAATGTCAGCCCTCCATACAACCAAAGCCTTTGCTCTCCTGTCAGCAATCCATTCACAGATACTCAGGAAAAGCAGCCCCACAGACTGTTGTTGGTTGGTGGGAATGGTGTAGTGATTCGTGAACTCCTTTCCCCTAGCCATTCGTGTGTGCGCAATAGGATGCCTGTGACCACGGTTACCACATGCACACACGTGCATACGTGAATGGCAAGGAGAAAGGAGTGATGTGGTTGCCACCCGCGCACCTGCACAAGTGCGAATGGCTCAGAGAAAGGAACTGTGGCAGATAAAAGGCATTCTAATCTTCCTTACTGCTCTGTGCCAAAATGCATGCCGTAGCTATGCAGTGTATCTGCATAAGCCATGCCCATCACTAGGTCCTATTATCAGGGTAGAGCTTATATTTAACAAAGGCATAGAAATCCTGCTAGTGCTTATTTTTTGGGGAGGTCTTATTTTCGGAGCAGGGTAATAACAATAACAATGTGCCACGGTGGCACTGAGAAAAGGAAAAATCTCTGAGAGTGAAGGAATTGAAATGCCAAATGTACAAGCCATTAAGTATCATCAGCCTGAAGCCTATAAATATCTGGGCATGCTGCAATTAGATAATATCAAGCATGGGAAACTGAAAAATGTGGTCAGTAAAGAATATATCCAAAGGGTTAGAAAAGTATTAAAAAGTAAGCTGAATGGTGGTAACACCATCAAGGCCATTAATAGCTGGGCCATACTGGTCATCAGGTATACCGCTGGCATTATAAACTGGACTCAGATGGAGCTAGATAGTCTGGATAGGAAAACAAGAAAACTTTTTTACTATATTATTTATTTATTATTTGTTTGTTTGTTTCATTTATATACCGCACTATCTTCCTACAGGAACTCTAGGCAGTTTACAAAATAAAAACCTCAAGGTAAAAACAGTATGATCAAAAGAGAGGAAATACCCTCTTTTGGAGCAAGGACGTACAGGGTACAGATGGTCCCAGTGGTAATCGACACACTGGGTGCAGTGCCTAAAGAGCTAAGCAAGTATTTAGAAGAAATTGGAGTTGACAAAGTCACCATCAGTCAGCTGCAAAAAGCCACCTTACTGGGATCTGCTCGCATAATTCGCCGATACATCACTGAGTCCTAAACACTTGGAAAGCATTCCAGTAGTGATTTGTAATACAAAATCCAGGATAGTTAACTTGTCTGCTGTGTGATGATGATGATGATGATGATGATGATGATGATGATGATGATGATGATGATGATGATGATGATGATAATAATAATAATAATAATAATAATAATAATAATAATAATAATAATAATAATAATAATAATAATAATAATAATAATAAATCAGCAACTACACAAATTGACAACAGAACTAGTCATAAAACAAAAACAAGTGCATAATCTGGGAGACAAATGAACAAGGCAATAGAACTTAGTATAAAACATATTACATATGTACACATGACAAGAGTAATATACAGTAACAATATACATAGCACAGCATATAGAAAAGATACAACAGAGCATGTGGAAAGCCTCTCACCTTAGGCAGTCCCAATGTTTACACTGGTTTGCATGATACCTTTATACACAAAGCAATATGGTGTAAGCCAATCACACACTACCTACATGGGATGAGGTGATTTAGCTGTACCACCTGTGCTTAATCATCCTGACCTTCCAGTACTGATGATTCTTTACACCTGTGACCTAGACCTAATACACATTCTTGTGTAGCTCATGACATTGCAATTTACACAGGATCCATTTTGTAATCTGTTAAATATATATATTACAGACTTTTTGTCATAACTACAATCCTTGACACATTCTTCTGATTAATTGTGTATGGATGTTCTTAGTGTAGGACATATCGATATATGATTAAAATATGCCTTGGTCAGGTGTATCTGAGTGATGCCAAGAACACTGTCAATAAGGACATACAAATCGCCCCCCCCCCCCGGCGCCCTGGAGATGCAGTTAATTAGGCAAAGTGGCATTTCAGGATCTAAAAAGCAGAACCCCCGTACCTGCAGGAAAGTGCTAGGAAGGAAGAAGAGGAGGAGTCAAGTGTATTTGAAAAACTGCTGGACTTCTGTCAATAGATTAGCCCTTATGAACCCAGACACTCCGTAAGATCATGCTAGATAAAAGAATCTCAGCAGGCATTACATCTTGTGTACGCTGAGCTGTTACTCTCCATTATCATTATGAAAATAAGATCAGTAGCTTATTTGGTAATGTGCTTTCTGAAGAGTAATACTATTAAAAGCTTGTTGAAGATGCGTGTCACTGCCAATAACAAAAATGGAGAAAATATTCTATTAATATGGCTTTTCCATATCTAGTATGTTTCACAATTGTGCCTATTAAAATGCATGAAAAATCTGTTCTATCCACATTAGGCACTCAGCAGCTTATTACAGAAACCCTGTAAACTATTTCCTTAATATCTGGTTCTTGACAATGAGTGTAACAAATCATACTTGACAGTTCAATTGCTGTTCAACCACAGCTCCCGTTGCAAAGCTGAGTACAGTATAGGACATTTTTGCGATAACTGATCCCCCCCACCCCCGATCTTTCTTGAGTTGACCTAGAACAGTGTTGGCAAACCTATGACACGGGTGCCAAAGGTAGCACTCCAAGCCCTTTCTGTGGTAACCCGAAATCACCCCTTCCCAGCCACCTGTATTCAGGTTAAATTGCTGTATTGGCACTTTGTAAAAAAATAGTAGGTTTTGAATTGCAGTTTGGGCACTCGGTCTCTAAAAGGTTTCCCATCATTGACCTAGAGGGTGAGCTTTGATTGATCCATAATATCAGCATGGCCACCACCATTGCTGCTACTGCCCCTACCCCCACCACAGCTGCCCCCCTGCCGTCCCGCACCACCGTCATCACCACCACAGCCCCTGCCACCATCACCACCATTCCTGTCGCCATCGCTGCCATTCCCCACTCCCCTGCCCCCACCCCTGGCATCCCCCTGCCCTTGCTGCCCCCCCACCCCACCACCCTGCTGCCCCCCCACCATTCCCCACTGCCCCTGCTGCCATCACCCCTGCCCCCCGCTGCCGCTGCTGCTGCTGCCATCACCCCAGCCACCAGCCGCTGACCCCACCACCACCCTGTCACCATCGCCACCCCCACTGCCATTGCCCCCGGCCCTAACCACCACCACCCTCACCGCTGCCCCATTGACAACCCCCACTGCCACTGCCCCAGGGGGGAAAACACTTTTTGTTTTATTCTCATCTCTTTCACAAATCAGAATTCCTGTTTTGCACTGTATAGATACTGACAACTCTTTTGTACTCATGGTGATATTTTGTTGCAGAAGAAACGAAATGGTTGTTGTTTTTTCTTCTTCATTAAAACGAACCATTTCATTTCCTCTGTAAAATGCCGCCAGTCCACCACAGGTAAAAACAAAAAGTGCCGACCTGGCCCATGGGCCACCTGGTCAGCGCAAGAAAAGATAAATAAAAAATAAAAAAAACATCCTGACCAGGCCCATGGGCCAGCTGGTCGGTACAAGATGAGGAAAGTAATAATAATTAAAAAAAACACGCCGACTGGGCCTGCGGGCCAGCTGGTTGGCACAAGATAAGGAAAAATAAAAATAAATAAATAAATATGTGCCAACCAGGCCCGCAGGCTAGCTGGTTGGTGCGAGATACGAAAAATAATAATAATTTTTAAAAAGCTACACTGACCAAGCCCGCAAGCCAGCTTGCTGGTGTGAGTTAAGAAATAAATAATAATAATAATATTTTTAAAATGTGCTGACCGGGCCAGTGGGCCAGCTGGTCAGTGCGAGAAGAAATAAATAAATAAATGCACTGACCAGGCCCACAGGCCAGCTGGTCAGCACGAGATAAGAAAAACATAATTTAAAAAAACGACTGGGCCTGTGGGCCAGCTGGTTGGCTCAAGAAAAGTAAAACAAAAAATAAAAATAAAAAACATGCTGACCGGGCCACAGGCCAGCTGCTCAGCGCAAGAAGAAATTTTAAAAATGTTTTAAAAATGCACCGACCGGACCTGCGGTCAGCGCAAGAAAAAAAAAGCAACATGAAACAAACAATATGAAACAAAGTTTTTAAAAAATTAATTTCGTAATAAATGAAATGAAATGGGAGAAATGAAGAACAAAATGAATTGCCATTTTGGCATTTCTTGCCCATCCCTAATTTCCAGACACTGAACTCACATGGCATTTTCTAAAGTTTATAGAAAAAAAAGAAACTTTCTGTAAAACCCAGAATGATCCCAGACGTGAGCCCAGCATTCCCTTTACTTGTCAAAACAAATCCCAAGAGGAGATGAGAACTTCTAAGCTTTCATTACATCCATGTGATTGACCAGTCTAAGTGTGCATTCATGCTAGCAAGATTTAAGATCTTCCCCTCATTAGTCCTATCTGGAAGATACCAAAGCCTACCCTTTTCTTGCTGCCTAGATGCCCTAAGCACATCCGATCTTGCCTGATTTCGGAAGCTAAGCAGGGTTGGCCCTGGTTAGTACTTGGATGGGAGACCACCAGGGAATACCAGGTGATGTAGGTGCCTGGAGTAGGAACTGTCAAGCCACTCCAGTAATTCCTGCCAAGAAAACTCCATGGACATCGGGTCACGAAGAGTCGGTCATGACTGTAACGACACAACACACACACACACCTTTTCATATAGGATCTGTAAACGTTGTATAGAACCTGATACGGTTGGCCACATCCTGTCACTGCCCGGCTTACAGTAAGCTACATAAATATTTTCTCAGCCAAATATTACTCAAGATCCCTGGCCCCCCGCAGGACATGTGGACCTCCTTCTTGAGGACACTTCTGATTACCTTGATGCTGTTTTAAAAAGCTATCCCTTGTGAATTACACTGAGGTTTCCAAGGTGGGACATATTCTAAATGTGGTGTTGTTCTGTCTGTTTTTATTTATTTGCATTTATATCCTCCTTTAAATGCCATTAAAGGTTTATGAAATGAAATGAATGATTGAGCAGTCCATTGCTGTTGGCACAGACTGACTGGTTCCAGCATATTTGATGGCCATGACAACCCCCCACACACACACCTTTTGAACATAAAGCAGCCAGAAAGGAATGTGAAAAAGCAAACAAACTGGTGAACCTTCTTGACAGAGCTGGACTTCTAACATGGATCAAGGTGTTCAAAGCTTCTAATTTCTACTGTGTATCTCTCTGATCTCCGAAGGCACCATCTAAAGCTCTAGCCAAGCTTAGAAGTCTACTTTGATGTCCCCTTTGGTTAGAAACAACAGAAGTGGTTAATAGGCACCTAGACAGAAAGAGCAGAAAAATAAATAAAAACAGACTTTACTTGGCACTATGCAGGACTGAACAGACAACAATAATGGCTGAAATTTGGTGCTGTTTTGTGATTAATATTCTTCACCCCAACCCCTCATTTCAGATTATGGTTTTACCTCCCCAAACAACCTCTATCTCTAGTTATTGCAAATATTTATACCATGTTATATGTAGATATAGTAAATATTTATATCTTGTTATAAATACAACAATAACATTGCGTTCATTTTTCTTTGACGTGATTCCTGTCTCTTCTGCTGAAATTTGCAGCCGCTGCAAGATAGAAAACCATTCTTGATTTTTGAACACTCAAAAATATGATAATTAGGAAGCCTCTGCACATTAAGAGAATAAATACACATCATTTTTTTGCTTTGTTAGAGATGCGTGTTGAATTTATTTTATCAGTCACCATGTGGCTCCCATTTGAAACAAAAAAGCAGAGTACCGTATTTTTATGTCTCTAAAATGCTCCCATTTATAAGACAACCCCCAATTTTCTAGCAGAAAATTGTTCACTGTGTGGTTCTCTCATTGGCTTGCTTCCATGTATAAGGCCACCCTAAATTTTTAGTCTAACAGCTTTAGTAAAAAAAAATATAGTCTTATACATGGAAAAATACAGTATATATTGTTCAAATAAGTAATCAACTGCATTAGATTGAGAGAATTACATCAAGATGTGCATATAGGTGTGTGCTTATGGAAGCAGGTCCCACTATTTCAATGGGGTTTACCCTCAGGTAAGTTTTGCAGAGCTGTAGCCATGTTGTTGTTGATCAGTCGTTAAGTCATGTCCGACTCTTTGTGACCTCACGGGCCTGACCACGCCAGGCCCTCCTGTCTTTCAATTGCAGCCTTACGGAGATACAAAATGATTTATCTGTGTCAGTAACTCTGTAGTATTTCCACATGTTTAAAGGTCCCACCATCTCACCTTGTTATAGATGCCATCTCTCAAACAAAATAAAGGACTGGAACCTTTGAACTAGGGCCTAAGAGGCAAATATTATGGACATGCTCATAACTAGATCAGTCTTGCAGAAAAGTGACTGAAGAGGTTTTTCCAACATTTATGAAGTCAGAGATAAAAGGAATCCTGTGCTTCAGTCTAGAAGAACAGTTACCATAAAAAAGAGAAGAAAACTAAGAAGATAATTTGCATACTCCCACAGGGGACAGAAACTCCTGCTACGGCACTCAGATGCTCGCATCAGTTAAGGGATTCCTTCTTCTAGTCACATATTATCACTAGCATCTATTTCTGACCTAAAGAAAGAGTATTAAAGGATTTTTCTTTTTTAAATTCAATTTGAAATTCAATTTTTCTTTTCTAAATTCAATGCTAAATTTGCAGCTGTTTTATTTAATGTTAAAGTTAGTTGTAATGTTACAGCTAATCAGAGGGAATAGAATTTTGCTATTTCTGACTCTGAAGGAAGGAAGGAAGGAAGGAAGGCTGGTTGCAGAAATAATCAGAAACTGCTTACAGGTATTTATGAGGATGTCCCAAAAACAATTGTTAAAGAGTTCCAGGCTATTGTGAATTCATGCCAATTTGTGTAGATTATTTAAATTGTTGTGGCAAAATGCTGCTAATTAATGTGTTGCTGTTCACAGTGCTAGTTGCATACCAACAAAACAGTATCAGGAATGTGATAGGCAGCTCACTAATTAGTACCAATTCCCCTCTGTGATTTGTGTGATAACATTTATAAATTCTAAGATTCTGGAAAATTATAGCCATCTCAAGAAAGCAAGTTTGAGGACCATGGAAGTGGAACTGTAGGAGGAGGGGGGGCTGTATCAGTGCTACTCAGCATTCTCCCATGAAAGCAAAATCTGGAAATTTGCTGGTTTGACCTACCATTTTATAATTTTGGATTCACGTGGATTGAGGCCATGGTGGCTAGAAGGTTCTGGGAGCTGTAATTTTTTAAAAAAAAAAAAATCTAACTTTTCCAGTCACTTCAACAATGTGCTCTCTAATTTTCATCCCTGCTGCATGGGTCTTTTTGTGCATGCCCCCCCTTTCTGGTTCTGTCACAACCATAATAAAAATGGTTGCAAAATAGGTGCATAGCTTTCCCACCCCTACACAAAGAGGGAAAATTTGTTTTGTGCAAATTTATATGAAGCACCTCTGTGAGACAACAGGTGCTGCAGAGGCCCATCCCCCCCTCCAGTCCCATCAATTCACTTCCTGAGCTCTGTGCACACCTGGGTTCCTTCCCTAGGACTCTTGCACCAATCCAGGGAGGAATGTGGCCAGCCCTTCCCCCACTCCCCCATAGTTGAGCACTCATTGGCTGCATAGAGAGAATCCCTGTTCGGCCTCCTTGCCTGAGTGGTTCAGCTGTCCACGGAGGTGGGGAAGATCCAGCCAGGGTCATCCTTGGATTGGTGTGCTAGCCCAGAACGCTCAGAGTCCAGTAAGTGGACCAGCAGCCTGTAATTGGGAGTGGGGAGCTCTGCCGCACCTGTGTATGTGTATGAAGCACAAAGTGCTCAAGTCTAGTTGTTAATTCTAAAGCTTTTTTCTTGGGAGCAGCCTTCACTATGCATCTTGTCTGTGTCTAGCAAAGGGCATCACCAATGAAAGGAGAAAAGTTCTTTTAGGAGTATGGTGAGTAACAAATAACTGCACTGCTGAGCCTATTTTCTTCGTACTGTCCAATAGGCGAATTTCTGTAATTCTTTGTTTAGTCTTGGTTTACCAACACAACATCAGACAACGACAAAACCATCTATCTCCTAAAACACGAATTGAAAATAATTCCAAATATGGGCTGCCAAAGATTAATAACACATCTCATGTGATTTTATAGTCACCACAACAAAGAAAGACAGCAACCGATTCAGTGGGGATCTTCATCTCAATATAAACTCACAGTCCACATTTCTTCTTTTCTGAACCATCTCTCTCTCTCTCTCTCTCCCCCTGCCCCCACCCCTTATTCCTAATATGCAGTGATGGAATGTTTTATATATACTGTATATATACATATTTTTAAAAATGTTAAAGACTTCTCTCATTTTCTTCTACATTGTTCTTAACGTATAAATGTGTTGGTCATTCTGGGTGTATAGTAGAATACTGTTAGATCAAGGGATTCCACCCCCCCATCCAAGTTGGTTTAATCATGGACTGGTATGAGATAAATCGACACAGTCAAAACATGGTATTAAAAGTTTTTTGTTTGTTTTTTTGCTTATGAGTGCTGATAAGACCCAGTGGTCCCTCTCCCACTCACTGGTGGTAACAACCCAATAGCAATCAGTTAAAAATCTAATAATTTGCATCCCTTTCATTACACCACTAATCTGCTACTGGGATAGCTGCTTCACTGTTCCAACATATACGGATGGCACAAAGAGATCTCAAATACAGAAGAAGAAGAAAATATATAGTAATGTTATAATTTTCTTGTTTTGAACATCAGCCCAAACACAACCAATGTATTAGATTAAATAGTCTTCTTCTAGCCCCACTGCATATTTTTAAGGTTCAACTGAACCCTATACGTGTTTTAATAATATGCATAATACATCCATATAGTATTCCTTCAGAATGTATCCATATGTGGATGCTTGGTGCATATAGGAACCTCAGCCAATTTCTTTAAATTTCTCTGTTTCTCTTCTATTCTAAAGACTGAACATTACAAGCAGTTATAGTACATGAAAGAATAGTTTGTATGAACAGACTACCAAGCTGTTCTTCTAGGTAAAGATCATCCACTGTTCCTAGCATTTTCTCCCATTCTTTGCTGTGCAATGTCATTTCATTACATGGTCTGTAGATTATACTTTCAAAGGAAGTGCTCATTTTAGAATTTCATGAGTACCCGTTATTGCATATACTCCCATATTAGTTTGAAGTCTCATTCAGAAGGAGAAAGCTCCAAATCATGCCATCGTTAGCAATGCAATTGCTATAAAGATGGCATAGATGCTAAGCAAAGAACAAGGAAAGCTGAAAGGGGCTGCCTTTATAGCAGTAAATAGAGTATGTAGTTCAGCTGCAGATGCCTGAAAATTCTATTATTTACACATACCACCTGATCAAAGTCACACTTACCCAGGGGACCCTGCTTTCGGTGGGTGGGAGGAGCTAGAGCATGGATGTCTCGAGATCCAATCTTAACCAAATATGGAGGGAGTGGGAAGGAGAATTATCACAAGCTTGAGGCCAAGTTTAGTGATTATTGTATTTGGGTTGTTCAAGGTACAGCCCACATACAGATCACCAAGACTGACAATAGTTCAGCATTTCATTTAGTTCTGGGCAGGTCTCTTTCTCTAAGCCACCAGAAAATGGACCATGAAGCCAGTTTATTGATACCCACCACCACCACCTTTGTCATTCGTTTCATGCCTATCTCTAATGTTGATTCCCTGTTCCTCACTCCACGGCAAGTCATGGGACAGTTGCAGGAAAAGAAATACAACCATTACTACCTTGACTAGAGGCAGTGTATTTCTGTGGTCTGCACTGGAGATGGGCAAACACTGACCATGAATTGGGGGGGGGGGACACCATGGACTGGGCATGGTTCTGTTCATGTTTAGGTTTGAGGATCCCATTTTGCTGAAATGAATCAAAGTTTTGGATTGCCCTACCCCACTTGGTGCTTTGTTTTGGTTCTTCTCCACCTCTCCTATCATCTCCTTACCTTCTCTTGAACCTGCCACTGCTGTTGTCATCCTATATAGTTTATTTCCTTATTGTCTACTTTACAAGCCCCATACAAAGTCTGTTTTGTCAATGATGCTGTGCTGTCCTTCTTAAAACCATACTAATGGTTTAAATCATACTAATGCAATTGACTCTTTGAACTATATTTGGATGAAAGGAAGCATGCAAATAGAAAGGATGGAGGTGGACCATGCTCATAGGCATATTTTCCATATATTTGAAGATAAGGTGACAACCACATAACTATGAAGTAAGAAAGATATGGTCTAGGACAGTGGTGGTGGACCTTCAGCACTCCAGATGTTTTGACCACAACTTCCAGAATTCTAAGTCTCTATTGCTAATGGCAAAGAATTGTGAGAGTTGTGGTCCAAAACATCTGAAGAGCCAAATGTTCACCACCACTGGTCAAAGGAGAAGCTATCTCTGCCTATGGTTGTGGTCACATGACAGGATCAAGCAGGAAAATTATGGGAACCATCCATGACTTATGAGATATGATTTGTATGCAAGTGTATGCTGACTTACTGTTCCTGCTTGTACTGAGAGTGGTTCAAGAAACCCTAGAACAAAGTGAAATTCCATTTATTATTATTATTTATTTATTAGACTTTCATCTAGCAACAAGGCCACTCTGCCCGATTGTGTTTAGCTCCCACTGCCATCATTCCCCTAGTTCTCTGTCCTTCCTAGCTACTGTACCACAATTATAAGCACCTGCTGTCTCATTTTGAAGGTCTTTGTAGTGAGTAACCAAATGCCTACAAAATGTTTCCACCTAGACTCAGAGGATATGAGTTCAAAAGCACCTTCCTGGCCATGATCCCCATCAATTGCTACTGAAAGGCATGTTGACTCTCTCATTGAAATAATGATAAGTGTCATGAATTGTAGGTGTCAAGCAAGACTATTAGGATGGTTTTTGATTCTTGGTTTTGCCTAATCCCCATTTAAAGCTACTTAGGCTGTTGGTGTATCATTACATCCTTGATGGGTAGAACTGTGGATGTATAATGGCATAGTGGCATAGATAATACAACTACTGTAACATTTGGGTACTGATTTACCTAGAGAGAATATTTACTCTGGTTGTTTATATGTCAAAATATGGCTGCATACAGGGAATGGTATGGCTGTATGTTTGTGCAACTTCTCAAATACCTACGTGTGATTGTTTATGCCAGGGGTCCTCAATCTAAGGCCCGGGGGCTGGATGCGGCCCCCCAGGGTCCTGAATCTGGCCCCCAGGACCAATTGCAGACCCCCCACACACACCTACCCCTTGCTTCGTGAGCAAGCGAGCATCTACAGCTTCTTCTGTTGCTGAGGCAGTTCAAAGCAGTGGGCTATATCACTTCCCCCACACACTGCCCAGATGATTGGCACGCTGGCTAGTGGGGCAGTTCAAAGTCGGAGGGCCATAGCAAGGTCCCCTGCTTCCCCCACCCACTGCCCAGATGGTGGGGGAACCAGCTGCAGCCGAGCAGGGCAATTTAAAATGGGAGGGCTGTGGCAAGGTCTTCCATTCCCTCCATGGCCCCGAGGCCCTGCCCCTGCTCCTCTTCCAGCCCACGCACCTCCCTTCGTTGTGAGGCTGGCGCCTGAGTTATTGTGTTTGTGAGGAAGGAAGGGGGCAGGTGGAGGCAGTGCCAGCCAACCTTCCGAGCCGGAGCAGCCAAGCCAGTGGACCAACGGAGGGATGAACTCAGGTGACCAAGGGGGAAACATAGCTACTTCCCACCCACCCAGCCCTCTCCGAGCTGCTGCCTTGCTCCATGAAGCAAGGGAGGGGAGGAGAGAGCCCAGCCATGGTTAGAGGCTGAGTCCGCCGCCAACACCACTGGGTTAGAAACCAGCGAAGAAAGGTGGCGGAGAAAGAATGGAAGGGAAGGGAAGGCCAGCGGTGGCCCGGGCCTGGTTCCTGGAAGGCTGGCGGGGCTGCATTTGTCCTTGGTTGGTGATGGGCGGGCTGGCGAGCCAAAAGAGCACCACAGCCTGGCTGGGCTCGGCCAGTGAGTGGGCTGTGGATGGCTTTGGGCAAGCCTTCCTGCCTCCCCTCCCTCCTTCCCAGTCCTTGCTCCCTCCCTCCCTCACTCACTTGCAGTGCACCATTTGGCCAGCTTTCCCTCCGGGGCACAGTAAGGGCGTGTTGGCCATGGTGCACGGCTGGATCCACACACAGTGGTGCCAGCCTTGCAACCCTTGCTGCAGCTGCTGCTCCTCATCCTCAGTGGCCACCCAGAAGGTGAAGAGGGGCCTGAGTTTGTCTGGGCTGCTGCCTCCTTCCTAACACAATGAAGGAAGGAAGGAAAGCCGCTCCAGCCGCTGCCACTATAGGAGGAGGAGGTAGAAGTACAGCAGAGGGATCCCAGCGACGGCACCTCAGGGTCGGAAATCTGAAGCAGGAGGCATTGCTGGGGCCCCAGAGATACACTGATCATGGGCCGATCATGGGGGAGGCTCCGCCCACTTCCCTCCCCCTCCCCCTTTTTTCATGTCTGCCTTTTTTTTTTACTGTGGACAGGCCCCCAGTGGTGTCTGGGTGGTGGAGGACCGGCCCGCTGTTTGAAAACTTTGAGCACCCCTGGTTTATGCACACAGATGCACAGAGTAAAATTTATGCTTCTAACATACAATGCAGAAAATGCTATTTTAAAGCCATGGTTCATTATGGATGTTATTGGCCTTGCACAGAATGTGTTGACGGGGGACAGGGGACTGTACAGTTTTTCCAATATATGAGACTGATGGATTCTCAGGAGTAGCTAGAGTCAATGTATAAAGAGGAAATGGCAGCCATTTTTCTTGGCATAAAAACATATAGCATCAGTAGAAATCAGTATAATTTTATTATGTGGAGTATTTTTGTATTCGCAAGTACTCCCTTTTAGAATTAGTGTCCTAATGGATTAGAATACACTACAGATATAATTGCTATGGATATACCCCACATCAAGTGGAAGCTTGGTGGTATGTGCTTCATTTATTTTAATGGCCAAAATGCTTCAAGACCCATTAAGCAGACATATTTTCCAGAATGAACCACAGCCATCATTGGCCAGTGACCTATTTGCATATTCAACACACACAACCATCCATTTCACAAGCTGTTGGGCTTTGTCCAAATTTTCACTGGCCAGCCTCCAAAATGTGTTGCTACTTGAGTTGGTCTCAGGTTTATGGCTCCTTTAGGCATTGTAAGGGAGATGCTCCCCCACCCCCAAAAAAATCACTAAGGCCACCATTCCTATGATTCCTAGTCCTCAATGGCACCCAAAGTCAAGCATTATCCCCATGTCTAAGGAATAAGCTATACTTTGGAGACTATAGGGAGGAATTCAAGGATAAACAAGGTGACACCACTACCTACGACCTCCTCCCTCAACTCACATAAGTATTGCTGTGAAGAGGCAGTGAACGGTGTCTGTTGGGAAAAGCCATACATATTTAAAATGAAAATATCATAATTTTACAAAAAGAGTTCCAGGTGACATGTGTCCTTTGCGAAGCTCATTGTTTCTTAGGCCTCTTCAAAGTGAAGCTGTTACTTCAGCCAGCAACCTCTGCAATGATTTCTGAATAGAAATTGGGATGAACTAAAAAAAATGCTGATTCAATTAATATTTGTCCCTTTGTATTCATAAGGTCTGGAGGCCCCAAATAATACCAAGGGATGAATATTTCCCCTTTTTATTTGTGTCCATTTGTCTTTTTTTTAAACAAAAACAATCACCCATGGCTATGGGTTTTTTAACAGCCCATTGTGGTAGCCCTTATTCTTCTTTGACTTTAATTCTAGAATAATATTTAGAAACAATCTGGAAGTTGAGTCATGGCTACTGAACTTCTTTTTTCTTGAGAGACAGAAACGTTTCACTGCTCATCCAAACAGCTTCATCAGTCTGAATACAGCTAGTGCGAGTCCTCCATCTTATAGTCATAAGACTATATTCAGACCGCTGAAGCTGTTTGGATGAGCAGCAAAACGTTTCCAACTTCCAAGGAAAAAAGAAGTCCAGTAGCCATGACTCAACTTCCAGAGAAACTCACCTGGATGACTGAGAATCTTCACAGACATTTAGAAACAATGGCCAAAATCCTGTTGGTTAGTATTAGTAAATTACACTATGAAGGCCCATTGAATCACCGGGGATATAGGGAGTGAACTTCTGAGTAAGTTTAATGAGTAAGTTCCATTGATTAAACTGGTGCTCCTATAATTGTATCTTACTATTTTCTTTTTTGGAGCTGCCTAGATGCCCTAAGCACATCCGATCTCACCTGATTTTGGAAGCTAAGCAGGGTCAGGCCTGGCTAGTACGTGGATGAGAGACCACCAAGAATACCAGGTGCTGTTGGCGCCTGGAATAGGAACTGGCAAACCACCCTAGTATTCCTGCCAAGAAAACCCCATGGATGTGGAGTCATGAACGGTCGGTCACGACTGTAACATAACACACACACATTTTATTTTCTAAGGTTACACCTTATGAGAAAATTGTTATGGAAAGTGAAAGTATGAAAGTCAGTATTTTAGAAAAGAAATTGATTTGGGGATTTGGAGAAAAAAATCATTTGAACAAGGTTCCACCTGCAAATTTTCAGAAGAAAATCCTTCTACTGTTTAGCATTTCTGTATTTTCCTTCTAGGGGCAGGTCATTTTGCTTGAGTAAATAGTTAGAAACCCAAGCAAGTTATCAGGCAGAAGCACAATTCCCTGATTTATCTGGGCAAACATACAATTACTACAAGGCATCCACTATAACTGGGTCACGAATCTAGAGATTATTCATTTGCCAGAAAAACTGCAATAAAACTATCAACCAAATTATTGCCACTGAATTGTTATTTTAGGGTAACAGAATTGAAAGAAGGGGAGAAAAGCCCTGTTTGAAATAACTTCTTTTTCTCCTGCAATGGAGATGGAATGTGCTTTGCTCTTCATAATGGAGTAGAAGAGATGTATGATATGTAAAATTGATGGTTTGGCTGAATGCACACTAATCAACATAGCCATTCACATGGACAATGTGTGCAGATAGCAGAGAGAAGATATTAAGGGTAGGCCTTAAGTTGCTACTGGTAGACTTGGCGATTGTCTTCTTTAAACATGTAAGAAATGGGAGGGGGGGACAAACAATAAAGGAAGGAGTGGGTAGATATTTGGAATTTCAGTATGCAAGACTCTTACTTCCAGTGCAATTTATCCTGAAAAAATGGGTCATTATGAAAGGCACCTTGGTTGAATAAGGTGGAAGGGCTTGTTCCTTTATCTTGAAACATTGATTCTAGTCCAATTGTTCATCTTCTCCCTCAAGTGGGTAGGAAGAGGGCACATAGGATGCACTAAGCCTCAACCTAAGATGTTGTGCTGCTTGGAAATAAAGGACAAGATGGCATCCCATGTTTTACCTGTCCACGCTAACTGGAGTGATTGTTGACTTTGTCTTCAGTGGTGGTGATGCCCTAACCCCTCCAGATCACCTGAAGGCAGTCAGCTAACTTATCTCGTGTGGGCCAGACTGGCAGCAGGCTACTGTGGAGGGTATGGACAGATTGTCTGGACCACACAGCACAGTTTCCCAGCAGAGATTGGTGGGAAAGCTGCCAACACTGCTTTCTCCATTCCACCCTACTTCGTTGGGTGGTGTCTTCACTACAGCAGGGCCAGTGCTGTTGCTCCTTCTTTTCACATTGCTGCTGTTTTTCTCTCCTCTGCTTCTTGTTAGGAGATTGACACATATGTCCCTGTTACTCAGGGTCAATGAGAAATAAGATTAGCTACCTTGTTCTCCTTCTCCTTTGATCACATGTAACCTATCTCCTGTCACCACCACTTCCAAGCCTCCGGTCTCAGTAGGCGACACTATTCTGGTCTACAAGCCAATAGGCAAAAGCGCAAATTGTTCTCTCTAGGGATGTGTGAGTTTGTCGGGTTTTTTCCCCTTTTGTTAGTATCTAGCGTGGGAATGGGTGCTCCCTGCTTCATCCCAGGTATGTCAGCACCATGGCATCCACATATGGAAAGAAGGATAATATTTCTTCTTTGGCAGTCAAAATTAGGTTGATTGAAAACAACTGCTGATGAATTCAAGATTCAAGTTTCCTGTGAATTTTTCAGCTTAGTTTCCATTCCATTTTATGAATCACTACCACCAAGATCAGTTAAGTACCTTGTTAAGTGACCAAAATCTTCTCATGTATTTATGCCAATTTAATCCAACAATGTGGCCTTTGGACACAAATTGAGGAAAATCAAGAAATCACTGTAGCCATTATTTGTTCCATGCTAACACAGGATGATGTAGGGCAATAAAATTGCTTCCCTCAAAACACTTTGGAGGAGGATCCATGTTTAGCCCAAAAATAATTTTGAATCTGATCAGTATTTCATTTGCACTTTTACAAAAGAGGTGCAGTGCAGTCTCCAGAAATAGCTGATATAGATAATACTGGACTTTGTATTGACTGTGCCGATTCATGAAAAATCAGTTCATCAAGTTAGCGTTTTTTAAATATAATCTGCAAATGTTGTTTTTAAATATAACATGCATGTCCTTTGTATTCATATCGTTTGGTATTCTACCAACCTGTTATATCTTTCAAAGTTGTTTTATATAAAATATTTATTCCAGCCAAGTTCTCTCTTTTTCCTTCTGTTTTTCATTGTCTTTCTTTCTATTTCTTTTGCTCCCTCTTTCTTTCTCTCTGTGAGGTTCACGTGTAGACTGTTTTAAAGATTCCATAATAACTGTTTGGCATACCCTACAGGCAAAGGTCCAGAAACCCTTTTTGCTGGCTATAACCTCAATGACAATGAATGGCACACAGTGCGTGTGGTTCGGAGAGGGAAAAGCTTAAAGTTAATGGTGGATGACCAACAAGCCATGACAGGTAACAATGGATAATTGTCATTCCTAGATATCTCCATTTGGATACATTTGAAGGTGGTAGCTTTGTATGTGGCACAAGCCTTTTTTGGACAGTTCTGGTGTCAACCTGCCATAGAGAAGCTCAAGAACTGGAAGAGACTTTGGGCTGCTGGTGATCTGAGAGATGATGATCCCAAAAATAATTGAGTCATAGGAATTTTTAATGTGAAGACTCACTTCTTTCACCTTTGATGCTGAAGATACTTACAAATTATGTATAAAAATCCAAAGAAGTGTGGAATAAGCAAAAGCAGAGTAGAAGAGAATGAGATGATAGGAACGAGTGAAGT
This sequence comes from Phrynocephalus guinanensis, assembly GCA_037367245.1. Lineage (NCBI taxonomy): Eukaryota > Metazoa > Chordata > Lepidosauria > Squamata > Agamidae > Phrynocephalus > Phrynocephalus guinanensis. The sequence continues at coordinate 39,082,606 of CM074733.1, forward strand.
TTTAGAAGGAAAGAAGGAGAAGAGAAGCAGGCATTTTGAGTACATAAGGTCCTCCCCCCACCACAACACAACAGAAAATATATTTGGTCAAAACCGGTAGAGAAAAGGATGACTGAATTTCACACATGGGTTTGAAATACTTAATGAAAAATGTACCCAGAAGCCTATATCACAATAACAGGTGAAAACATGTCCAGCTTAAAACATGGAACTTTTGTCTCAATTAGAGATGGGCACGGAACGAACAATTTTTCATTTTCATTGTTCGTTTTCATTTCGTTATGCAATGAAACGACAAACGAAATTTGTCCCTAAAATGAAACGAACAGAAACGTAGGGATTTTTGTCGTGCGTTTCGTTTCTGTTACTGCAATGAAGTGAGCGGCTTTAAATGCTAAAAATACATTAAAATTGGAATAAATGGTAACGAAACGGTAATGAAACGGTAACAAAACGAAAATGATTTTTTTTGAAAAATTTCACGAACAACGGAAACGAACCGAAACGGACCTCTAAACGACAAATGACAAACGAAACTCCATTTTTTCTATTCGTGCCCATCTCTAGTCTCAATTATTAATGTTAACTGCTAGAAGAGTGTTTGCACATTACATTCAACACAGGTATAATTGGAACATGTTTATACAGTACTACCCTTGATCTTTGCCAAAATGCTGAGAAGTGATTGATCAACTAAGACTGTTGATGTGTCTTACCGAAATATGCTGGCATAAGTGCATAAATTGCAGCTACTTTGGGAGGCTGGTCTGGAGTGATTTCCTGGCAGAAGGAAGGGTGCTTTAATAGAGATCATTCACATTAATATGACCCTTTCCAATATGATTCTAGTGTTTCCCTTGGCAGCTATCTAATCATACTTCGAGTTTCATTGTTGCAAGCTCTCAACCATCTTAGCTGGTTAGGATTGCATCTGAAACCAAAAGTTATTGAGTCACAGGGTTGTATTATATTTATGCATGAAATATTAGGAACTGAGCATCTGAATTACTACTCATGTTGACTGTGACACTAACATCTCAAAACCCATTTTCATTTGAAGGTCAAATGGCCGGGGATCACACAAGACTGGAATTCCATAACATAGAGACTGGAATCATAACTGAGCGCCGTTACTTGTCTTCCGTCCCTTCCAACTTTATTGGCCATCTGCAAAGCCTCACTTTTAATGGCATGGCATACATTGACTTGTGTAAAAATGGGGACATTGATTACTGCGAGCTCAATGCCCGGTTTGGCTTCAGAAACATCATCGCCGATCCAGTCACGTTTAAGACAAAAGCCAGCTATGTTGCCCTGGCGACCCTGCAGGCGTACACCTCTATGCACCTGTTTTTCCAGTTCAAAACAACATCACTGGATGGTTTAATACTCTACAACAGCGGGGATGGGAATGACTTTATCGTGGTTGAGTTGGTGAAAGGGTGTGTATACAAGTCATGGCGAAATACTGAAGGTGGCATTAGCCATGGAAGTTCAATGCAGAGGGTGAAAGAAATTAGCTGCAATTAACCAGTTGCACCCATTTTCTTCCTTTCCCCAATAACTAAAAGTCTGTCTCTGCTATTGCAGCTTAATGGGGGATAACTCCACTTCTTTTGTAATGGAGTGCTACTGTTTAGTGGTGTGACCTTAGTTAATGGTAGAGAGAGAATATCGTATAGTTTATCTGCTCCAAATCTTCTTTAAAATGACTATTTAAACCAAAGAAGTCTCTGTATGCTGTTTAATTGTCATTTTTCTATCCAAAGAAAAACAAAAAACACTCTCCTGGAGGTGCAGGATTCTGGAGGGTTGCATTTGGTACCATTACAGAAATGGTTGGAGAGAACACTTCATCAAATGCCTCCTGATGAGTTCTTTCTCCTGTCATTGAATCCCCCAGTGTTGGCTTATTTGGCAATAGTATCAGAATGTCGAGCATTATGTGAAATCAAAACATTTATTGTGACAACACCCTGGAGAACAGCACAGTGGAAATCACAATGACTGGTTATAATTGTTAAGTACACCTAGAAACCAGGAACACAAATCAGGCTATCTTTGCTTGTTAACTATGCCCAGTGTGTGTAGCTCTGGAACACTTTAGAAAATTAGTTCTCCAGCTGTGGGTCCCCAGATATTCCTGGACTGCAACTCCCAGATGTTTTCATCACTTGCTGAGCTGCCCAGGATTTGTGGGAGTTGCAATCCAGGAACATCTGGGGACCCACAGGAGGAGAACCACTGCTCTAGAATACTACTATCAGACCTAGAGGTCTAGAATACCCTACTTTTATCAGCTCTCTTCCAAAATGTCTTGGTGGTCTTCATTTAATTGGAGACTTTATGTAAATTTAAATAGTGTAAATAAATCAGAGAGAGAGAGAGAGAGAGAGAGAGAGAGAGAGAGAGAGAGAGAGGGAGAGAGAGAGAGCAGTTTATTTCACCGATTTACTCATGATGGTAGTGGTGGTGGCACAGTCAGTTTAACTGTTTATATGCGTGTAAAAAAGCTCACATTAAAATGTAATGGTCTTTAAAATGTCTCATGATTGGGCTGGGGGTTGTTTGTTTGAATTTTACCCAATATGCTTAAGCTAATTATATTTCTCATTTTCAGGTATTTACACTATGTGTTTGATCTGGGAAATGGTGCAAATCTTATCAAGGGAAGTTCCAATAAACCGCTGAATGACAACCAGTGGCACAACGTGATGATCTCACGGGATACCAACAACCTCCACACGGTGAAGATAGACACAAAAATCACAACACAGAGCACGGCAGGGGCAAGAAACCTAGACCTCAAAAGTAAGTGCCAATGCCAATCCCAGAAATAATAAGCTAGGACAGCAGATTGTCTCTTGGTATACTTTGCAGTAACTGTGTGTGTGTGTGTGTGTGTGTGTGTGTGTGTGAAAATCTCTTTGTCTTGATTTTTTTGTGTTTTCCAAATCCCACCTGGTTTCTGTTTTTTAAAAACAACATTATCTATAGAGAACAAATCCCCTTTAAAAAAAAAAAGCTGCCTCCAGTAGATTAGGGGCCTTTTTACACGACCCCTAAGATCCGCTGGCCACTTAAATTCGGACCAGAGATCTTAGGGGTTCTTCGCTCTTTCTCTGTCCCCACCCCCCTCCGCACTTCCTGGTTGCTGGCTGCCTGATGGAGGGAGAAATAAGAAAGAAAAGAATGCCTTCTTACCTCCGTTTTGTTCCGGGCAGCATTCAGATCTCTTAAAGGGGCGGGGTGCAAAAAAAGAACAAACGGAAGCCAGGAGAGCCCCGCACTCACTATCCTTACACCGGATCAAATATTTGTTACCTCCAAAAAGCAGGTACAAGAAAACTGCTGTTTGGTCTTGCTAAAGTGGGCGGGGTCGCACTTAATTGTCTGCAAAGTCCGGAGCTGGTGGGTAAACATTTTTAAGGTCCGGACCTTGCAGCCATTTGCGGCGGAGCTTAGGGGTCGTGTATAAACGCCCTAGGTGTGTTTAGAGAATCTGATTGGCAGTCCTGTTATGAAAGGGCTTGATATTTTGTATATGTGCTCTCATTTTTGCAGAGCTACAAATTCACAGACACCATTTGTAACTCTTCAGTTAGTATTTGCTGGCCAAGAAAAAGACCAATAGAAAGAAACAGTAACATTGGTTCCCTCTGTGAAGAGAGGCCATTCCCTTTGGCAGCGGACTGTGCTTCACTATGTGTGAAGCTAAAGGAATAAGCCTTTTATTTGTGTGAGATCTGCATTTCTCCAGACTACATCCTCGAAAGGCTCTTACGCTTTAGTTTGGGGTGTGGGACAATGCTTATCTCCTTCTGCAGGATTTGGGGTCAAGAAGATTGATTTGGAGGGGGACATTTGGGATGGGTAAAGTGAGAAAGGCTCTTTTCTAGGGGCTTCACAAGCAAGCAAAACATTTTCAGAATTGTGCATCTCTGTTCATGCGTCCACAAGCAAGATTGAGGCCGGCAGCCCACGGCAAGGGAACGTAGCGGTGGCCTTTCCCAGGCTTTGGAGAAGTGACATTTAGAATCATAGAATCATAGATTTGGAAGAGACCTCAAGGGCCATCTAGTCCGACGCCCTGCCTTGCAGGAACCCCCACCACAGTGCTCCTGACAGATGGCCATCCATCCTGCCAGGGATAGCACAGGGAATTCCAGGCTCAGAGGTCATAACTGAGAGATGGCTTCAGAACAGACGTGCCCAATGTAAACCTAAGCTCTTATTTAGAATAATTGTTTTTTTTTCAAACTTCTTTGCTGGGAACTTCCAGATGCCTCTCAAGCGTTCTCCATGCAGAGGATCGATACTGGCAGACCCACCTCTCAAACACAGCTTTCTCTCTGCAGTGTGAGAATCTCTTCCATCAGCTCATTTTCTATGCAGCAGAACTTTGTCTCTCTGCAAGGAGCTCTTCTCTTGAGAGTGAACTCTGGTTTGGATCTTGGCAGAAAAGCAAGCTCTTGCTCAGTTGTCTGCATATGTTTTCTAGCTGCTTTGTGAAAGTGAAAGTGAGATTACTCATGGAAATAAAAGGAGTTTGCACAGTCGCATGTGAAACTAATGAGGAGCCTTGTAGCTCAGTGGTTAAACTGCTGCACTTCAACTATAACTATTCACGGCCTGGGGTTCAGTCCCAGGTAGCCTGCTCAAGGTTCACTCTGCCTTCTATCCTTCTGAGGTCAGTAAAACAAGTACCCAGCTTGTTGGAGGGGGGCAATGTGTAGCCTGCATAATAAAATTGTAACCCTCCCAGAGAGTGATTTAAGCACTATGGGGCAGTTTAAAAGAACACTTTGTGTTTGCTTTGCTAATGGGGTCCCAGTTGCAGGTACAGTAATCCCCCACTTATTATGGGGGTTAGGGACCCGACCTGACCTGTGATGATTGAAAATCCATGATATGCTGATGCTGGGTCGAGTTGGGACTGGAGGGCTTCTCTTGAGCCTCCTACACTTACCTGAGGCCTGGTGCTGCCCTGAATGGGCCTCGAACAGGCTTTCCAGGCCTGCCAGAGTCCCCAGAAGTGGTTTCCAGTGATCCTGAAATCACTTCCGGTTTTCTGGACATAACTTCCGGTTCGCCAGAAACCACTTCTGGGGCCTCCGACAGGGAAGCCCTTTGGAGGCCTGTTCGGGGCAGCGCCAGGCCTGGGGTAAGTGCAGGAGGCCTCAAACAGGCCCATGCAGCTTGCCCCAGGAGGCCTTTGTTTCATATACTGGGGTTCCATGATATACCGGGATCACAGTCTATGAAACGCGAAATGGTGGGGGACAGCTGTATCCTGAAATGGAGAAGCAGTAAATGTGTGAGGAGGGGTACTACATTAATCCTGTTCCTCATTGTCCTTGTTTCTGTGCTGTTTGGCATGGGCAGAGCCATGGTGTGCTAAGTGCAGGAGCTGATCAGGAATATGGGACAAACAGGACAAAGGCATTCCCCATGGTTTCAACTCTGAGCTAGAGATGGGCACGAAACGAGCGATTTTTTTTAATTTTTGTTTTTGTTTTTTCGTTTCGTTATGCAACGAAAATGAAACAAAAAATTTTAAAAAACAAAACGAAAACGAAAACGAAACGACCAAATTTGCCGTGTTTTTCGTTTTCGTTGCAGCAGATGCATTGAACTGAAAAGAATGCTAACGAAACAGCAATTTTTCATTTTCGTTTTTGTTTTTTTGTTTTGTTACCTAACGAAACAAAAGCAAATTTTTTTGCATAAAAGTCACAAAAATGAAAACGAACTGAAACGGACCCCTAAACGACCAAACGACAAACGAAACACCATTTTTTTTAGTCGTGCCCATCTCTACTCTGAGCATTGACAGCACCATGAGAGAATGGCATGCCTGACTGGGTGTCATTCAAATGCACAGTTGCTCTACACATAGGCTAGACAGTGAAGGTTTGTCAGGAGCTTCACATCATTCCGCCCCGTGAGGATTGGATATTCTTATTTGAGCACCATGAGTTTCTACACTGTCCCATGTTTCTCTTCTTTCCTTTCTTTCTGGTGGCAAACATTTAGACTGAGAACAGGCCTCTCTCTCTTCCGTTCTGAGCCCTCCCCCCTCCCACAAAATCCCATCTCAGGCACGGTTACAATAAAATGTTTGCCACATGGGTGAAAGAAATGGAGCAAAACCCTGAACACTGCAGGGGAGACCATTGATTGTACCGAATACTAGAGGAAAGTAATTTAGGCCTTGAGATGAATGTCCAGTTTGGTCTCTCCAGAAGCAGTGAATACGTACTAAAATACTTTTGAAGCAGGAGAAGAGAACAAGAATAATATGTTCAAACTAGTTGGTTACTTGTTTCCCTTTCCAGGCCTTTACTTTCTGCTGAGCTTCAGGAAAATGGCCGTGTTCTCTCTCTCTCTCTCTCTCTCTCTCTCTCTCTCTCTCTCTCTCTCTCTCTCTCTCTCTCTCTCTCTCTCTCTCTCTCTCTCTCTCTCTCTCTCTCTCTCTCTCTCTCTCACTTACACACACAGAGGAGCTCTATCCTAAAGTGAATTCTGTGATTCCTCCTAACTAGTTAATATATGTATATGCATTTGAATACAGTGAACCCCCACCTGTCGTGGGGGTTAGGGACTTGACCTGACCCGCAATAATTGAAAATCCGTGATATGTGGACATTCTTGTGGGGCTCCCTGCGAACTGGAAGTGACTTCTTGGGGCTTCAGAAATGATTTTGGCCATCTGGAAGTGACTTCCGGTTCGCAGGGAGGCCCTTTTGGGGCCTCCAGAAGGGTCAGGAAAGCCCTCGCAGGCCTGTTCGGGGCAGCACCAGTCCTGGGGTAAGTACGCAAGGCCTGAAACAGGCTTTCCCCCTTTATCTCAGGGAGCCTTTTTTCATACACTGTGGTCCCGCAATAGAGCGGGACCGCAGTATATGAACCACGAAAGGGTGGGGGACCACTATATCTCAGAATTTCAATTTCTTGAATGCAAAAAGGGTTTTCTTTTATCCTGTACAAAATAAATTGTCCTCCATCTGCGAACATTGGTAATGGAGAATTATTTGAGGGGTGGTAGGGTTAGGGTTAGGGTTTCTACATTTGTCCAAACCCAGCAGCAGCTTTTACAATTAATTGCAAATTGCACTGAGGCAACAACCTGTACGCTATATCGAGAAGTGATGTTCCTTCACACATTTGTCTGAATCGATACTATCTAGAGAGCAATGGTTTTGTCCCCCTACAAAGATAGTCAAATGGTCCTGGGAATGGAAATGGGTTTTGTCTCATTCAAAATTCTTTATAGCCCTTTCATTCCACACAAGGCATGTTTCAAGGCAATACCCATATAAGAGCTCTGTGGTGCCGTGGATAATCTGCAGTACTGCAGTCAAGCTTCTGCTCATGACCAGAGCTCACTCCTGACAGATTCAGGTAGCAGGCTCAGGGTTGACTCAGCCTCCCATCCTTCTGTGGTTGGTAAAATGAATACCCAGTTTGCTGGGGAGGAAAAGGGCAGAATTGTTTGCATAACTATGTTGCAAACTGCCTAGGGAGTGCTTTAGCACTGTTAGGAGTATCCAAGTCAAAACAACAACATTCTCACAATGGCAAGGATTTGCAATGCAGTTCTTGACAAACAAAGCACATATAATGCCACGTACATTGTGGTATTTCCTGGAGGAAAAGTCCATCATAGCTTACAAACCATGATGGAAGATATGTAATCTCCAGGCTTAAAACTGGGGTACTTCAAGGGCCAGATGTAGGGGAGTGGTATCAGGAGACAGATATCTAGTCTCGTGTACTCCCAGATGCATTTGGTGGGGCCACTGTGAGATACAGGAAGCTGGACTAGAAGGGCCGTTGGCCTGATCCAGCATGGCTCTGCTTATGTTCTTATGACTTGAATAACTAAAAATAAGTGCATTTGAAAACCATATAGAAACACACAGTAGCAAATGGAGAGGAATAATATAAAATGTTTTTGCTAGGGAGGAATCCATATAGAAATAACATATTTTAAAATCTACATGGGTTTTCATATGGGAGGAGGGAAAAGAGCTCACCATAACTTACTGGACTAGCATGCACAGCAAAACACCTTTGATTTCATTTGATATTGGAAGCAAAATGAGATTGGGCCCAGTCAGTGTGAGGAATACAGGCAGCTGCTGGTGGTCAACGCTGGCAACGCTCCTGTGGATGTTCTGATGCCCTGTGTCAGTAAAAGTAGGTTTCCTGTGTTCATAAGGGAAGAAATTGTATAGAGGTGGGCAGCAGATGCTGGTGGGATTCTAAACAACACAACAAAATTGGAGCGGATAGTTTTTCACATCTTCATGAGATGGAATTGAGGGATAGATCAGTGGCAGGCTGGACTTTATGGTCCACAGGATCCCTTCCAGCTCTGAAGTTCATAGGCTATCATCATCATCATCATCATCATCATCATCATCATCATCATCATCATCATCATCATCATCATCATCATCATCATCATCTTCATCATCATCATCATCCCTTCCAGTGTACCCACGGAACTCCCAGATGACAACTGCTTTGACGGCTAACAAAAAGCTATCCAAAGCATAATGTTTCGCTCACTCCAGCTCAGAATAAATTTCGTTCCACAGAATATAATAATTCCCACAGTTCTTTCTGCTATCCCCAACTTTAGAGATACCATGCTCAATGAAAAGCACTAGAGGGCACTATGATGTCGCAAAATGTATTTCCTGGCACAGTCAGAGGCGGAAAAGAAGGGGGCGGGGAGAATTTGCACTGCAGTTAAAGCAGCCTGCAATTTCCAACCTTGTTGTTCCTTTGTTTTCCCCCTCGCCCATTCTAAATTCCATAGTAATAACCCCTTTGTGCAAAATCATGTTCTTTCCCACAGGGTTTCTAACCGTTAAGGCTTCAAACAGCCCTATTAGAACAAGCAGATTGGCATTACCTACCAGGGAGTGAAACTGTAAACACTTGTAGCCATTGTTTTCCCTGAGGATCCTCCGGGGAGGTTGATTCGGAGGCTGCCGGGAGGCTTTTCTCTGGGGCTTTCCACCCGTTCACCTGTACATAGACAACATCTCTGTCTGCTGTGCTCCGGGGGGGTGGGGGGTGGGGGGAGATGCATGACATAAACCAGAAAACAAGCATGACTGCCCAGGCTCCATCCACCCTGGCGTTCTCATTTTCCCTTTACTCTTGTGAGGAAGCTGTTTAAATTTATTTATTCTATTTTTGCCATAAGACCATCTCTGAATATGGCTAGAAAAAAGTACAGTAGAGCACACATTAAACATGAATCATTAAATGCCGCCAACATCATATTACTAGAATGAAAATCCCTGCTCACAGAGTTGTTCTGGATTGTGTTGCTTGGACCCATGATTGTGTAAGTGGATGTGCAACCCGTTAAGCAGTCCTTCTGTAACAGATAATGTGTTGAATACCACTTTACTTCACTTTATTTAGCATTTATATACTGCCAGCTTGTACAAAGATAACTCAAGGCGATGTACAAAAAAAAAAACAAGCATAAAAGTAGCAAATAAGTAATAAGCAAAACTGTTGACTACAAAGTTGGCAGCTCAGTGGTTCGAATCCCAGGTGCCACACAGCAGAGCGAGCTCCCGCTGATAACCCCAGCTCTTGCCAACCTAGCAGTTTGAAAGCATGTAAATGCAAGTAGATAAGGTAATACCAGGTGCTGCAGGCGCCTGGAGTAGGAACTGGCAAACCACTCCAGTATTCCTGCCAAGAAAACTCCATGGACATGGAGTCACGAAGAGTCGGTCATGACTGTAACGACACAACACACACAAAAATAGATACTGCCATAAAAAGCGGGAAGGTAAAACAGTGTTTCCTTGCAGCCATGCCGGCCATGCGGCCATGGACTTCAACAACACTGGCTCTTCGGCTTAAATACAGAGATGAGCACCGTCCCTAGGGTTGGACACGACTAGAACCTCATGTACAGGGGGAACCTTTACCTTTACAAATAAAACACAATTTAACAAAATACCCAATAAAAAAGAAAAGCATAAACACAAAAATAAAAACCCTAATGGCTTGCATTAATGCTGTGAAAAAGGCTTGTTTAGACCACTTCTCACTTGAATTTGCATTGTAAGTGCAGGCGGAAAATGCAGATAAGTTATTTTCACTGTTATCTGCCAATGGTACCATCGGCTAGTATCCATCTGTCTCTTTTTAACAACACTCTCTCACCATTTGAGAGTTGTTTGCCTGCCTACCAACCATTGTATCTCAAGCAAGGGAAGGCTGCCCAACTTAGCAAGGCTGGAAACATGGGGCCAAAAACACCTGTGTTCTGAGCAGCATAGTCAGAACACAGGTGATCACTGCAAGATAAGACTCTCCCCTGCCCTCTTGGATCATGTACTCAAGTCTGAATATGGGCATGCCCTGACAGTCAACAAGACGAAGTAAGGAGCTTTTCATTGTAACCCTAGAAGTCTAGGAGCAGGGATTATTTGTTGAAACTCATCACACCCTTGGGAAGAGATGGAAGGGGATGGTAAAGCCAAAGAAGAAATATGTACACTACAGTATTACCTTAACCATATAATAGGGGGGGGGGGGGGAATCTGCATTAGTAAAACACAGCTAGGAAACTGGGCATAGAATCTACTTTAATGAAACCATAAAAGCTGTTTCAATTACACTCTTGGAATTTGAGACTGATAAGAGAATCTTTAGTGATTCGCGTGAAAAATAATGTGCTGGACTGTGTGGAAGGGCAAAGAGTCATGGCCTCCTATAACTAATATCATCAGGACAGCAGTACATTGATGAAGCCATTAGTTTTGTGTTTTGTGATATATTGCCATATGCAACATAGTTAGTATCCTGAAGATGGCAGGGTGTGTCTTCCTTTCAAAAACTTGGTCTTTTTTGTTTCATTAAAGTTTTCACCCATTAGATTTCTCTCTGCTTGAAGAAAGACAGCAACAATACAGCCAGCCTGGCTTCCTGTGTGAGGGAGTTCCAGAGTCTGGGGGCAGCCACAGAGAAGGCCCTTTGCTGTTTCCTCCCCAAACATACCTGTCAGCGTACACCTCTCCTATAATCTTAACATATGAGCAGGTTCATAAAGGGATATGTAGCCCATGGTCTGTCCGTTCATTGTTAATCATCCTCAGATCATTCAGACCAACAAAATAAATCACTGCAAATTTCCAAATTTCCAGTCCTTGCGATAGCATGGACTAGCTGTTGAGGGCTAGATAAGTTAGAATCAGTACTTTGAATTAAAGAAAAACAAAACAAAACAAGACATGTGGCAACTTAAATACTAACTTTCATATTTTAATGTAACGTTTCATGGACACATCCACTTCTTCAGATATATAACGGCAGAATGAGGTGTATAATATAATATGTGATGAGATATACATTTCATACCAGATGAACATCCCCCAATGAACATCCAGTATGAAATGTATATCTCATCACATATTATATTACACACCTCATTCTGCCGCGATATGTCTGAAGAAGTGGATGTGTCCACGAAATGTTACATAAGTACTTTGAATTGTACCTGGAAGCGGATCAGCAGCTGTAACGAAGCTGCTGTGATGGGGGAGCAGGTGGGGATTATGTGATCTCTGTAACCAGCCCCACTCAACAATCTGGCCACCCCATTTTGGATCCACTCAAGCTTCTGTACACTTTCCAGAGGCAGCCCCTTTTGGTAAGAAAGCTGGATTAGCTTCTTCTCTGTGGGTCAGCTATCATCTGCCTTCATTGGTAGCGAGAAAAAAAAAAACATGCTATTTTGCTTTCCCCTTGTGTTACACAACAAGAGTGAGCTTCTTCCTCCTCTGCTTGTTCCTCCTCCTTCTGCAAGAGGAAAATGAACCAGAAATGATTTCAATTTTCCAATAGATTAGTTCCCATTGTTTTATATAAGGCACCCCTTATTAATTTTTACTGGTCTGTGTTTGCATATCTTTCCCCCTCTGGCAGGGTCAATGGAGGAGGCTTCTCCGAATTAATAAGAGCCACACATTTTATTCCAAAGAGGTGAGCAAAATTGGAAGTCCACTCTCCCTCCCTGGAAAAAAATTCATCTGTTGTCTGTTGTCTGTTGTCTGAATCAAAATGCGCAATCGAAACCCATCAGCCTTGCCACTGGGTGATGAATTCACCATGTAACAACCAAATTCCCTTGCTGTGGCATTGTTTCACTTATTCCTCTCTCGCTCCTTTGCTTTGTAGAATGTCAACCGGCGCCACACATCCTCTTACCTCTTCTCTCAATAAATGGCTAGAGAGTCAGTGGCTATATCCCATGATGCATTCACAGACTCTGTCCAAATCTGTTGGATTGGGGATTTGGGCAGTTGGGCTAAACTCCTGATAATTGGTTCTTCACTTCAAACGTTAAAATGTCCCTGCAGTATAAGTTTTATATGCACAACTGAGAACCCATTTGGGGGTATGGGGTGGGGTAAGATTCCAGTCAAAATGGACAGGACAGTTTGTAACTATCACAACTCAATTAAAAACCACTGAATGTTTGGACGGAACTATAGAAGGGGAGAGCGTAGGGCTGTAAGCTGTATGAAGCCCTCCAGAACTCAAAATGGCAGGGTTGACCCAATTCCTAACTCAAAATGGGAAAGGTAGCTATTTAAAAGATATTTTGTCTTCAGCACACAGTGCCATTTAAAATATACCTTTGCCCTATGCTCTTCCAAACTTGAAATGACCTTTCTATAATTAAAAATGACCTCCGAGTCACTTTGGGGGAGGGGGGATTCATGGAGAGGGGAAAGAATAATGTTTAAATCCCCACTGCTTCTACCGGTACTCTTGGCCAGTAGCTGAAAATGGTTCCTTGGTTTTACCTAACCTGGTGTTAGTTAGTACAGTAGGACTGTGATATCTGCAAGGAACTATTTCCAAGCCCCTTCCTCCACTACCAATGCTGAACACAAGAGCAACGGTGAGCCCTATACGTATCATGGTCTTTGGCTCCATCTTGTGGGCCATATTGGTAATTATAAAATGGAAATCTGTATTTCTGGATTTTTTTAGTTTCAATTTTCTAATATTTTCAGACCATGGATATATGAAACCATGGGGAGTGGTTGCATGGAGAGAAGGGTCCTACTCTGCATAACAGTTAAGTAATGGGGGGAGGAGAATTTTTCAGGGGCTTTTAAAACCCATTAAGGGCTCAATCATTACTAATATTACTGCAATGCGCTTTACGTGGGGCTGCCTTTGAAGACGGTTCGGCGATTGCAACTGGTTCAGAATCGTGCTGCACGGCTGGTGAGTGGTAGGGCCACCAAGGAACACATCACGCCGATTCTGTATAACCTTCATTGGTTACCAGTTGCTGCCCGAGCCCAATTCAAAGTGCTTGTTTTGACATATAAAGCCCTAAACGGCTTAGGACCTAGATACCTGAAGGACTGCCTCCTTCGATATGAACCTACCCGGCAATTAAGATCTAGTCAGGGGGCCCTCCTGAAAGAGCCATCCCTTAAGGATGTGAAGGGGATGGCTTGCAGGAAAAGGGCCTTTTCAGCAACTGCCCCCAGACTATGGAATGCCCTACCAAATGAGACTCGCCTGGCACCGACGTTGCTAACATTTCGGCGCCAGGTAAAAACCTTCCTGTTCCAAAAGTTTTTTAACTAATGATTGTGGGTCCTGATAGCAATTTTAGTGGTGTTTTTAATGTATCGTATTTATTTATTGCATTTACATGTTTTTATTGTTCTGATTTTATTATATTTTGATGTTTTAATTGTCCATTTTGATTGTGAGCCGCCCAGAGACCTTTGGGTAGTGGGCGGCATACAAGCTAAATAAATAAATAAATAAATAATATGATATTGATTAATTCTGCAGTACACTGATGGGCATACTCACATGCATTGTTAGATATTGCATTAAATTACTGATAGCAGAGGTTCCTCAGCTTGGATCCCCAGCTGTAACTCAACTCCCAGATGTTTCAGCATGGTTAGTAATTACTGATTCTGGAGGCTGATGTCCAGTATTCTGCTCTGGAGACCAACCTGCAGGAATCACAGCTGTAGATTAGATATGCAGTGATCTGAAAAGATAGCTAGGTCTGTATTTTGAATTTCTTCTATTACTAATCTCAAGTCTGACCTTCTCAAAAAAGGGAGAAAAAAGCAATGTGGTATTAAAAACAAAAGCACATAACTGATCCATTATATACTGCCCTATACCACTTCAAGTAGTCTCTGGGCAGTTTACAGTTTTAATTACAGTATGCAGGCTGTACATTGCCCCCCCCCCTCAAAGTCCTGGATACTCATTTTACTGAACTCGGAAGGATGGAAGGCTGAGTGAACCTTGAGCCTGCAAACTGGAATTGAACCCTAGGTCATGAGCACAGTTATAGCTGCAGTAAAACCCTTTTAACCACTGCATCACAAGGCTCTGATGCCATAGTTGGTGAAAAAAGTGGGAAACCAGGCAAGAAAGCAAGATCTTACAATGTTTCGGGGGATGGAATACACGACATTAAAAACAAAAAAATAGAAGAATGACCACATGACCATTATCTTGAGCGTTTTGTTTTTCATTTTGTAAATCAAGTTCCCTATATGAAGTAGAATGTGTTTGAATTTTTTTTCATGGTCCAATAAAAGGTATCAACCACTCTTATATCCATATAAACTTAAGGAACATACAACCTTTTTCTTGTTCTTTCCGCCTGCTATGGGTGTACTGTTGGAATGCCTATGATAAAGTGTTTCCTTAGCAGTTGCCCCCAAATATTTGGAACTTATTTCTCATTGAATTAGACTTTGGCTGATTGTATGGCTTTTAAGAGTCTGCTTTTTCAGGTGGTCCTTGACTCATTCCATGCATACCAGAGCAGACTTACATGATGCTTCTGATTACTATTCTGAGGTGGCATCTTTTAGCCCTAATTTAAATCTTTGCAACACTGTAGTCAATATATCAATGAGGGGGGCTTAATTTGTAAGACCTGCGGTTTGCAGATTATTAATGCAAACTTACAAAAAAGAAGAGAAGATTGTTCTTTCCTCATTGAGTCATTCCAGAGAAGCAACAATATCCTTTGGTGCTGTGTAGTTTTCCCCAGTAAATTTATTAAACGAGAATGAATCACACATGAGCTAGCTTTTTCCAGTACTGTATTTATATTCATGCATGGGAGGCTTTAAAAAAACTAGTCTATAAACTGCCACTAAGCGGCACAATGGAACCAAGGAAAGAACATAAGCAAGGTGAATATTATAGAACAGCTTTCCATTGTTTTTCCCCCTCTGTCAGGCCTTAACAGATGCTGCAGGATTGGTGAAACTTCTTTAATCATGTAGCAAAAGCAGGTCTTTACATCTCGGTGCAATAAATCAGAATACTGATTGTGCATTTTATGGAGATTTCAACAATTCACTTTAATTAAAAATGCACAGAAGGTATAAACTAGGCAGGCAGGCAGGCAGGCAGCGTCAAGAGCAATGCGAAATGTAAGATGCCAGGAAAGCTCCTGAAACTAGAACAGGGAGCTGCAAATAGGCCTCGCCAATACACCCCATAACAATGTGTCCCGGAACCATGTGGTGGCTTTTAATTGCTGTACATCACTGGGTGCTAAATGTGGTAAAAATATCAGATCCATTTTTTTTCAGAGCTACCTTTTTTTCTCTCTGCTGCCAAGGGAAACAAGGAAAATGAAGGTCATTCGCATTGGTATGAGATACCTGAATGCCTAAAACAAATTTCCCATGTGTCAGAGGGTTGGCTGAAGTGTCAAGGAATTGCTATGGAGGTGATTATTTAATCATGAAGGATGTAGAGGACAAGGAATACCCAAAAGAAGGGTATTCATCAAAATAAAAAGAGGGAAGGAGGATTTCTTTGCTTCTAATTTGCATGCATTAATTTAAATGCATACATGCAAATAGCCTTGTGCTTAGACATTACCACTGTGATTTAAGTAGACATTTCATTGCACCTCACAATTTTTCTCAAAACTATGTCTGAGTAACCAAGTTGACACCACGGGCATCGTGTTTAATCACTTTCTGAAATGCTCTGTGGCTTGTGTTTTCTGAAGCTTGCTAAAGGTTCAGTTCTGAGGACTGGCCTCATTCATGAAGTTTATACAAAGCTGGCATGCCCTGTCTCATCCTGTAAATTATACTTAGTGTGGTTTGGCGGGTCTCAGGGCTCACTGGCTGTGCAGGAGTCTGCATTGGGTGTCCTGCTTGAGCAGTGTTGGTGTGAGAAAAGAGAGAGAACAGAGAGGAATCAGGAAATTGTCAGTGGCTGCATAGACTTGCGCTTATGGTGCCATTTGAAGCAAGGAGAATGGAGTGTGTCAGCATCAAGACTCATGAGCCTTCTTGTTACATAGCCCCTACCAGCAGGGGCATAGGTGGTTACTTCACGTCCTGTTCATCCTTCCTTGCTGTCCTGTTTGGAACCAGTACAAAAAATAATAATATTACTTCACATCCATAGCGTGAAAGCAAAAAGTTGTCTCGACCACGCCCCCAGAACTGGGAACAGAGCGTGACAAGCCGTTCCTGCCTCTGGGCTGGGGAATTCTTTGGCCTCTGTTCCTGTTCCTGGACAAGGTCCCATGAGGAAACATCTGTCATGCAACGAAGACAATCTTCCGCTCGTGAACTTGCGTCTGTCCATTTCTCTCATACTTTTGAGTGCTGTGGATCGACATTTCGAATAGACGAAACACAGGGGGTGCAGTGCGCCCTTTATTTTTATGGGTTTCCCCCCCCAAAAAAGCAGATCTTGTCACGAAACAAGGCCGTGAAGTAACACTTGTCACGAGACAAGTAATCATGCCTGTGAGTAAATGGAAACAGGGACTGAACAGGGACAAAACCACGTGGCTGCAAACAATGCTGTCATAGTAAAAACGTAATCACGGAAGAAGGTAGGATGTGAAGTAACCGCTATTTTCTCAAAGGAAGTCAGGGAGGAAGAGAGAAGACCTTGTGGCCTACCAGTGAACCTTCCACAAGCCCCAGCCACAGTGTGGGCTCTGCAAATCTATAAATTTGTTTGCCTGAATCCTTGGTTTGTTTACTCAGATTATCCTCATGCTCCTTTTGAAAAATCATCTGGCCCAAAACAGCTCCAGCCACCTCCCAACTCTTGCATCCTCTTCCGTGTCAATAACAGCAGCAGCAGCAACATGCTGTCGAGTCAATTCTGACTTTCAGCAATCCTTTACAGGGTTTTCTAGGAAGAGAAAACTCAGATGTAGTTTACCCTTCCTCTGGGATTGCCCTGGAACATTCTAGCTTGCTCAAAGCCACACAAGCTGGCTCTCCTCCCTGGAGACAGAGGGCGCTTTTACACTACCCCTATGATCTGCTGGCAACCTACATTCGGACCAGAGATCTTGGGGGTTTGCTCCTCTTGCTGTGTTCCCACCCCTCCGCACTCCCTTGCTCCTGTCTGCGTGAGGGGAGGGAGAAAAAAAGGGAGAAAAGAATGCAGGCTTACCTCCACTCTGCCGAGGGGAGCAGCCCCGGAAGCATTCCAGTCTCTTAAAGGGGTAGGGGGCAAAAAAAAAAAAAAAAAAACAGAAGGTGAGGACAGCCCGGTACTCACTACTTCACAATCCGCATCAGAAATTTTTTTATCTCCGGAGACCAGGTACTTTTAAAATGCGCTGGGGTGCGCTTAGGTGGGCGTCATTGTACTTAATTGTTTTTAAAGTGCACAGCTGGTGGGAAAAAATTTTTAAGCTCGGCATCTGGGAGCCCTATGCCTCGGATTTTAGGGGTCGTGTAAAAGCGCCCAGAGTGAGGAGTTGAACTCTCAATTCTGCAGCCAGATATCTAAATCACTGAGCTATCCTGCTGTAGGGTCCTGAAACCTTGAGGAACTGAATTCTTCTGACCTGGGAACACCATGGACCTCTATGGGTTGTTTCTCATTTTCCATCTCTTCATTCCTTCTTATGGAATGATTGATGTTCCATTTGTTCCAGGATGGATGAACTCTCAAGCTGCCTAGGTGCCTAAGCACATCCAATCTCGTCTGATTTCGGAAGCTAAGCTGGGTCGGCCCTGGTTAGTACTTGGATGGGAGACCACCAGGGAATACCAGGTGCTGTAGTCGCCTGGAGTAGGAACTGGCAAGCCACTCCAGTATTCCTGCCAAGAAAACTCCATGGACATGGGGTCACAAAAAGTCTGTCATGACTGTAACCACACACACACACACACACACACACACACACACACACACACACACACACACACACACATGCAACTATAGGGCAATCCCATTATTATTATTTTAGCTTGCAACACTCACTTCTGGTTGCAGCCTGATGGACTAAGGGAACTGCTCATGTTTTAAATCCACTTAATCTTGGTCCAGATTCGTGCCTTCCACTTGTACTTCTCAATCTCCCTCCTTCCCTCCCTCCCTCCTTCCTCCTCCTCCTCCTCCCTCTCCCTTTCCCTCCCTCTCTTGCATGGAAATGAATCTGATGCTCAGGCTTTCTTCTATTTTTATGCATGTTTGTGCCTCCGAGTCCAAACCATTTTAGCAACAGAACATGATATATGACACACAGCCAAGAGCATCGTTTGAAAGACCAAGGCCTCTGGGATGGAGAGAGAGTCAAGGCGATTCAGGGGTCTGGGAACACACTTCCTCTCTATCCCTTCATAATATTCAGCACGTGGTTCTGCTCCTACACCTCTCAACCCCTATTAGCAACATTTCAAATATTAACACTTATTCATATGGGAATTGGCTTATTTGTACTAGAACTACGTCTCCACAGGGCATGATAGCAAGGGGTCCCTCCCTAATCTATTCCCTCTTAGCTTTTTCTGCTTTGTTGCTTCTTTGCCTGTAGAATGGTGCTCTCAGACTTGACTGCACTTCCCACCCCCCCTCCACCCTGTAACCCTTTCTTCCTGTCTTGGGGTCAGATTCAACAAACCAAGCAAGCAAAATTTGCTGCTTATATAGAATTAAAGTGCTTAAAGTTCTCTGTAGGCAGTTTACAGTTGAATTGTGCAGGCTAGACATTGAGCACTCCGTTTACCTGTCGTGAAGTATGAGTTGAAGTTAATGATTAAGACAAAAAAAAACCTTCAACCTTAACAACAGAGTTTACAGTGAATGGCCTTCTCCCATGAAGAAAGATAAACAATGTGAAGACAACAAAAATAATGAAATAACATAGACCCACTCAATTCTGGAGAAAAAATAGAATATTTGTGTTGTTTGACAAAAGATATATACATTAAACACAAAATACAATGCCTGATACTCAGTTCTATATAAACAACTTAAAACAGTTCTATACCTGCTTATACTCAGCAATCCCTTTCGCAACACAATGAAAGAACCCAGAACTAGAGATGGGCACGACTAGGGAAAATGACGTTTTCGAGTTGTCGTGTGTCGGAGGCAGTCCGTTTCGGTTCGTTTCCGTTTTTTGCGAAATTTCACAAAAATTAGTCTTTTCGTTTTTTCGTTGTCATTAGTACTGGTTTGGGAGGGGTAGCGGGCTCCTGGAGGGAGCTGCAGGAGTCAGCCAGAGCCACAAGTGACGGACTGGCAGACTCTTTGCACCCGCTGTGTCTCACGTACTTGCATGTAGTGCAATGCAAGTAGATTTGGCTTAGGGTTAAGACGGGTTAGCGCAAGGGCTAGGGTTAGGCTAGTTACGGGTGAGGTTAGGGTGAGTATTGGGGTGCACCTCTGGGTGCCTCTCTGACCCACTTAGAAGGACAGTGTACTGGCATATGGGTTAGGCTTAGGCTTAGGGTTCGGGTTTGGGCTATGATTAGTGGGCTGTTTATGCCCAATTGGCACATCCCAGAAGTCTCTGTGGTCAACCTGGCCAAGTGGCCATGCGATTGGTGGAAAATTTACATGGTCCACTCCCATGGGCGAGCCCATCATTGCGAATGTGCAGGTGTAAAAAAAAAAATAAAATAAAATAAAATAAAATCAACGGAGACTTTTTTTTTTGCAAGAAAAACCCACTGCTGCTACTGTAAAAATTCAAGCATTTAAAATAGCTAATTTTCGCATGTTTCTGTGGTGCTTTGGTGGGGTTTTGGGCAACGATTTCAAAAAAAATATTGCGGTCGCCATTTTGGATCCCCCGCACTGCATGGCAAATGGATGCGCCCTCCCAGCCTGGTACAGTCAGCAAAACCTGGCCATGCGATTGGTGGAATGGCTCCAAAACTTTGCATGGTCCACTCCCATGGGCGAGCCCATCATTGCGAATGTGCAGGTGTAAATAAAATAAAATAAAATAAAATAAAATAAAATCAACGGATACTTTTTTTTGCAAGAAAAACCCACTGCTGCTACTGTAAAAATTCAAGCATTTAAAATAGCTAATTTTCGCATGTTTCTGTGGTGCTTTGGTGGGGTTTTGGGCAACGATTTCAAAAAAACTATTGCGGTCGCCATTTTGGATCCCCCGCACTGCATGGCAAATGGATGCGCCCTCCCAGCCTGGTACCAGCAGCGCAGCAGTAGCAATATCCAAGGAGAGGGGGGCGGGGAACCCCCCCCCCAAATAAAACACCCTTCTGGCCTGGTAGGTACCCTCAGACAGTTTTCGCCTACTTTTAAGGCCGGGAATCGGTTCTTTTTTTTACTTTTAAAAACTTTTTTTCTGTGCCGCTTGGCATCGCGGGATCGCCGCGATGCAAGTAACGAGCACGACAAATCAGACCAAATTGTTCGTTCGTTGGTTCGAGCTCGAATTCTGGCGGAGTAATTCCTGTTACCGTTTCCGTAGAGTAACGGATACGAGTAACGGAAACGGAAACGGGAATACCGCTAAGTCGTGCCCATCTCTACCCAGAACTGTAACTTAAACTTTAAATGTATATTACCAGTACTTCTATTTAATTCCCCCCCCCCGCCCATGCTGTTCACTTCAGAGGGTTTCTCCCTCCTTACTTTACTAGCCTTCTTGTTTATTTTACTTGCCGTTGATGTTGGTTTTATCCTTTTGTAAACCACCCAGAGTTCCATCTGGAAGATGGGTGGTAAAAAAATATAACAAATAAATAAATAAATAATAAAATATAACCCTCAACTTTAGCAAATAAGTATACAGCATATACAGTAAGCAGAATAATACACAACAAGCAAACAGCTCAAACAGAGCTAGCAAGTTGGTGAGACTGAATCTAAGGGCCTTTTTACACGACCCCTAAGATCCGCTGGCCACTTAAATTCGGACCAGAGATCTTAGGGGTTCGTTGCTCTTCCTCTGTCCCCACCCCCCTCCGCACTTCCTGGTTGCTGGCTGCGTGAGGGGAGGGAGAAAAAGAGAAAGAAAAGCATGTCGCTCACCTCGTTCTGCCTCTCGTCTCTGTAAAAGTAGCTCTTAAAGGGGGGGAGCCAAAAAGCAGCAAACAGAAGCGAGGAGAGCCCCACACTCACTATCGTTGCACCGCATCAAAGATTTTTCACCTCCAAAGAGAAGGTACAAGAAAAGTGCGCTGGGCGGGGTCACAATTAATTGTCTGCAAACTCTGGAGCTGGTGGGGAAACATTTTTAAGCTCCGGAGCTTGCAGCCATTTGCAGCAGAGCTTAGGGGTCGTGTATAAACGCCCTAAGAAAGATTCAGCAAAGTGTAACACCAGAGCCTTTCCTAAAATACACTTCTGGCTGCTTGATTGCCTACACCTGCCTGAGGCAGCACAGAACCTCAGTTTGATTGCCTCACCTGCACTGCCACACCCCAAACACTCCTCTAGTGCCTTCTAGCAAGGAACAGGTAAGCCAACTTCATTCACAATATTTAATTTATATTTGTTTTAAATTTTATAAAAACCTCAACATTACCAACCTCAGAAGGAAGGAAGATTGAGTCAGCCTTGGGCCAGCTACCTGAGCTCAGAGTCAAATTCAGTTAGTGAGTAGAGATGGGCACAAACCACCAAACCAGAGGTTTGTGCCAGTCCATTTTCAACGGAACAAGTGTTAAGTTCTTCTCAGCCCTGCCTGCTCTGATGGGCAGCCACTCAGAGGCAGTGCCCAAAGAAAACAGGGCAGGGAGGTTAGGATGCTACCTCTGAGTGGGTGCCTGCTGAAAGAGGGGGTGGACCGGGAAGCATCCAAAGAAACGAACTGGTACAAAGCAGCTGAGAGGCTATTTTTGCCCATCTCTAGTTGTGAGCAGAGTCTTAGGTGTAGTACAGTCATACCTCGTACAATGTAGGGCTTGTATAACGAAAAATCCGTACAACGGAAAAAAATCTGCCCCCCCTCCTTCCCCCTTCCCTGTTTTCTCTGCCTCTTCCTCCGCCGCCCTGGCCGCTCCGCACGGTTCCACCCCTCCCATTTTGTAAAAAGACTATCCGGTCGGTGTTTGGGGGGGTAGAGAAGGGGGAGAAGGAGGGGGGCCAAATCGCCGCCGACACCACCACCACTCACCGGGTGTCTCAGA
This sequence comes from Phrynocephalus guinanensis, assembly GCA_037367245.1. Classification (NCBI taxonomy): domain Eukaryota; kingdom Metazoa; phylum Chordata; class Lepidosauria; order Squamata; family Agamidae; genus Phrynocephalus; species Phrynocephalus guinanensis. Next base: position 39,105,054 of record CM074733.1, read on the forward strand.
CCCGCCCGGCCGAGGAGGAGGAGGAGGAGGAGGGCGCCCCTTCTCGCCGCCGGGCTCCCCTGGCCCCCGCTCGGCCCCCGCGTCTTTTCCTCCTCCCGGGGCCGGGGCGCCTCCTCCGGAGGTGTGTGTGTGTGTGTGTGTGTGTGTGTGTGTGTGTGAGAGAGAGAGAGAGAGAGAGAGAGAGGCGGGAACGGGCGGGTGGCTGGCGGGGGCTTTGGGAGCGCCGCCGCCGCCGCCGCCGCCGTGTGTGTGTGTGTGTGTGTGTGTGTGTGTGTGTGTGTGAGAGAAAGAGAGAGAGAGAGAGAGAGAGAGAGAGAGAGAGGCGGGAACGGGCGGGTGGCTGGCGGGGGCTTTGGGAGCACCGCCGCCACCCGTGTGTGTGTGTGTTTGTGTGTGTGTGCGTGCGTGTGTGTGTGCGTGCGCGCCGAGCCAGCGGGTGTGTGGGGGGGGAAATCTGCCACCCTCCCCCCCTCGGAACAAAGTCCGCCGCTGGTGCGCCCTCCTGCCTGCTGGCCGCCTCGGGGACTCCGGCAACAGGTGAGGGGGGGGAATTCCCGGCGCGGTCCCCCAAGCCCCCCGCCCCAGGCCAAGTGGCGCACCCGACTCCCTCCCCCCACCCCTGCAGCCACCTCCGTCCGACCACCTGCGGCCGGCCGGGAAAGAGGGAAGGAAGGAGGGGAGAGGAGGGACAGCAGACACGGAGGAGGGGTGAGCCGCCTGCCCGCCCCCCATTGCGCAAAAAAACCGCCCCCCGTCGCCCAAAAAAACCATAGGAATGCATTGAAACGGATTAAATCCAGTTTCAATGCATTCCTATGGGAAATGACAATTCGTACAACAGAAAACGTGTATAACGTAATTTGATTTGGAACGAATTAATTACGTTATACAAGGTACCACTGTATCTGGAAGTTGAGTCATGGCTACTGGACTGTTTTTTTGTTTTTGTTTTGAAGAAAAAAGAAATCCAGTAGCCATGACTCAACTTCCGGATAAACTCACCTGGATGACTGAGAATCTTCACAGACTTAGGTGTAGTACTGCTGTGTAACCACTGTGTTGTGAGATCAAGTCTTAAGCTTTCAGTAACAAATCACAAAACTGAAGAAGCCGATATCATTAAGAATATGAATCCATGCTTGACCTTAACAGCAAGGACGAAGAACTGGGACATCCTTCTCCTTGCATGTGAAGACTGGCCAAGATAAAGGGAGTGCAGCTTTGAAATACTAGCCAAGGGTAATATGTGTTTCGACCTTGAGTCGCATAACTAGTGGTAGCAGACACCAGTTCCTTTCTTCTAGGGATTTAGAATGTCATTTTTAATCAAACATGTTAGGGGTTTTGTGTGTTTAATTATATATTCTTTTTTATTGTTCTCTGCACTCGGTGTATTATGTTCAGGGCATTCCTTAGGGGCTACGATGAAATATTAAACACCAAATAATGTAAATATTAAAATATGTTTAATATTTTAAGATATAACTGCATTTAATACATAACGTAAATGATCAGCTTTACTGAAATATAATTACGCTATATAACACGGTGTCAAAAACACTGAAATTCTTTCATAGGGAAATACATAATAATCAAACACACCAGACTCAAACACAGAAGAATCAAAGAGAGCTAAAGGCATCACTTTTATATAGTGAGAAATTCAGGTACTGCAGGTATTGTCATCATCAACAACTTCAGGGAGTAACTCTAAAACAACCACAACCACAACCACAACAACAACTCTTGCCTAGGAAGTATCTCTAAGATAAAATCCTGTTTTGAATTTCATTAAAGTAGAGGAAGAATGTCAATATCCTCATCCTATCCTTCTGAAATTAATGTTATTAATCGAAAAACTCCTATACATCACCTCCCCCCGCAAAAAGGAATGTATCATTTCTGTAACATAGCCAAGATGGAAAGAGAAGGAGGAGGTGTCTCTCAGTATCCCCCCTACTCATTCTATTTAGGAAATGGAATTTGGATGGAAAGAAAAGGTAGTCAAGGAGAACAAGGACAATTTTGATAAAAAGGCTTATTGGAAATAATGGCCAGAATCCTGTTGCTTAGCATAAGCCAAATTGTAACTTTATGTGTGTTTCTCCTAGCTAATGAAAATGCCTTTCTTGCTCCCCACCCCAAGTTCTTAGTGGGTGCAGACGCATGGGTCAAGCGTGTGCAGGTAGGGATATAAACCTTTGTTATGTTTGTACTAATGAGAAAAAAATATCAAGCCCCCCTTTTTGGGGGGGGGAAAGGTCAGAAGCCTTTTTTTAAAAATGCTTTGGCATTTTGGGACTTGTGTAGTTATGAATTGCAGGAGTTTAAGTGTGAAGACCTTGTATGGTGGTTGAAGACATGCTGAAAAATATCTTACAATAGCTGACTTTTTTTCAACCATGTGTCAAGATACCTTCCCACCCATCACCCAAAGACAGATCGAGAATATATGTAACATTATTGATGGAGATACCACAACATTTCCCAGCAACTCTGCATGTAAATTTATTGTGGGACAACCAGTCATTTGTACTGCACCTGCACATGAGAACACACAAAGTCTAATGAATGCAAATACACAAGGGATGCAGCTAGTAGATGCAACTGCATTTTACATAAGGGGTATCTACACTTTGTGCCTGTTCCTGCTCCCAGATTTTGGAACTCCCTCCCACAGGAGGCCAAGCTGGCCTTATCTTTGCTGTCCTTCCATAAGCAGATAAGAACTTCATGACAGTTAGAGCTGTTCAGCAGTGGAATATGCTGCCATGGAGGGTGGTGGATTTTCCTTTTGGGGGGTTTTAAGCAGAGGCTGGATGGCCATCTGTCAGAAATATTGTGATGGGGTTAGGGTTAGGGTTAGGGTTAGGGCATGGTAGGGGGTTGGACTGGATGGCCCTTGAGGTCTCTTCCAACTCTATCAGTCTATTATTCTAAAACCAGAAGGCACACTGGGGGATCCCAACCTCTAGCTGTGCAGACAGACATCTAAACCATTGTGTCATCCAATCAGAAAACTTAATAGAATATTTTAAAAACACATTTTGCCCATGTGGGTTTGCACCCCTTGATTAGAGCTTTGCTATGACCTAGATGGACTGTTATTACTTCCTGCAAAGGCGACATTTCCCCTCAAGCTTTAGGCGGTTACTTCATGTCTCGTTTGTCTCTGTTAGTGTTGCGCTTAGGGGCAGTAAAAAAAAGTTACTTCACATCCGTCATGCAACTACTGAAATTTGTCTCAACCACGCCCCCGAAACGGGAGCTAAGCGCAACAATACTGTACCTGGTGCTGGGGTAGGGTTTTCCCTTGTCACTCTTTGTTCCCGCTTTCTGTTCCAAGACAAGACACTTTGTAGTAATGACTGTCACACAACAAAACATTCGTTTCTCTCAGAAAACTGTGTCCAGGTGATTTTTTTTAGTTTTGACTTTTCAGAAGCAAAATATCAAAAAAGAGTTTTTTAAGCCAGCCCACCCCCAAAGAAAGGGAAAAGGAAGCTAGACAAATTCAGTGTTTGTCACGGTACAAGACCGTGAGGTAACACTTGTCACGAGACAAGTTATAATGACCATGGGAACACTGAAAAAGGGACAAAACCACGTGATCATGACCAATGCTATCACGGTACAAAACTAGTTGTGGAACAAAGGGCGTTTATACACGAACCCTAAGCTCCGCCGCAAATGGCTGCAAGGTCCGGACCTTAAAAATGTTTACCCACCAGCTCCGGACTTTGCAGACAATTAAGTGCGACCCCGCCCACTTTAGCGCGACCAAACAGCAGTTTTCTTGTACCTGGTCTTTGATGGTGACAAATATTTGATCCGGTGTAAGGATAGTGAGTGCGGGGCTCTCCTGGCTTCTGTTTGTTCTTTTTTTGTGCCCCGCCCCTTTAAGAGATCTGAATGCTGCCCGGAACAAAATGGAGGTAAATCGGCAGTCTTTTCTTTCTTTTTTCTCCCTCCCTCAGGCAGCCAGCAACCAGGAAGTGCGGAGGGGGGTGGGGACAGAGGAAGACAGAGGAAGAGCGACGAACCCCTAAGATCTCTGGTCCGAATTTAAGTGGCCAGCGGATCTTAGGTGTCGTGTAAAAAGGCCCAAAGAAGGACGTGAAGTAACCGCCTTAGTGGTCTACCAGTGTATTGTGTAGCATTATTTCTTGCCAGTGCAAATAAGATTCTGGGTTAGAAAAAAGCAATGATACCTCATGATCAACAGCGAGATGTGCCAACTCTTCCATGCCTCATTTTCCAGCTAAGGAGAGCTATTTCAAGGAGCTCTTTCTCCATTGTCTGCTCCTCTCTGACATTTTTGCAAGGGTAGGGCTTACTTGAGAAAATGTGGAAGGGCAGGCTGGCAGGGAATGAGGATGCAGTGCTTCAGCCCAATTGGCTTTCTGACCATGCCTATCAAATTCTCAAGCAAGAGGAAGGCCTTTTAATTGCCTTTGACAAGAATGCTCAAGAAGCACAGGCCATTTTCAAGGTAGGAGCCAGAGGGGACTTGCATATCACCAGGAATGTCTTAGGAAATCACAGCAATATTCTCGTCAGCAAGAGGAAAGGAAAGAATACAGTAGGCTGGTGTAGGCCATTCTGAATGTGGGCTTGTTCCGTGTAGGGCTTTGGTCTTTTAAAAAGGTCACAAGTCAACGAACCAACAAAATGAATTTTTCAATTTTTTTTGTTAAAAACGAAATGAACCAAACCGAACCCTAAAACGAACCAAACCAAAACGAACTGCCATTTTTTCAGTTCGTGACCATCTCTATTCTTAAGTTCACTGGTGAGTCTTTTCAGATGTTAGTGAGTTGGAAAGGATGGAGAACACAGAGGACTCCTTTTCCTAAACAGGGAAAATTCCTCACCTGCTACAGTAGGATTCTCTTCTGTTATGGATGTAGAGGTGGGACATATGTGTGTTTTCTCCTACCCCAATTCATATTAGGAGAATTGCCAATTTTTCAGCTCCACCCATGCCCTTACTACCTTCCTATCTCTTCAACAGCTTGGAACAGTCATGAGCCCTGTAGAAGAAGGCACCACATGAAGCCACCTAGAGGCCTGGTGTGGTGCACATGAAACTTTGATACCACCATTCCTCGTTCAGCAGGACGTGGCACTTGATATTATGCCATACTGGAGGCGGTGGAGCAATTTAAAATAGCTAAAATTAATGAATTTTAAAAAACCCTTTGGGTGTGATTATCTTAGTAGCCAAGCCATGCTTCTGTTACAGTATTCCCCCATTTATTGTGGGAGTTTGGAGCCTGATCCACCCGTGATAAAGGATAATCTGTGAAATGCAGATACTTCAGTAAACTGACCTTGGGCTGCTTTTGCCGGCTGGTTTGCAAAGAGAGTTTTTTAACCCCATCCTGACACCTCAGCAAACCTTGCTGCTAGGAGCTCAAGGTCTGCTTGCTGAGGTATCAGGAGCGGGTTAAAACCTCTCTTTGGAAACAGCTGAGCCCAAGGTCAGTTTGATGAGGTGTTAGGTGTTGGTTAAAAACCTCTCTTTGCAAACACAGCTGGGAGGAGCAGCCCCAGCTGTCTGCTGAGGTGTCAGGAGGGGGTTAAAAACTTCTCTTTGGAAGTGAAATGCAGATACCTGAGCAAGGGCTGCTCCTGCTGGCTCCACTTGCAAAGAGAGGTTCTTAACCCCCTCCTGACACCTCAGGAAACCTTGCTGCCAGGAGCTCAATGTCTGCTTGCTGAGGTGTCAGGAGGGAATTAAAAACCTTTCTTTGCAAGTGCAGTCAGCAGGAGCAGCCCCAGGTCTGTTTGCTGAGGAGCCAGGAGGGGGTTAAAAACCTCTCTTTGGAAGCCTGCTTCTCTCAAGGAAAAAAAAGTGATATAAGGATACCATACTATATGAACTGCATTGTGGTGGGGAGTACCGTATCTATGTTTTATGGCTCTGTGTCTTTGGAGTAAGACCAAGGCAGCAAAACTTGCATACCAGTACAGTTATCCCCCATTTATCATGGGGGTTAGGGACTTGACCCGACTCACGATAATTGAAAATCCAGTTCACCAGAAACCACTTCTGGGGCTACCCACACTTCTGGGGCTTCTAAGCCTGTTGGAGGCCTGCGTGGGGCAGTTCCAGGTCTGGGGAAAGTGCAGGAGGCCTCAAACAGGCCCACACAGCTTTCCTTAGGAGCCCTTGCCTTCATGTACTGTGGTCCTGCGATATACTGGGACTACAGTATATGAACTGCGAAATGGCAGGGGACCACTGTAATTAAAACGTAAGATCTGGTTCTCCCAAGCCTTTCTTTAGTTTGTCCCAGAGTAGTGTAATGTTTTCTTCTTGTTCCACCTCCTGTGACTATTATTTTTAAGCCATTGAGTGTGTTGGATCATTGTACCCAACCGATCCTTACCTATCTCAGTCCTGGGATTTCAAGTTGTTCCTACTGATGTTGTTTTTTTTTAATTTCTTTTTATGATTTGTTAGGTTTGATTGTGTTTGCTGTTTGTTTGGTTTGATTGTCTATCAAACAAAATGCAAACAAACAAAAAGCCCAAACAATATATATTATTGCAAAACAAAAAAATTTGCATTGTCAAGTGGCCTTTGTGAAAAATCAAAAATCCATTTGATTTTTACCATTTACTGGACCACTAAAAAGAGACTCAAGGGAGAAGAGGCAAAAAGAGAAATAGCCAGACAAAAATAATCCTGGCTAGAGATGGGCACGAATCAAAAAAGTGGTGTTTTGGTTTTTCATTTGTCATTGAGAGGTCCATTTCGGTTTGTTTCCGTTTTTTGTGAATTTTTGGAAAAATTTTGTTTTCATTTTTCGTTTATTCATTTTTCATTTCTACCCAGTCTTTGCATGATTTTTAAAGCATTTCCGTGTGCGGGCGTCCCCAATGCCCCAGACCAGAGGGAAAACACTAAAAAAAATGATGCTGGCAGAGACACAGTATAGACTAGGAATGCAGGGAGGCTGCAAAGGCAGTGGCGGGCATTGCCCAGGGTGCAAGGCAGCCGCAGAGTGACTGCACTGTGGGGCAGGGGAGGGTACTCACCGAGAGGTACGCATGCACACACGCACACAGGGAGGCTGCAGGACTGAAGCTAGAGTCGCAGAGACAGCAATCCCACCCTAACTCCCACCAGAGACTGCAAGGAGGACGGGGGCTGCCATAGCTTTTTATGCCCTCTGTGGCTGCCAGACCTGTCTAGTCTGCAACCTGGGCATGCTATTGGTTGAACATGATCCCATCACATGGCTTGCCTCCATTTGGTGGCTGGTGGCGACATCCATTTTGTTATCCTTAAAGGGAAAAGAATACTACATTGCGATGGGAGAAGACAAAAACAAACGTTTTAAGGACCCCAACCCCCTGGTAGGTAATAATTTCAAATAATTATCTCATTATCGCTGCGTTTTTATGGATGTCCAGGGCATTTTAATACCCAAGAAATCAATATTAAGCTGCTGGGAGCCATTTTGGGTCGATGTCCCCTAACTCCCCTTAAAGGAAAAAAATACAGCGATCTGAAAAAAGACATAAATGCACATTTTTAGGACCCCAACCCCCCGGTAGGTATTATCAGACTGTATAAATAATTATCGCTGCGTATTTATGGATGTCTAGGGCGTTTTTTAACATTTAAAACAGCTCATTTCATTGCGCGTCACCATTAACGAAAACGAAACGTAACGAACACAATTTTCGTGGTTCTGTTTGTTTCGTTCCATTTTCATCACAATTTTCGTTAGTCATTTCGTTACAGAACGGAACGAATAACGAATAATAGAAACAAAAAAAGTTCGTTCCGTGCCCATCTCTAATCCTGGCAAGACTTGGAATCTTCCAAATGTTGGCAGAGCTTGGGAAATTCTTTTGAATTTCCTCTGAATATGCAAGGGAAGTGTGGTTTAGCTTACAAGTTGATCAACCAGAAGATGCCACCTCTCTAGCAAGCACTAGCCCTTTAAACAATAAACACACACGAGAAGCTTGTTTGGTTAAAGAATATAAAAGAAAAAGAGTTTACTCACATAGTTTCTCTAGCAGGCACTAAATACAGCTCAGATTAAATGCAGGTTGAAAGAATAAAGAATAAAAGTATCATTCCTGAAAAATGTTTTGGTCTGTGTCCTTTCCTGCCCACGTGCTGAGGCAGAAAGGAACACATCAGAGAGTCACATCCTCTCACTGTGAGTTCAAAAATGCATAATGGTGGCTTCTAGTCAGCTCTTTCCATGTGGGAAGAAACAGGGAATAGAAGGGCGTGGTTACCAAACCCTGGGAAATACAAATCTCACTAATTGGTCATCATCCAAATAGACCAAGCTAGGTTGTGACATGCATTGCCCCTCCCATCTGTGGTGAAATCACCCATGATAGATTGATTTATCCAACATCAAGTCTGTTGCTCCTGTAACGACTGTGGTTAAAGTAAAACCACAAATTTACATGGGTTTATAATAGAGATGGGCACGGAATGAACATTTTTTCGTTTCCGTTACCATTTGTCGTTTCCATTGCACAACGAAACAACAAACAAAAATGTGATGAAAATACAACAAAACGAACACATCTGTGAAGATTCTCAGTCATCCAGGTGCGTTTAACTGGGAGTTGAGTCATGGCTACTGGACTTCTTTTTTGAGAGATAGAAACCTGCATCCGCATATCGTGGATTTTCAGTGATCATGGGTCAGGTCAGTCCCTAACCCCCGTGATAGATGGGGGGGTTACTGTAGCAGTTATTATGTTAAAGCAAGCTTCTCAGCTGTTTACCCTCATATTTCCACTGCCTTCTAGTTGGAGTGTAGTTGGTACACTATTAGTAACTACAGAGATGGAAGGGACCCTATGTATGGATTATCAAGTTCAGCCCCTCTCAAGGAGTCACAGTGGTCTCATAGCCAAAGACTTAAACCACTGAGCAATCCAGCAGTTCTTGCTAACAACCTCTCAGCCCTATGAAACCCTGAAGGTGGGCTTTAGCCCTTGCTGACCAAGAACCTGCTGTGCGTTACAGTGCATAGTGTACTAGCCAAAGCCACAGATGGTGATCCAGACACAAGAGTGGATTGGATTGTCACTGAACTGCAAATGTCATGGGGTTGGGTTTTTTTTGTTCCAATATTTGTTTATCTAATATTTGTTTGGTTGTTTGACCATTTCACATATTTATATGCTACCCTATTTAGTGCAAAACACTACTTTATGTTGATTACAGTAAAGAAATAACCCATCAACCCAACACAAATGCAACAACACCAAAATAAAATCAAACCAGAATAATTATAACACCAAATGAAGGCAGACAGAAATATAAATTAACTTAAGAAAAGGTATCCTTAAGTGTTCATTGCATTTAAGTATGGTCTTCAACATCCTTTTAAAAGTAGGAGGGAGGGAGCCGGACGTACCTCTAATGGGAACCCATTCCACAAGATGGGGCCATGATTGAGAATGCCCAACTTCTAGTGGATGTCTTTCAGTGCATATACAGTATGAGTTGATTTTGTATTTTCCTGTCTATCTCATGCAACAACCTCAATCCATTTGTTCCACCCAACCAGAGATGAACCACTGGATCAATGAGCTTTACCTATACATTGACTCGTTCAGCAATTGATTCCATGGGAACTACTCTAGTTTGGATTACCAACGGGAGATAGTCCAAAGATTCAGGAACAAAACTATTGAAAATGGCGAGAATCCCATTGATGTTTATGTGGAAGTTGCTCTGGATTGGCTGCCAAGAAGTACATTGGTTCTTCTGCACCTGAACCAAGCACTCAACTAGGATGCACCGTGAAAATTTGTCAATTAGCTGCAGTAAGCCAGGACAGGTACACAAACCTTATCCAAATATTTTATCCACCAATGGGATTCTGGCCAATGAGTTTAACTCTCTGGAATGTAAATCCAGGAATGCTTGCTGGCTTGAGTTAATAAAGTTGATAAATACATTAGGACATAAGCTTCTCCTTCTCCTATGTATACCAAAGTCCCAACTACTACTTCTTCCTCCTGCTGCCCTATTCATTCCTTTGTTAAGGCCATATTATTGCTTGAAAGAAAGGCCTTTCCAAGGAAAATAGCTCTTTTCAACTGCCTTTAGTCCAGAATGAAGGAGGGGATTATCTGGAAGTTGAGTCACAGCAACTGGACTTCTTTTCTTTTCTTGAGAGATTGAAACATTTTGCTGCTCATCCAAACAGCTTCATCTGTCTGAAGAAAGCTAGTTGTGAGCCCTCCATTTTATAGTTCACTTTGACCTCATGTCACCCTGGTCTGAAATAGGCTCATGAGATGAGCAATGGTCTGAGTAGGCCCGTTAGGTGGAAAGCTGTTTGGATGAACAGTGAAACGTTTCAATCTCTCAAGAAAAGAAAAGAAGTCCAGTTGCCATGACTAAGCTTCCAGATAAACTCACCTGGATGACTGAGAATCTTCACAGACAAGGAGGAAATTAGTTTTCCATTATTCTGTAGAACGTGCATCATTAACTGATCCTGGCAGTGCTGCAATCAAGCCTCTGCCCACAACCTGATTTAAATCCCAGCAGGTTTTGGGTAACTGGCTCAAGACTGACTCAGCTTTCTTTCTTTCCAAGGTTGATACAGTACCCAGTTCACTGGAGGCAGAGTGTTCCTTACTAGAGATGGGCACGACTTAGCGGTATTTCCGTTTCCGTTTCCGTTACTCGGTTCCGTTACTCTACGGAAACGGTAACGGGAATTACTCCCCCAGACTTCGAGCTCGAACCGACGAACGAACAATTTTGGTCTGATTTGTCGTGCTCGTTCCTTGCATCGCGAGATCGCGCGATGCCACACGCGGCACAGAAAAAAAGTTTTTAAAAGTTAAAAAAACCCGGTTCCCGGCCAAAAAGCAGGCGGGAAAATGCCTGCCGTGCCTCAGGGCACCTACCAGAGGGGTTGTTTCTGGAGGTCCCCGGCCTCCCCCCTCATCCCCCCCATCCCTGCTCTGGTGGGACTCGCCGCAGGCTCGCAGCCAGCAAAAAGCCCAGTCTCGCCGCCGCCGGCCGCCGCAATTAAAGCGCAAGCAAGCGGCACGGAGCACAGCTCCCCCCACCCATTCCCGCAAAAAAGCAGGCGGCCAGCAGGGCAAAAACCCCAGGGGTTGTTTCTGGAGGTCGCCGGCCCCCCGCATCCTGGGCTGCTCTGGTGGGACTCGCCGCAGGCTCGCAGCCAGCAAAAAGCGCAAGCGCCGGCCGCCGCGGCGCAATTAAAGCGGCACGGCACGGACGGCACAGGAAAAAACTTTTAAACTCTCCCCCCACCCATTCCCGGGCCAAAAAAGCAGGCGGAAAAATGCCTGCTTGACTAAGGGCGCAGGGCACCTACCGGAGGGGTGGTTTCTGGAGGGGGGGTCCCGCCTCCCCCCCGTCCTGGGCAGCCGGACTCGCGAGTCGCCATCGCCATGCCATGCGGTGCGGGCGGGGGATCCAAAATGGGGCGGCAAACGCAATATTGTTTTTGAAATCGTGGTCCAAAAACACACAAGCACAACAGAAACACGCGAAAATTTATATACTGCCAGATTTTTCACAGTAGCAGTGGGTTTTTTCTTGCAACAAAATGTCTCTCCTCTCCTCCTCTGTCCTCCATTGATTTTATTTTATTTTATTTTATTTACACCTGCGCAATGATGGGCTGGCCAAGTGGCCAGCCATGTGGGAGTGGACAACCATGCAAATTTTTGGAGCCATCCCACCAGTCGCATGGCCACTTGGCCATGGAGACTTCTGGGATGTGCCAAAAAGCCCCCTAAAACCTGCCCTAGCCCTAACCCTAACCCTTGACTCCGTACCCATACGTCACAGACTGTCTTCTTAGTGGGTCAGAGAGGCACCCAGAGGTGCAACCCACTAGCCCACCATAACCTTACCCGTCACTAGCCTAACCCTAGCTCTTGCACTAAGCCACCTTAAAGCCAGATCTACTTGCTTGCATTGCACTACACGCAGCAAGTACAATTCCCTTCTGTGTGAGACATGGTGGTGCGGGAGCCTTGTGCAGGGAAGGTATGACCCTATCACTCTCACACTGGTCTCACGTCTTCACATTATGTTATGCAATATCCATATGGCTATTGCATAGCATTTTGCAGCAGCAGCAGGTGAGGAAGGGAGACCCCCATGTAGAGGGGTGTCTCTTGGAGCCTGCTTCCCCTTCCTAGTGGCAGGAGGCACCCACGGGTGCCTCCAGGAGCCCACTTTCCCTTTATAGCGGGCCAGAGGAGGCACCCACCCCACAGAGGTGCCTCCAGGAGCCCGCTCCCCCCCAAAAAACCAGTACTAACGACAACGAAAAAACGAAAAAACAAACCGACTAATTTTTGCGAATTTTTCGCGAAAACCGGAAACGACCCGAAATGGGACTGGCCCGACTAACGACAACTCGAAAAAATTTTTTTTCAAGTCGTGCCCATCTCTATTCCTTACATAATTATGTTGTAACTTGAACAAAGAATGCTCTAGCATTATGGGGTAGTATATAAGTCAAAACAGGGACAGATGAAGGCCTTAGTTATATGAAACTGACCACTTAGGCTGATGTTGTCATATAGATTATCTTTGCCACTGACATTTGCTTGATCAGAATGGTTGTGTTGTGAGCCTCAATGAATTAAGAGGAATTTGCCAGTAAAAAACTCGGCATATTAGATCTCATATTTGACATATTACTGTGTTATTTAATTCATAAGCTGATCTGTATGTGTGTGTTTGGGTGAATGTGGACATGTGTTAAAACTACTTACAAGCAAAAAATAAAAATAGGAAAGGCTTGCTATCTGAACTTTTAAGTTTAAACTTTTACTAAGTTTTGAAATAGTGCAACCTGCCATTTCAATTTTACGGAAAGTAGATTTTGATGAGCTTTCCTCTTCCTCCCCACACCCCAGTCCATCATCTCTAGGGATACATGAAAGGGCATCCATGCTCATTCATTTCTGCATGGGCAGAGCCTTTGTAATTTTGACCTGCTTCCTTGTAAACTGCAGGCAACTGTTCATAGGATTCTAAGCAAGGGAGGTTTTTGCCAATGAAAAAGCTTTTGCCTGTAAGGGATTCTGCCTGTGTATGTTGTTTTTGTGTGGGGTGTGTTTGTCAGTATAAAGATCTCATTACATCCATTTCACCATTAATGCAGGGAGCTGCCAATGAGCAAATCTAAGGAGTTTGCAAATCACTGTATTTGCATAAAGCACTCTTTATTGCACACAATGAATGGGACAACAATGGCACTAATTCTTTAAAAATGAAGAATAAAAAGGGCTACAAAGCTGCCATTAACCCATCCACCAAACAATTACGAGCCATTTGTGTGTTGCTTTATATTATATTGAACAAAGGCACATCTCTACAGGAGCTAATGATTAACACCAGGAGAGAGTAAATGACAATTCCACCCCAGCAACACTTTTATTTCCTGAAAAAAATAACAAATGATTTCTGTTGGAACCTGGACACAGTATTTCTTCTCTCTCTCTCTCTCTCTCTCTCTCTCTCTCTCTCTCTCTCTCTCTCTCTCTCTCTCAGATGAAAATTGATAGGGCATTTGAATTAGCATCTGCACCCCATAGATTTTTCAGATGAGCATGTCATAATTTCTGGAATTTATTCCAGCATTTCACATTTAACACACAAAGAGTCAAAGGAAATATTTGCTAGAAACACAATCTATGATATTGATCCATTTTGGATAAATAGTTGAAGGGCACAACGACATGTTTGGCTACTCCTATTTTTGCTTCAGGTTTGGCAGAAATGAAAGGGATTTAAAAATCTTGAACTACACAGTTTACGGCTGGATGGGCATCTTTGAGATTTGTGAATACCTGTGCTGGAGTAAATAGTGTCTGTGGCAGTCTGTGGGGTTTGCTGAGTTTTGGGATGTGCGGTCCAACCGGTTTTGGACTGCAAGATAACATTGCAGTCAGATGTCTTCCCTTGTTTTGTATCTGTTTGTATTTTATTGGTGCACTGAACAGTTTTAATTGTGAAACCTAGTCTGCCCCTGGTTGCACCAAGGAGCGCTCCAACACAACCAAGAAGTATTTGTAAGAATATATATGTATGAAGATTCTCAATCATCTAGGTGAGGCTATCTGGAAGTTGAGCCACGGCAACTGGGCTTCTTTTCGAAAGATTTCACTACTCAGCCAAGCAGCTTTGTCAGTCTTATTTGTAAGAATGTATTTCTTTTATGTTAGGTCATAGACATTTCCTTGCCTGTGCTTCCTGCAGTTTCCTAACTCAGGCAAGCATAGATGGTGACACATGAGCTAATTTCTACTTCCAAGACCCGCAGCAGGTTTGAGCCTCTCACAGGATTAGGGAAGAGATTTTTCATGTCTGGCTCCTTCTCTGAGGTCTCCCTTAGGCCTCAATGGGAAACACACCAGCTTTTGCAAATCATTGGTCCCAAAAGACATACTGTACAGTAGAATTTTGTATTAAAACTATAAAACAGCAGATTATTAAAACTATAAAATACAATACAACCCATACAATACAAGCTATAAAATGCTGCTACTCAACAGCCCAGCTAAAAACACTAATTAAAATGCTGACTAAACAGGAAGGTCTTTGCCTGGCGCCAAAAAGCCAAAAGTGATGGCGCCAGGAGGATCTCTGTAGGGAGAGAATTCCAAAGTTAGGGAACAACTGCCGAGAAGGCCCTGTTTTGACATGCCATCCCCCTCACACCTTTGAGGGATGGCACCTTCAGCAAGGCCTCTTGGCCTGATCATAAGGAACGTGCTGGCTCATATGGAAGAAGGCAGTCCTTAAGGTAACCAGGTCCTAAGCTGTTTAGAGTTTTGGTGCAACCATATGTTTTAGGATTTAGGGCAGGGGTGTCCAAACATTTTTCAAGGAGGGCCAGATTTCGTGGTGTGAAAATGTGTGTGGGCCAACCATTCAGCCACATTTGGCCCCGGGCCGGATTTTGGACTAACTTTTAGACATGCAAGGAGGTGGGGAGGATGCTGCAGCAATGGATCCATGGGCAGGTAGGCTGGGCAGGTGGCTGGGGGGGGGAATGACAGAGGCAGGGAGGCAGGCAAACTATAAAACTGCAAGCTGATGTCTCCATCCGGTATGGGGAGGGGCCAGCTGGTGGGTACACATGACAGGCTGAGCCGGGGGGGGGGGGGGGGTGAGAGAAGAGGCTGTGGGCCACTCAAATTTTGAAAATGGACCACATTTGGCCCCCAGGCCTGACTTTGGAGATGCCTGGTTTAGGGTTTTGGTGCAACTAGTGTTTGTCCATGTATGCACGCGTAACAGAAAGGGGAGAAACGTCGTTGAACTGAAATAATTGTAAATTATTGCAAGTAATGCATGCATGGTACAAACTGCTGGATTGCTCAGTGGCATTGGTATCTGGCTACGGAGCCAGAGGTCTCCTCACAGTGTCTCCTTGACAGGGGGTGGACTCAATGATCCATAGGGTCCCTTCCAGTTCTGCAGTTCTAAAATTAATACTGTCCTCCTCATCATCATTAAAATAGTCATTCTTTGTGCACGTCGAAAATACCACGGTACAATTAATAAATATGTCAGATAATATTCTGAAAAATAACTTGTCCTTGACTTGAATCTGGATATTCACTGGATGTAGATGATTTGAATCTTTCACTATGAGTTCATATCTCTCTCCATAAGTCATGGGGTTCATGGCCTTCTAGGTAACTGCTTTTATTAATAGGGGTCAGCTGCAGGCCTCCAATAATGATTATAGCCACCAACAATTACAAAATCAATTTAAAATGATAAGTACGGTAGGACCCCAGTATCTACTGGGGATTGTTCCAAGCCTTCCTGTGGATAATGAAAACCGTGTATAAGAGAGAACGCCAAAATGTCCCCAAAATTGCTGTTTTGTGATAGTAACTTGCTTTTCAGCTGCTGTTTTGCAACAGTAGCTTGCTTTACAGCTGCTCTTTGTGACAGTAGATTGCTTTGTGGCTGCTGAATTATTTATTTATTCATTTATTCCTCTGCCAACTGTGGATAACTGAATCAGTGGATACGGGGGTCCTACTGTAAACCTAAAAAATATCTGTTCTGCTTTGCAAACAAAAACCAATAAATCTCAAAGTCCTAATCTGAGGAACCAAGATGAAATTTTTGGAAGCATGTTCTCTCCCCCCCCTCCCCACAACCGCCGCCCAAAAAACAAAACAGAACTGGGCTTGTTATTCATGCAACATTCATGTAAAGCTTCTGTACATACTCCGTGTGACTGAAGAATCCTGCATTGTACCTGCAGCCTTCACCCTCAGTTTGAAAGGGTCCCAACAGGGGAAGGAAAATAATTGCAATGCCATTCTCATTTCATTGCTTCGCATTTTTTTTCCATTGTGTGTCGATCATGCTTCCTCCTCCCCCTCTGAAGCCTACCATTCTGTACAGCTGTTGGAAATTAGAGGGAATTATATTTTAGGGACAACTATCTATTCAGGAGCCAACTCATTACGAAAATTGATAGTTTTCATTATGCTGTTTCTGAGTAAGCATGCATTTTCTTTCATCTCATTCATTTGTCTAAACTGAGCTGTGTTTGGCTCCGTGAATATAAGGCAACAGCATTATGAACGGAATGTCATCCCCCCCCCCCCAGTGTTGGCTGGACTTTGGATGTTGTCAGTTGTTCCTATAATTCTCCCTCAAAATAAAATAAAATGCAATAAAAATCAGAATGAATTGACACCAGTGGCTTATTCCGTTTCATGTCACTCTGCTTTTGGATTGCACTTTGGTTCGCTGCAGTTGGGGGGGGCTGCACCCACTTCTTGCCTTGTCCCAAAGAATCTCCCAAGTTCTGGAGTAGATTGGAGATGTGTGTGTGTGAAATCAGAAGTAGGGAAGAGCAAAGTACTCCTCCCTTTTTGCATTGATCCAGTGGATCAAAAGAGCTGATGTCAGCAGAAGGACATAATTAGACATTACCTTGTACTTGTTTCCAGGGCAGATTTTACCTGCTAACATAAGTTTCAGATAAGAAATGCTGAGTCCATTTCAAAGCATTGATGCAAACCTGAGCAAAGTTTTTCATCAATGAGAGATGGGACAATCATGGGTAGAATCTGTATGCTTCCTGCGTACGTCTGAATGGGAATAATGAGAAGAGCCACAGAAATGACAATGTATGACTAGATGTCGAGGTATTTTTTAAATTCCTTCCTGTGTATCAACAGACAGAGCATCCTGTCATTTTCTTTGTCCCCGGTCTCACTACCGTTATCTGCACATCTTAATATGATGCATACTATTTTTTTTCGGGTGGTCACATGATGTTTGATGCGCAGTTAGCACCCCGGTGACAGGAGAGTATTTTATTTCTCTGCATCCGTCCCGACTTGCTTACTGTGCATCTTTTCCTTGTTTTTTCCCCTTGTGGTGAATACCTGTGTTACATCCAGGTAGCAGTTTTTCTTCTTAAAATTGTTTGTAATTGCAATAGGAAAGACAGCAAAAATTGTGCCAGCATGCCGGTATGCCACCAATTCATTAGCATAAACGATTACCAAGGCAGAACTACAGCAAGTGGCAGAAAAAGGGGTACGAATCTAATTGGTGCAAATTTTCTCGGGTCACACCTCGTTTGAGGTGTTTAAAAGTGTGCATCAATGATAGAAGTATTTTAACACAACCCCTAGCGGTGGTACAGAATGCTGTGGTTAAAGTGCGCTTACGGGGCCGTGGTCGGCCGGGGTAACAAAATACTGCTCTTTGGAGTGAAGGCACGATCTTTTGCTATGCAGTCTTTTGCAGCAAAAAGAGCAGCAAAATTGTTGTGAGACCGGGGCCACACCCCCTTCTCAAAATTATGTCCATTGTGTGCTCATGGGGATTACTCAAGCAATGATGTGTGCTGGGAGTCAAACAGAACTCAAATCAAAGCATAAGTGGGTAGGAACGAATTCATCCTTTACCACAATTTGGGACGATTCAACAACAGGTTTGTTATGGATAATGATTACAAAGGGTGCTTTTGTCTTGGGTATTTTTGAATGAAGGCATTTGTTCTTGCCATTGCCAAAAACTGGGATGGTGGCATCAGAACTCCTCTCTCACAATCTGGGTAGCATTTTGCTTTCTCCAGGCCACTGTTGTTGTGTCATTGTTCTGCGCTATTGTGTGGCCCATGATTCTTCTCTCCGCAAGCGCTGCCTTCTGTTCATGAGCTACCAGTCAGAAGATCCCTTGATCCCTTGAGTTGCAGTGGGGCAGCTTGGTTTTGCTCTTTGGGTTTTATTAATGTTTTTATTTCTTTATTGAGAAGAACCATGGCTCAGCTGCACCTGACACACTATGAGATGCCTTCAGCACAATTGTGTGGAAATGTAAATGGAAATGTTTTCCATGTCTTTCAAAAGATGGATATGGAACAGCTCAAACAGTGATGGCTAGGCCACTGAGCTCTGTGTTTTGGCTTCAACAGGTGACTTGTACATTGGAGGAGTAGCAAAGGAAACTTACAAATCCTTGCCCAAGTTGGTCCACGCAAAAGAAGGGTTTCAAGGATGCCTTGCCTCTGTGGATCTGAATGGGCGTCTTCCAGATTTGATCTCGGATGCTCTCTTTTGCAATGGACAGATAGAACGAGGATGTGAAGGTAAGGGATGATCGTTCCACAACTTTGTCACAGCCAGTTTTAAGGGTGACCAAGTGCCCCTATGTCTCATTATGGAGGTACGTCTCTCCCACTGTGTTCTGCTTATTTGTACTCTGATAATGAAAATTTCAACTCTTACCAGCTTTCACCAGTTCACACTGCACTACAGTAGTCCACTGGACCTGCTTTACATTCGTAATGAAGATGTATGCCTAAGAAGGAGGGAGATGTGTATCTTGGCAAGTAGAAAGAGAACCTGAGAACATTAACTTATCTTTCTGAGTACAATCAGCAAAGTCTGTTATTTGCCACCAACATGCTAATTTACATGTCTCCATTTTGTTTGTGCCGTATTTTAATTAATTGTTGTGGTAATTATCTTCTGTGCAGCACTTTAGATCATCACGGTGCTTAGATGGTAGTTAGTGTATAAATTAGCTAATTTAATTTTGATGCACATTTTTAGTACAGGTTGCGTACAGATGAGATGTAAAGGCAATCAGTAGGGTCTCAGATTTGCTTCAGGGCTTTTCACAGTCTCTTACCTACACCCTGTTGACTTAGTTTGTTGCTATATTTCAGGTCTGCACAACTTATATAGGGATATAGGAATTGCCATCAACTGACCAGCATTACAGTATCAGATTTGACCAGGAAGGACTCTCCCAAATTTCAGGCAGGTTTTCCTTTTCCTACCTGGAAGTTTCTTGGATGCCTCAGTGGTTGCCCATCCATGTACACACCAGGCTTGATCCTGTTCAGCTTCTAACACTGTAATGTGGCAAGGTGACACTCTGTTTACTAGCTGCATACCTCAGATCACCAAGAGCTCAGCCAATCTCCTGCCACGTATAGCTGTCATGGGTAGAGCAAGGAAGTTGCATGGCAAGTCACAGTGGAAGTTTGATCAGGCTAGTGTGTGACTTTTGTTTTTTTGCATGCAGTGCAACAAATCTGGCCAGTTCCCACAGCCTTTTTTTAATCCCCCAACCACCTCCTGATGGTACCTTTAAACCAGTGGCCAGTATCCTCTTGGGTATACAGCAGATATACTGCACAATTGGTTCTCTCCTTTTTCCAATCTGAGCACCCAGCTGGAAATAGAAAATAGAAAAGGGTGGAGGGGGGACTGTTGCCCCATTGCAATAACAAGGACGTTAAGCAGAAAGTCTTGTGGTACTCTAAGAGCTAGCTGTTTTTAATTGGCCTAAATGTCCTTGTAGGATGGGACAGTGAGATGAAGACCTGGCTGTGTAATCAGAGGTTGGGAGTTCAATTCCCCACTGATCGTCCAGGGAAAAGAGACAGCCTTGAGCAAGCTCCACAGTCCCAGGGCACCCCCAGAAGAAGGGAAGGATAAACTCCTTCTGAATATTCTCTACCTAGAAAATCCAGAAAGGGGTCATCATAAGTCAGAACTGACATGATGACACCTAAGTATTACATTAAACATTCATGGTTTATAGCCCAACCTGGACTTGAATTAGATGTTGCATCACAGGAGTGAGCTAAAATCCATGACACTGATGCCAATCAGTGTGCATTAGCCTATAAAGTGCCACAAGATTCCTTGTAAAAACTGGCACAAACAAGCATTGCACTTTGTTCAAATGTACAACTCCTATAGATTCATACAGCTTTTTCCCTTATACACACACACTTTGTGCATCATAATTTGTTCCTATCTTAGCCTTTATGTGTGATCCATTATATCCTTGTAACTTGAATGCTAATTTTAATTTGATTATTAACGTTGAATAACAGAGGTGTAAATAAATGCATGGATACATAACATCCAAACACCTAACAGTACATGTTGTAGAAGTGCCTTAAAAGCAGATTTTAGTGTAGGTGGGAGAATGTGGTGCACACTGTGAATGTTTAGAACTTTGCATTTGTATCACCTATTAGTTATATAATAGCTATATCTTGCACAGGTAATATACTGTAGATATAGGAACAACAAGAAAGTCAATGTTTTTATAATTTTGACTGACTGTGCCTAGTATATTTGAAGAAAATAGTAGCAACAACAGTAATAATAATCTCAGAACTGCAGAGCTAGACTATACCCTTTGGTTCATAGAGTCCACCGCCTCTCAAGAAGTCACAGTGGGAAATCAAACTCCCAACCTCTGGCTCCACAGAGAGAGATCTAAAGTACTGAGCTATCCAGGAATGAATAGATATAAGCAGAGATGGATAAAGAGGTAGAACTGTCCATGCTAATCTAAATTTGGCATCACACCAACCTCCAGCAAGATGCGTGAAACCCGACTGTGTTGTTGGTATGGACACGTCTCACGTACCAGTGAGGACATTCTGATCAAAAATGGTCTCACCCTGGAGGTCAGAGGATCCCAACCAAGGGGTGGCCAAAACAGCGCCAGATGGACACCCATGAAAATGACATGAATTTGTCCCAGGTCCACCCAGACCAAACTCATGGCTATGAAAAGTGGAGGACCAAAACCAGAATAGCTGACCCCACCACCATGTGGGATAGGCACTAAGAAAAAGCAGGTGTTTTACATGCTGGATCTGATCAACAGAGCATAATGTGAACCCAGTGAACAATAATGGATAGGTGATAGAATAGCAGGCACAAGGGCTTGTTATTTTTAAGAATCTCCATTGCCCAAATTTGCACACGATGTGCAGTAACAATATAAAGGCTTCATCAAAGCAACTGCTTTCTCCCTTGGGATTTCTCCAGGGTCCTGAAAACTGCATTTCTGAGCTTCTGTGCTTCAAATTCCAATACCTGACCCTTGAGGCTCTCATTTACTCTTTTACCTGCTTCTGTTGCCTTGTGTGGACCATGTTTCTGCCCTGCTCCACTGGGAGTTCATCCTTAGGACACTTGGAGAGACTCACAGTGCAACTGGACAACTGATGCAGGATTTACTGTGCTGTGTGTCAAGTTCCCATTACCTAGTTTGGGTTGTGCTAACTTACTTTTCATTAAGGCTTATAACAGGCATGTCCAAAATCAGGCTCGGGGGGCCAAATGTGGCCTGTTTTCAAATTTTGAGCAGCCCATGGCCTCTTTTCCCCACCGGCTCAGCCTGTCATGCATCCCCGCCAGCTGACCCCTTCCCATACCGGATGGAGGCGTTAGCTCGCAGTTTTATGGTTAGCCTTCTCTCCTTCCCTCTTTCCACTGCCCCCAGCTACCTGCCCACCCCCGGCTCCATTGCTGCAACATCCTCCCCGCCTCCTTGCATGTTATAGAGACTTGTCAAAGCCCGGCTCGGGGGTCAAATGTGGCTGAATGGTCGGCCCCTGCACATTTTCACCTCACCAAATCTGGCCTCCTTGCAAAAAGTTTGGACACCTCTGGCTTAAAACCTTCCCTTGCCATTCAAAGACATTTACTAGAGGTAAAGTTAAGCGGAAGAATATTTTCTTCCTCTCTTCTTTCAAAATGGGTCTGGCCAATTCCCCCCTCTCCAATCCAACTGCAGATGGCTCCCCATTTCAAACATCATCTCCTGCTATTTGAGCCGTGATGACATGTGCCTTGAGCACACACAGTATGAGAAATTCTCTGATGGCACTCCTATGCCATCAGAACAGCTTTCTGAACTGATCTTTACTCCATGAAATGCTACCTTTTTTTTTCTTCAGCAAGCGAAAAGGTGCTGTGCCTTGTTGATCTTTGTCTGGAAAGAGATTTGCTCAACACTCTAGGACAGGATTCAAAGAGATGTAGATTTCAGTGCCATCTTCAGGTGCCTGAAGGCTTGTCTCTTCATAGGTTGGTTGAATACATCAGACAGGCCTTTTTTTATAGCTCTGCTTCAGTTGTGCAGAAGATGTCTGGCTGGCTCATTTCCTCATGAGTTTCCTGAGAGCAGTCCAAATTATATTAAGCCAAGAGGCCTCCGGTCTTAAAAACTATTTTGTTTTGTTTTTAAACCATTTAAAATCCATTTTCAGATAATGTTTTATTTGTTTTATGGTTCACCATGTTGGGTGCCCTCATGTTTGGCAAAATGGGAAATCAATGATTTCATTGTATTAATGGCAAGTGCCCCAAGGGAGTGGCCCTCTAAGCCATTGAGCTTGTGGCTTGGTCCATGAGTCATAGTGTATGCTCAAGGAGACACCTGGAGCTGGTACTGAAATCCTCTACCCAAATGGGAATCCTAAGTGGCAAGCCATGCTAGAGTACATGACCAGAGTTCAGGGAATCACAGCCTCCCTCCTGCATGTAATTTGTTCTATGATGTGCCCAGAAGCACTCAATGGCTGTAAGCCTGTTGCTCAACACACTAGAGCAGTGATGGCGAACCTTTTTGACACCGAGTGCCCAAACTGCAATTCAAAACCCACTAATTTTCCGCAAAGTGCCAATACAGCAATTTAACCTGAATATGAGTGGCTGAGAAGGGGCGTTATTAGATGTCGACAGAAAGGGCTCCGAGTGCCACCTTGGGCACCCGTGCCATAGGTTCGCCAACACTGCACTAGAGCCAGCCTACTGAATCAATGGAACTTATGGAGGGATTTGACTCATCAAATGCCCACCCATTCAGTGGGCCCAGCCTAGTATGAATTACTGTGCTGAGCAACAGGATTTCAGCCAACACTGATTTGCAGTAACTGCTCGTCCATTGCTTCAATCCTGGTTTCTACAGACAAGTGATATTACAGGTATATTTAGTCTGGAAGTGTGCAATTCCTTTGCACCTGCTTTGAGGCCCTCTTCATGATGGCCATGTCTTCTGTTCACAATCAAATCACCTTGGTGTGACTAAATTTACACCAATGGTTGAGATCCTAGCCATAATTAGTTCACACACACACACACACACACACACACACACACACACACACACACACACACACACACACACACACACACACACACACACACACATTTCTTACATACTCCCTTGTAGTTCTTAAAACAGTCTCAGGGTGGTTTACCCTTTTTTTTAAAATTGAGGCGGGACACACATTGAAACACACACACACACACACACACACACACACACAGCTGTAACTCATTTTATCAACCTTGGTTGGATGGAAGGCTGAGGTCAACCTTGAGCTGGCCTCCTGAGGTCATTGGGATTCAGCTCCAGTTGTGAGCAAAGTCTTGGCTGCAGTACGACCACTGTGTCACAAAGATCCTATACTGTGGTCTCTCTGGGGATTTGTCATGCAAGTGCTGTTCCCCATTCATCACCCAATGGCCTGAGGGTTTCCTAATATACTTATCAAATTCCTCCCAAATGGACAACTATGGCCAGAAACCTGTTAGAACTGCACAATGCAAACCAGCACCCCCATAAATAGCATGTGTTACTACCTGCCCACTGTGCACCTGAGCTTGCCTGGGTCTCGCATTCGGCCCCTCACTGAGCTGCGTGCCGGGGTTTGTGGCAGATGGGGCAAAACATGCAAAAACATTTTTTCACAACTCCTGTTAAGTGTGTGGCATTTCACTATAGTGATCCCTCCCATGGAATTGACTAAATTTGACCACTTTATTAGATCTTCAGCTACACGGTTCTCTTCTTCTGTCACTACAATTTCATTTTTTAAAAAAAAATAGACAGAGATCTAGCACCAGTGGCATAGCTAGAGGAGGCAAGGGGGGGGAGAGATGCAGCATCTGATGGAGGAAAAGTCCATCACAGGTTACAAACCATGATGGAGATGTATCATCTCCAGGCTTAAAACCATGGTACTTCAAGGGCCAGAGGCAGGGGAGTGGTATCAGGAGACAGATATATAGTCTTGTGCCCTCCCAGACACATTTGGTGGGGCCACTGTGTGATACAAGAACGCATGGCTCTTCTTATGTTCTTAGGTGACCTGCCAGGGCTGGTGAGGAGGGCTCCCTGGCCACTGCTACTGCTAACGCCTTCTCTGCAGCACTTTAGCCCCTCCTCGTTCCTTGAGGGGCATGAAAACTGATTTTGTCCCCGGGGCACTGAAAAACCACCTATTTGAGTTCTTATCCCCAGTAATTCCTGGCAGCAGGAGAGGACAGAACTGTCTGGGTCAAAATGTCTATATGTGGTTCTTGACAATTGAGTGTCACCTGATTCCACCAATGCCAGCTGAAGAGCTGCTGAAGAACTGGGGGGGGGGTTAACTTGATCACATTGGAATGGGCACCGCCTGACAATGACAGATGAATCGTCAGGATTAAACCATGCATTCCATTTGCTAATGCGTTTGCATCTATCCGATGGAAAGAAATGCATTTAATTTTTCCTTCATTACATGTCATCAGCTCAATTAGCCATTATAGTTGTCGTAAGTGCTAGCAAATTACTGCATTCTCATTTCAGCTTGCCTGGAGATTTATGTCTATTAGCTTTAATTTATTTGCATTACATTGGGATTTCTTTTTCCTCTCTAAGAGCGGCATGCACCTTCCCCCCCTCTGAACAGACTTTCTGTGTTTGCTGCCACTTCGATATTTGCATACTAACATTTAATATATTTTGCTTTTTTATTTTGCTGACAAAGTTGCATTGATGAAGGCTGATTTGCAAGGTAGATGGCCCTTGTGTATATGAAACAAGACTGAAACCCCCTCCATAAGATGCATTTGGAACTATCAGCCACCGCTGTATCGATGTGTGTTGGGAACTCCCAGCCACCTCTTTACTGATGTTTGTGGAATTTTATTACATTTTTCTGCTCTTTCCCTTTAAAAATACAATGCAGGGAACCTTAGTCGTACAGGGTGTTCTGCATAAAGGCTTTCAGTCTTGTGTTTATTTGTATAATGGTTGCTTTAGTGCTTTGATCTTGCCTTCCTTTCCCTTCCGTCTTCATTTTATTTTATTTCCTTTCTATTTTTCTTCCTCCACTGCCCCAGTTTAGTTTATGATCTTTAGAAATAGATTAGCTTTGTTTCTTATATGTGATGTCACTTTGGAGCATGCTGGTGTGTTAGGTAGCTGATTCTTGTGTTTAATTATTTATTTTTTTCCTGCATGCGATCATTTGAAGCATGAAACAAAAAAGATACTTGCCAACATTCCTGCTAATAAACCGATACACGATTTATTTGTATAATAAAAAGAATATGGCAACCCAGATGCCTCTTGACCTTCTACAGGTCTTGCTCTTCATCAGATCATTGCTTGGATGGCAGCACATTTCTTTTCTAGCTATGTTTTTTTCCCCTCCATTCCATGATTTTATTCTTTAAAGAGATATATTCTGTTTTCCACAGTATCCGCCGGCAGAACGAGAGAGTGCCCTAGATGCTGACATGAAATTAAGGCCGCCTGTAACCATCACCACCACCATCACCACCACCACCACTACCACCACCTCATTTGGCTTGGGTCATTTCCCAGTTTTGTTGCTGTTCTGAATGAACTCATTTCTTTACGTCCATATATATGTTACAAGCCAAAACCATGTATGCTGTTCCATAAAATCTTAAGATCAGGGCAGGATGGGCGTGCCTCCCCTAAAAATTTTGGGGTGGGGGAGGCTTCTTCTTCCCTGGCCATGCATCACCACCAGTTACAACCCATCCTGCAGTTGGCCTCCTCTCTTGGTTTGCTCTTCAGATATGAGATGTTGGCAACTACCCTATGTGATCCAGTGGCAGATATCAACACTGTAGCAGACAAAAAACCCAAGTTCTTTCTCTCTTTCTCTCTTTCCTCCGTGCTTTCTCTGTAGGGCCCAGCACGACATGCCAGGAGGACTCATGTGCGAACCAAGGAGTTTGCTTGCAGCAATGGGATGGATTCAGCTGCGACTGTAGCATGACCTCTTTCAGTGGAACGCTGTGCAATGACCGTGAGTACATGAAAGACTCTTGTCTCTTTCTGAAAAGTCTTAAGGGCTCCAAAGCACTAAGCATCAGAAGCAAATGCCTGAAAGGGTGCATGAATCCAGCATTACATCATTATCTGAACTGGCACAATTTGCAATGTATATATTCTATGTATAAAAATATATACAGTTTTGCTATGCTTGTAGGCAATGTGCATCTGATGTATTGAATTTAGAATTGCGGTTTGTAGGGGAAGATGTTGGGAATACAGATACTAGAATGTGATCTTTGCCTCAAACACTTGCTGTATGGATATTTCTCCCTTGCTCTCAGTTCCTTGGGAGTGTGTATTTTTCCCTCCCCTGTAAATGGTTTCCCCTTGTTCTCATTTTCTTAAGCTATATTATAATTTTGTAACATTATACCACGAAGGTTGTAATTACAGTGAAACAATTGACAACCCTCATTACCTTACAGTGTCAAGCAGCTTTAGGCGATACAGAACGCTCTGTCAAATTTTAATAACTTAAAGGTTCCCCCCTTTCTTCTAAATGTCATCTCAATAAATTCTTGTATCACTTACCAACAAGGTGATACTTTCTTAGGGATAAAAAAAAATCATTCCGGAATGTTAGAAACATCTGGGGTGATGCCGTGCAATGACTACACTCACAGCATGGCACACCTCTGAAGAGTATTTGTTCTTGAGACTACAAATTAAAGAATCCCCTATCCAGGGATCCTGGGATTTTTAGTCCCAATGTGTCATTTTTAATGTTCTTTTGTATCAGTTACATGGAGGCCTTCCACTTGGTAAGCTATGCTAGGAGAATGGTTTTCCTTGGAGACGTTGAATTGTGAAGAGGAATAAATCATGATTTTTTATCGGTGCAGGTGTGCAGGTGTACAAGGTCTTGTAATGTGAAAACTGGGTGTGGGGAAAGCTGATGGTTCTTCTCCTGAACAAAGCTGCATATTTTTGGGGCAGTCTCATAAGAGACTTAACAGTTCCCTGTATAAACGATTCATTTCACACACACCTCCTCCATGTACAGCTGTATAGAAAAAAAAACTGAGAAGGTGAATACCATCATGTATCTGAAACAACTCCTCAAAGCTAGTCTACACTTCTCTATATATTTGTATCCACAACAAGACCCCCCCCCCAAAAAAATGCCAACACTGGAAATTGGTTGAAACAAATGTTCTGGGACAACAAATGTCCATCCATAAATCTTGGAGGGCTGTACCCACTCTCCCCTCCAAATGTTTTTGTTTTGTTTTACAAAAATAAGAGTTGATGGGTCCTAAAAATCCCCTTTCTGTTCTATATGGTGCAAAATACCCTGTATGGCTGTACTATGTTATTTGATGTTATTCATCACAATGCAGGGGTATAGTGCTGAGATTATGTTTATTGAATAGAAATGAATAGAAATACCAGCTCAAAAATGCTGCTTCTTATGCCACAGAATTTACACAAACATGATTTCCACTACTGTTTTTTCACCTGGGTAGACAATCAATTCAGGGCTAATTAAAAAGGATTACTTACCACAGCTTGTGGAAATTCCTAGGTCTGGTTCTAGAGTTGGTTTCTTTGTGTGTTGTTCTGCCTAATTATTTACGAGCACGAAGAGGCGGGGGTTATATCAGAGAGATAACAAGGAAAGAAGCATATATGAATAGCAATCTTCATGTGGATCTAGAAAATTCAAGAAAGGGCAATGCCTTGTTTAGACACATCTATAGGTCTCTCTTCCGTCCATTACACCCACACTGGTTCAACTCATTTGTTATATGCATGGGTATTCTGCAGCAACAGAACTGAAATGCCAAATCTCTTAAGGGTCTTCAGAAACCATTTTGGGGTCCATTGATTCCCTATATTTTTCAACCAATATTTGCTTAGGGCTTGTTGATATATTTTTGAGTTGCAATTAAAAAAAACCTTAAAGGATGACATGTGACTATAGAGAATGGAGGACTAGGAGGAGGAGAGGTGCCCACTTGCTTAAACCACAAGCCAACTTTGTTAACACCTCCACTGTTGAATTTTATTGCAATGAAAGTCAAGAATGACAGTACTAATCTGTCCTAAGCCTAGTTGCCTTAGCACTCTGATTTGGAAGCCCAAACCAGAGCTTAAATGGACCAGGTAAAATGGAACTATGGTTAAATATAACTAAAGTATGTACTTGTAATTATTTTCCTTTCTTCTATAGATTTAGCTACAACATAATCTATTAGCTAGCAGTGGATCATTTCAGCCCTTTTGAAGTGTTACTTACATATTTATATGGTGTGTGGCCTTGCTGAATGATAGAGGAGGAGGGGAATTACAGAGGCCAACTATTGTCTAACTTCTGAGAAATTGAGACCTAGTTTACTTTAAAAACTACCTTGTCACTATGGTGGTAATTAGAGGTGCAATGAATATTCACAAAAGGTTTCCCAGCTTCCCATAAAAATGAGACTCCCTCCCATATTTTTTGCCAGTTTTTGACAGGAGACTGCCAAATCCTGTGTAGCTTGCTGTCTTTACCAGTGAATCCTGTGCAGGACACTGTCAAATCTTGTGTAGTTTGCTGTTTTTTCTAGTGAATCCTGTGCACTGAGGACGGGGGGGAGGGGGGAGAACACTGCCAAATAGAGATGGGCACGAAACGAACAATTTTTCGTTTCCATTTTCATTTTTTCATTTTATTACGTAACGAAACGACAAATGAATTTTGTCTCTAAAATGAAACGAAACGAACAGAAACACTGGAAACTTTGTCATGCATTTTGTTTCCGTTACTGCAATATGAGTGAATTGCTTAAAATCCTAAAAAAAATAAATGAAATAAATGGTAACGAAATGGTAACGAAATGGTAACGAAACGAACGAAAACGAAAACAATTTTTTTTCAAAAATTCGCAAAAAATGGAAACGAACGAAACGGACCCTCCAAATGACAAACGACAAATGAAATGCCATTTTTTGATTCGTGCCCATCTCTACTGCCAAATCCTGTGTAGCGCAGGACACTGCCAAATCTTGTGTAGCTTGATGTCTTTTCTAGTGAAGCCTGTGCAGGACATTGCCAAATCCTATGTAGCTTGCTGTTTTTTTTCAGTGACTCCTATGCAGGAAAGATTGCACAGAACAGATGTTTAGACAAAAGTTGACTGTTCCTGCTTAACTTGGCATTTCTTCTGGGTGATCCTGCAGAAGAGAAATGCCATTCAGTGGAATGTTTGCAATAAACCTGTGCAGATTTTCCCCCTAATGGGGACAAAAGCAAAGACCACAAAGCTATTGAATAATCATACACACATGGGTACACTCAGAACCTTTTGAACACACCGGCGATATTTGTAGTGATGATTTGGTTCCACTTGACACTGAATCAAGACAAGTGAATGTTGAAATCTATCTTCCTGGAAACTGTGGAAGAGAGAAAATGGTTCATTGATAAATGCTGGCTGCACATTTGTGTACATGCACACACACGGCACACATACAACTTGATATAAAATCTGTGGATTTGATACAGAAATCTTGCCACAAACACAAGAGCTTTCTCTGGTTGCTCACCTCTTAACGATGTATTACAGTTAATGTAGTTCATGAAAATTACACAAATATTAATGTGCTGAAGCTGATATTTTCATCATGTCAAAACTGGCTTCTAAAAATATAAGGAGGATTGTTGAAAATACAGTCTTAATTTGACATAAAATAACTATATGATTTCGGGTGTTACACTGCACGAGGAAGGAATGATGAATTATTTTAAAACTAAAATGTAGATTTGTTGGATTGATGGATTAATGTATATTTCACCCTTCCTCTTGGGAGCCTACAAAAGCTAACAGTGCACCAAATTAGGAATATCAAAAATTGGAAATCTGAAATACCGGATTACTCATATTCAAAATTAGAAATACAGTGATGCCTTGTATAAAGGAATTAATTCATTCCAAATGAAATTCTGTTAAGCAAATTTTCCTTTGTACAAATTTTCCATAGGCATGTATTGAAAATGGATTAATCCCTAATCACAACTGTTTTTCTGTTGTACGGAGTTGTCCCATAGGTGATTCTGTTAAGCGATTTTCCCTATCTCCAGAATTTTTTTTCTTTTAAGTGAATTTTCTTTTAAACAAACCTCTTGGTATACGAGGGTCCACTGTATTAGTTATCACAGACTAAAATATCTGCCAAACAATACTGCAAAAGGAATACAAATGAGAAGCTCTCCAAGGCAAATTGAACCTAATCTTAGCCCCTCAAAGCTTTTGCGAATAACTGGTGCTTGAAAGTGCACCTCTGATTTCTGTAACCAGAGCGAACCACCGAGAAAGCCCATCCTATAGCCTTATGAGCTAGAGTTTCTCAAGTGCCAATTAAAAGCACAGGCCTAAATCCAGTTGGCCATCCCAGCTGAAGTAGATCCCTTTAATCAGTAGCTGAATTGGATGTGAACCCCTTCACCCCAATCTTGTTAATTTGTGCTAGACCAGGGATGTTGAATCAATGGGCATTAGGTGAGCCAACTCCTCTGTAAACCCCATTGATTCAAACCAGCCTAGGCTACTTTCTTTAAAATTGTATTTGGTAGCTAGAGTCAATGAATCAATGAAACAAATTGACTCACTAAACCCCCATTGGTTCAAGGGTCCTACTCTAGTGGAATGCACTGCTCTAAACAATGGGACATTGATTCATTGTGCCAACTCTATTGGCATTACCAACTGGACTCAAGTAATTCCTTAGTGAGTATGCAGACATCACGAGTTGCTGTGAGTAAGGCAGTTCTGCATTAGCTTTTGCAAATAAGAAGAGCGGAGGAGAACATTGTCGCTTGGAACGGTTTCCAAAGCCTGATCCAAACACTATATAATATGAATGTTCTGCTGCAGAGCCAACCAGCTGCCTGTGGCGACTGCAGAGAAAGAAAAGAATGTAAGAACTGTTCGACCTCAAGTGACCTGGAGCTTATCTTTTATTTTCTCTGATGATAATAAGACCCTTGAAGTTGCAGGGCTCCTGCAGTCCTTTGGAGGTGAAATGTGAAGGAAGCTGTTATGTTGTTCAGCTGATAGGACAGAAAGTATTCCCGAGAACTAGGATTATATAGGAAACTGTAAAAAAAAAAAGGGGGGGGACTCATAATGATTACTCTGACAAATGCATGGCTAGTCTTCCTGTTCTGAGGAGCAGCCCACCATCCAAAAAACAACAACCAAGCCATTCGGGGAACATCCTAAATACTAGTTAACAGCAGGTTTTTGGTGCTGAAGCTGTTATTCTCTCAGAGCACCCAGGATTTATAGATAGATAGCACAGGACTGAAAATGATCCTGACCCAAAATAACAAGCTCTATATGAAATATCCCTCTCTAGGCTTCACAGGTTCTCCTATAAGTTCATACTTCTGTTTTTAAGGCCAATGTTTTTGGATGTAACCATACCAAGGTGTGCAATGTCTTCTTCTTAACACAAGGTTACCATCATTATGGCGTGGGCAGTGTCAAGGGTTTAGGACACCGTCACTTATTTCTACAACTATAACTATATTCCATAGTTATGTGTCAGGCGATAGTTGTCTTTCAGTGGTGTTTATCGAATGATCATATAAGATAAACTGAAGGGGACAAAATGTGAAAAAAAATGAACAGGATCTTCTGCAATTAGTTAATCAAAACTAGGATGGTGGGAAGAAACCCTTCCTGCAACTTCTGTTAACAGTTAGATGAAACATGCTGAATATATCTTCTGTGTCATTGTCTATAAAGGGATTGTATTCCATTTGTAATTACTCAATCCATTTTTCAGGAAGGCAAAAATCAATACTGTAGTTGACAGACCATGTTCTTGGATTTGGGCTACACCATTTCAGCTACAAACCTCTCCTGTTCCGTATTCCCCCCCCCTTAACAAAGCCATCTTCGGAGAAGGTTCCATCCAGTACAGTATATAGACCTTGTGAAATAAAACTTAGAATGAGCCTCCCTAGAAACTGTTCTGTGTATCTAAGAAGAGTGGTTTCAGGAATGTGCTGAAGGTTTCTCTGAAGACAAATCTCCATGGTTTTCTTCTAGAGTTATAGAATAGGAACATTTAATGGAAAGAATTCCAGAGGACAAAAGAAAAAAAAATCAGACTGATCCTCATGGATGATGTTTCGGATTCCTGTGCTTCTCTAACTGATTTAGCATCTGGGAGTTTTGTGTGCATGTTTTGGCTTTTGCTAGATAATCATCTTGGTTGGAGTCCCACCTTCCCACACTTCAGCTGATCATGTTGTAAAGCAACTGTTTTTGCAGGGCTGTCTTCAAATCAGGAAGTGTGGCCAGCTAGGGAAGCTACAGAAGGAGGAAGAGATGCAAAATAACAGCAAACTCAAAAAAATATATAAGATGAACTGTCCACCTCCTTTTAGACTTTATTCAAGAAATTTAACCAGAAGAACTTCCAAAAGGCCCCGAGAATGTGGCAATAAAACTAAAGCCTCTTTCACAGGGATAAACATTCCGGATTTCCCCCCATGCTCCTCTAAAAATCAAAGACCACTTTGAATAATTACTTCCAAAAAGGGTCTCTGTGGTTTTGGGGGGCTGTCTAACTCTCCAACACTGCAGTACCCTAGAAACACATTCAGTAGAGAGGGGTAGCATGCTGCTTGGATAGCTCAGTGGTTTAAGTATACGGCTGAAGACCCAGAGGTTATTATTTATTTATTATTGCACTTGTATCCCGCCCATCTTCCGAATTGGTTAGGGGTTCAATTCCCCACTTTGTCTCCAACCTGCATTGCCTTGGGCCAGCTGCACAGACCCAGGAAACCCCCGACAAGAAGAGAATGGTAAACTATTTGTCAGTATTCTGTACCAGGCAAATCCTTAAAAGAGTCATCATAAGTCAGAATCTTTTCTGCACTCGATTCACCAAAGTGAAGAACAACACTTTGGGGAAAAAAAAACACTTCTGTGCTAGCTCCTTGGAAATGAATATTTCAACATCTAGACTGACATCTGACTGTTCAGTTCAGCGATATAAAGAATACTCCATTGGGAATGCCTCCTGTATCATTTCTTTTGATGTGTGTTTCCCCCCCCCCCATTTCATCTAGGTTTAAAATGACCTATGCTAATACTGATATAGAAGAGAACACTGTTGATATTCAGTAACTTCAGGGCATCATTTTTTAAAATAGAGTGCAGTCCTAACTTGGCAAAATATTTTGGGTGTGTTGTGCCAATGCTATGCCAGCTGAAGATATGCGGAATCCAAACCCTAGAAATTTCTTAGAATTATCCACACAATAGCCTCATTTTGTTCTATGTTTGGGGTGCAGGAGGCTTCGATGTGGCATAATTCATCATTTTCTTCAGTCTGCTTGTACTCTGCTGGTATTTTGGCTTTTCTGCCAACAGGTCTCAGCTAGCAGGGCAGTTCTGTGGGCCGAGCACTCTGTTCCTCAGATTTCTGATATCTAGTAGCAGTGTGTGTGCGTGTTGGGGTGTGTGTATCTGCAGTGCCAATAGAAGAGGACTGCACTTCTCTGTATCTGATTAATCGTTGAGTTACAATTGCTCTGACCACCGCAACTGATAAAGACACATATATGATTAGATGGGCAAGACTGCTGCTTAAAGAATGCTACTTTAGATTTGGGTGCTTCTCCTGTGAAGAGGTTAATGTTCAAAAGGAGAATTTCAGTATAGAATTCCCCAGATTCGGTGGTAGAATTTTCAATTTAAAACTATCAGATGGGATGCAATGGAAAAGACCTCTTCCAGGCTAAGTTGAGATGGGGTAGAAATTAATTTGATTCGTATTTTAATACAAACTAAACTCATTCAGTAATAATAATAATAATGGTGTGCCGTCAAGCTGATTCTGATTTATGGTAACCCTTTTCAGGTATGGTTTTGTTTTGTTTTGTAGAGAACGCACTGAAGTGGTTTACTATTCCCTTCTAGTGGGAAGACTCTGGAAGAGTGCAGCTTACCCAGGGCCATACAGACTGGCTGTGCTCCCAAGAGGCACAACAGAGAATTTAACTCCCGACCTCTCACTCCACAGCCAGATAACTAAACCACTGCTATTCAGCCAGCACATTACACAACTAAATGTTTGTTGGTTTTTTAATCCCTAGGTATCTAACTCCCTGACATAGTCACCTGGCCAAATTCATTCAAACTTTCCAAGTCATATCTAAAATGCAATACAAATATATCTTTTTTCTCACTCAGTTCTTTCAGTTTCATGGTGCGTCTGTCCAGTGGAGGGTAGGGGTGGGAGCAGAGGAAATAGTATTTAGGAATGTGTGCACCGAGATGGTTACAATTTTAGTGCAGGATTTCATGTGGCAGGAAACATTTGCAAACTGGCATAGGACTGGGATTGAGCCAACTTGTTGAAAAATAATGCAAATGTAATAGAAAGTAAAGCAGTTTGATTCTCACTTTCCCACACAAAGAAGCAGACATTCCTGGGTTACAAAGAGATAAATAATCTGAGCACCTGTAAGGTTGCCTCTTATATTTAGGGTACACACAGTACAAGCACACATTGCCCCCATTCATCTCTGACTGGCACTCCAGTAATGGATTTTTATATTTTAGGATGACCTCATAAAGCTCCCTCCTCCCATGTTCTGGAAGGGCATTGGAGGTGATGTGCATCTAGACCAGTGGTTCTCAACCTGTGGGTCCCCAGGTGTTCCTGGACTGCAGCTCCCAGAAGCCTCTACCACTCGCTGTACTGGAAGGGGTTTCTGGGAATTGCAGTCCAGAAACACCTGGGGACCCACAGGTTGAGAACCACTGGTCTAGACCAATGGTTCTCAACCTGTGTGTCCCCAGATGTTCCTGGACTGCAACTCCCAGAAGTCTTCATCACTAGCTGAGCTGGCCAGGATTGCTGGTAGTTGCAGGCCAGGAACATCTGAGGATACACAGGATGAGAACCACTGGTCTAGACCCTGTGTTATTTGTCAGCAGAGATGGGCACAAACCTTTGGTTTGGAGTTTCACAGCAGTTCATACACACGGCACCACAGGTGGTGCATCTTCCCTTCCACCGCCTCCCTGGCTGAATTCCCCCACTCACCAGTTGGAGCACGCTCCTCGACTCCTCCTCTTCAGCTGTTTGACCAGTTCCCGGCAAGAGCACGGGTTTGGTTATCTTCCCTCCTTGTCTGAGTGGATGATCAGTCAACGGGGTGGGTCAGGAAAGGCTGTGCTCCTGCTGAATTAGCTCCTGGCACCATAAAATATATCTCCAGTAATAGTGTTGCATTTTTATGATCACATTTTGCCTTTTGTAATTACTATAGCAATAGATGCTGTATTGTTGTCGCTTTCAGTTGCTAATGGAACGATACTGGCCAGGAATGAAGTGAATATTCTTCAAGTATTTGGGGTGCTTCAGTTCCAAGCTGCTCTCTCTCTCTCTCTCTCTCTCTCTCTCTCTCTCTCTCTCTCACACACACACACACACACACACACACACACACACACACACACACACACACACTGGATAATAGTGAAGCCTATACACACAGCATGGTCTCTGGCTCCCTGTGGCCACTGCTGGTAATTATATCTGGGGTTTCCTTTTGATATTTCCTTTAATATTTATAACATTTCCAGAATATTCCTGTGGGGGTCGTAAAAATTCCTGTGTGGTCATTAAGACCCCCCCCTTTAGGGTCATTCAATGTTCTTTTGTTTTTCCCTGTTGTTTTTCATTTTTAAATCTGCCTAGATTAAACACACAGAGCAATTTAAGGATTGTCTATTTCATGATTGGAAAAGGATGCTGCACCACCTAGGAGCTCTGTCCTGCTGTCATCTTGCTGAATTGTTTTTCTTTATCCTTTTTTATCCCGCAACTTCAGGCTAGGCTTTTGATCTCTCTCTCTCTCTCTCTCTCTCTCTCTCTTTCTTTTGCTAAGAATTTTACAATTTGTCCTTATTAAATTTCACAGTACTACATTCTAACCAATTCATATGCCATCAGGATCACTCTGAATACAAATTCCATCCTTAGAGTGAAATATATGAATGTTAAAAGCTATCACTGGCTGCACATGGCGACAATTTTCTAGCTTGTCCTAGACTGCGTAAGCAAAGCCTTTTCTCTGTTGTTCCCTTTTCCTAAAAAGAGCCAGCACTTAAAATAAAGAGAGAAAGCAAAGGAAGGAGAGAAAATGCCTAGATCTGCTAAAGGGCAGAGACCTACCAAGAAAACAACCAGTTGTAGATCTGGGATCATACGAGATCAAATTCAGGATCTGAAATTTCCTATGATTTCTGATAATCATTAGGGGAAAGGTGGCATTGTTGTTGAAAATCTGTCAGCTTTACTGTTTTCTGGGTTCCCTTGCGTAGCTTAGCATTTGAAGAACAGAAAAACAGCAGAGCTGGGAATGTTGCATTTAAAAAGCAACCACTTGTCTTTCAGTGCAGCTAGTCCTCATTCTAATAAAAGTACAATATATTAACTTTGTTTATTTCCCCTTGTTTCTAAAATTAACCATAATATGTTTTTTTAAAGCATCTGAAAATTCTCAGTCATCCAGGTGAGGTTGTCTGGAGATTGGGTTATGGCAACAGGGCTTCTTTTTTTTCTTGTGAGATCAAAATGTTTCTTTTGTTTTTAATAATAACCTTTATTGTCATTGTACAACCAGTCTAGAATGAAATTGGCTGAGCTCCCTCCCTCCCCCCCAACATCATCCCACTAAAAACCCATTCAGTCTGATATCACACTGTGTGCTTGCTGCACAACTCGCCAGCCCCACGAGTCCCGTCACTACTCATCCAACAGCTTCATCAGTCTGAGGAAAGTTAGTGCCAAGGGCTTCAATTTATAGCTCACCTTGGTTTCATATCATCCTGCTCTGAATATCTTCTTGCCACTTGTCATCCTTTCCTTCCTAAACCAAGTGTTTTAGGAAAAATGTTTATCATTCCTCAATCATTGTGACTGTCTTTTGGGTGGTTACTTCACGTCTTTCCTCGAGCTGAGGTGAACTTGCCTCCGTGTTGAAATTGGTTTTCAACACAGATCGAGAAGTGGATTGAAAAGATTCCCGAGCTCCAGGACGGGAATCTCTCACTCTGCTTGGAGCGCAGTTCAGGGGGTGTGGTCGGGGTGAACATGGATTGACCCCACAAGGACGTGAAGTTCCGTTCCTACAAACCTGGATTGACCCCACAAGGATGTGAGGTTATGTTCCTTCAAACCCAGATTGACCCCACAAGGACGTGAGGTTACGTTCCTTCAAACTCGGATTGACCCCACAAGGACGTGAGGTTACGTTTCTTCGAACCAGTCTCCAGCGGGGCCGCGAACTGCAGCGAGAGGGACGTGAAGTATCCGGTTACTTCTTTGAAATTCCTTCCACTTGCCTTTGAAAAGGTACACTCAATTCTAAATGAGGCCACACAAGATACAAAAAGCATTTTGTGACAACAGGCTCCCCACCTTGGTCCATTTCCTAATATTTCCTGCAGTGCACTGACTATAGGAGTCAATATATAGCAGAGCAATGTGAAACTCTCTCCGTTTGTGGCTTCAAAAGCCCTTGTTTGCAAAGCCAACGACTCTTATTTCCTAAATTCTGCTCCATTGTCCTTCTCCATAAATTACTGTCATTTGTCATTTCCCTGGGAGTAAACACATTATTTCTTGACACCACGGATCCTGACTCTCTTCAGCCTTGGTTTCTTTTTTCTTTTTTAATAGTCTGTGTTTCCCGTAAAAAAAAATGAAGTAAGAAAAGAGAAGACATATTTAATAGCTCATCCTCTGTAAATCCCTAAGGGACAGAGTCTTTATGGAAGGCAAATATTCAAAATGATAGTATCTCAATAATTGAATGTACTGCCAGAAGTAATGAGAAAGCGGAGGAGGAGGGGTTAAAATCAGTTTTGCTTGACATGTAGTAAGGCATGAATTAGAACTCAATATGAGTCTGAAATTTTTAAAGTGATTTTAATTTACTTGCAAACAAATTTTAAACATTTTTTTAAAAAAAGTTCCAATCATTTATGGGAAACAGCTTTTAGAAAGCAAATATAATTTAGGGTGTCTTCTCCCCCCCCCCAATGCACTTCCATGATTGTATCCCAAAGCCATTATCATTTTCTTTCCAGCTCTAGCTCAATACTGATATGTCTTACTACAGATATTTAATTTGAGCTGCTTAATGCAACTTTGCTGGGATAACAGCTGACTTCAAAGAAAACATTCCCTCTGTAACCTTGACAAATGTGCAAGGCTGAAGGGTTTTTTTTTCTATTGAAGATTAAGTTTCTATTCCTGCAAAAAGATATATAATATGTCAGAAAACAGCATGAAAAGGGACATCTGGGAAGACATGCAGAAATTATTACAGTCTAAAACACAGGGTGCTGTGTTTGCCTAATCTGCATATAGCCTTGCACCCAACATTGTCTCTGATTTCAGCTAGGAATGCATGGGTCTCTGATGCCCCCCACTGCCCCCCATGGGGGGTTCCAGACGCAACCAGAAGCAAATGGGAGGCAACATTGATCTTGATGCTCTGGATTGATGCAGTGCTGCTCAGAGGAACACCCTCTTCCTCTTTTAATTGCAAATGACCAGGAGCTGACATTATTTTTCACTGAGTCTAGGGAGGGGAAGAGGAGACCCTAGAGACCTACTGCCTGTTGGATCAGGCAAGACTAGGCTACTTGGAGACCTGATAGAAAGCAGTGTCCCCTGTTTCCTAACAACAACAACAACAACAACAACAACAACAACAACAACAACAACAACAACAACAACAACAACAACAACAACAACAACAACAACAACAACAACAACAAACCAGAGACGCTATTGCCAGTGAGAAGTCTGTGATGCAGCCTTAAATCTTGATTACGGACACACTTCTGGCTGTTTTGAAATTCTTCTTCCTTCAGCAGTGGAGGCTAAGGACTCAAATTTAATTCCAGGTAGGGATGGGCACAAAACAGAGAAACTGTATTCTGTTTCATTTCATTTTGTAACCACCCCACCACCACCGTGTTTTGTTTTGTATCGCAAGTAGTTTTTTAAAAAAATAGTTACATACAAAAAAAAACAAAAAAAATGAATCCCTATGGCACCAACACTCTAGCTGGTGAAGTGAGGGATTCAAAAGCCTCCTCCCCACCACCTCCCAGCTGATTTTGACAGCTCGATTCCAGCTGGGAGGTGGGCAGGTAGGATGAAAGGAACAGCCAGGCAGAGTAAATTCCCTGCTCTTTTCTCCCCTGCCACTCCCTACTCCCAGAGAGGTGTTTTGAACAGGGAGTGCTGTGGGCAGTGGGGCCATCCCCCGCTGCCCACAGCCCTCCCTGTCCAGAAAACCACCCTGAAAAGAGGGGGGATCATGGGAGAAGGAAGAAGGCAGCAGTAAATTCAAACAGAGCTTCAATTTACCACAGCTTCCTTCCTTCTTCCTTGAGATCCCCACCTACCAGCTGGGGCTTTTGACAGGTGAGGGTTTGGAGAGGGGGGCACCCCTCCCCCACATATCCCTGACCTGTCAAAAATCCCAGCTGACTGGCAGGGGAGGAGCAAAAGGCTGAACAGAACAGTTTCCCCCTCCATGCTCTGTTCTGCCTTTCGCCCCTCCTCCTGCCTCCCAGCTGTGGCTTTATGAAAGGTTGGGGTTTAGAGAGGGGGCACCCCCCAAAACACACTGACCTATCAGAAAGTCCCAGCTGGGAAGCAGGGGGAGGGGTGAAACACAGAAAGGAGCAGCAAGGGGGAAAACTTCTAGAGGGGGAAAAAGGTGTTTCGTTTCATTTGTAATGAAATGCTGCTTCCCCGAAATGACAAAACAGCCCATGCCTAATTCCAGGTTTTAGTATGATTTTGGGAAGAGCTGTCCAGGGTCCTGGAAAATGTTTAGGAACATGGTGCTCACATACACCCCCACCCTAATGTCTGACAGATATACTGAAGAAATCCATCAAATTAGTTCATAGTAGCTTATAAGATGTTATAGTGCCTGTTCTTATTGATTGCTTGGGTTCCTGGGTTTATGGGTTAACCCAGTGGTTGCCAGATCTGAATAATTCAGTCACGCTTGGACTATAATTCTCAGCACAACTGGTGGCAAAGGCTTGTGAGAACGGCAGACCAAGACCACCAGGGTTCCCCATGGTTGGGAACTGCTAGGTGAAGCTGACTTAGCAGGCTTCCACCTGTGCCCACTCCTTTCCAGGCCACGTAGGAGGTCAGCACTTTGGACCACAAGAAGATAAACCATTTCAGGCAGATGGGCTCAGGAGACTCTCCTGTGGTACTCCAGGTTCTCATTTGTCTTCTCAACAGCAAGCTCTGTCCTTTTTAAAAAAAAATCAACTGCACATGGTTTAGTTTGCCAAATTGGTAGGTGGCAACCAGCCTGTAATTCTAGTCTGGACTGTCTCACTGCCAAGGCTGGAAAGGAAGTGGTAGTAACCCACTCCAGTGTTGTGTAGAGAGTCACAATGTGTGCCTTTTTCACAGTAACATCCTCTATAAACTGTGCAGTGGTTGCAAAACTCCTAAAAAACCCTATATGTTATAATTTCAGCAGAAAGTGATATTTAAAAAATCAGCCAACAACCATGAACTAAATAGCTTCAACTGGACATCTGAACAGTATCAGATGTGCTCACATTGATGCATTAATGTACATTCTTTCTCTCTGTCTCTCATATACATGTGTATATGTGTGTGCACATGCACGCATGCACGCACACACACACAGAGACAGAGAGAGAGAGAGAGTTGACTGCTTTTCTCTTCTTATTTCGGTTCTCAGCTTGTGGCATCCTTAATTGTGTAACTTGTGATTTACCATGAACTGAAATGCAAACAGTTCTTACTTTGTTTCCTTTTTAGAGAGACAGATGGGTGGGATTAGATGTTACCTCCTGTGATACCAATGAGACATTGAGATAATTTGTAGGGAGGTATCAGCAGGTGGAAGGAGAAATTTAATGTGTGTACATCTCTTTTTACTCTAGAAACCAGCTAATGCAAAAAAAAAAAAAACTAGGAAAGGTGGGCCTATTAGATGTTGTGGAACTGGTTCCCATGACATCAGTCCACATGATGGCATGGCCAGGGATGATGGAAATTGTAGTCCAATTGTAATATATGAACAGGTGCCCTGGATGCTTATGTAGACAGACACACATGCACTGTCAGCCTACCAGGGAAGCCTTTAAGCACTGCTTTAAGTCCTATAGAGCAACTGTGGCATAGGGATTCAGTTTGAAAAATGATATTGGTGAGCATCTTTACTTTTTTTTTTTGCTACTTTGTTCCACCATTTTGCCGAGTATTCTATCTCTTTTGCCAGTTTTGTTGCTTTGTGTATCTGACATTTGTTTTTATTGTTGTTGTTAACCACCCGGAGTTCCCTTGGGAAGACGGGCGGTATAAAATTTTACAAACAAACAAACAAACAAACAAACAACAAACAAATAAATAAATAAATAAATAAATAAATAAATAAATAAATAAATAAATAAATAAAACTCAGACAATTTTTTCTCTATGGGTTCCATTCGCCTTACGAGGTACCATTGATCCTTACCCAGCCTGGGCTGTTTGCAAGGGAACAGCCCACGCTGGATAAGGACCAGTGGGTCCCTATTTGGTGAGCAGAGCAGGGACCCATGGATCTTTGTTTTAAAAGCCCACGTTTTCCCCACCAGATGGGGCGCGTTGGGGGGAAAGTGTAGGCTTTTAAAACTTTTTTGCCACCAGGCTTTGGTGGCAAAAAGAGTTTTAAAAGCCCACACCATTCCCCCTCACAATCAGATGCACTGTGGAGTAATGGTGCAGCGTTTTTAAAGTGGTTCCCCATAGAAATGCATTGCTTCAATTCATTCCTATGGGAAAACGAAAAACAAAACAGAACAAACCGAAAATTTCATTTCATTTTGTTTCGTTTTTCTTTGAAGAGGCACTTCATTTTTGTTTCATTAGGGAACAAAACGGAAAACAACAAAAAATGAAAAAAATATTCACTTCATGCCCATCTCTACGGAGCAGGGATTCATCGATCTTTGTCTAGCCTGGAGGTAAGTGGCGGTGGCAGTGATCCGCCACCGCCTCTTACCTTGGTCCCGGGGAAGAGGTGGTGGTGGAGATTTCTATCTTGCCTTCCCTTCCCTGTAGCATGCACGGATCAGATGCTACAGGGAAGGAAAAGCAGGATGGAACCCTTGTAAGATGAATTTAATTCATTCTATGGATCAATTCGTCTTACGAAAAATTCATCTTAGGAGGCATGGTTTCCCATAGGAATACATTGAAAACCAATTCATCTGTTCCAAAGGAAATGGATTAATAGGTCTTCAATGCATTCCTATAGGAAGACTGTCTAAAAACCCCTCAATCAAGGGACAGTTGAAGGCTCCTCCATGCAACCAAGAAAGACAGCTGATTTTAACAGCTCAGAGCCGCCAAAATCAGCTGTCTGTCAGCTGCAAGGGGAGAAAAGCCTTTCCTTGTCCCTTGATTGAGGGATTTTAGACAGCCTTCCCATGAGAATGCATTGAAAACCAATTAATCTGTTCCCTCTGGAACAGATTAGTTGGTTTTCAATGCATTCCTATGGGAAACTATGCCTCGTAAGATTTTTCGTCAGACTAATTGACCCATAGAATGAATTAAATTCATTTTACGAGGCACTACTGTAAATAGGTAATAAATAACAAATAATAAAATACTGTCAAATCTGAACCACAGGCATGAGCCATAAAAATTAACATTGAACATTACCATTGGTATCCCTAAGCAGTTTTAAAACTGTCTTAATTTGAGTAATATTGTTATATGTGGGCTGCTTATATATAGTGTGCTGCTTATATTCTGTCCTATAGCACTTAAAGCATTCACTGAGTGGTTTGGAATGTATAGATAGATAGATAGATAGATAGATAGATAGATAGATAGATAGATAGATAGATAGATAGATAGATAGATAGATAGATAGTAGAGATGGGCACGAAATGAGTGATTTTTCGTTTTTGTTTTTGTTTCGTTTCGTTACGCAACGAAAATGAAATGATTTTTTTAAAACAAAACGAAAACAAAAACAAAACGACCAAATTTGCCATGTTTTTTGTTTTTGTTGCAGCAGATGCATTGAACTAAAAAGAATGCTAACAAAACAGCAATTTTTCGTTTTTGTTTTCATTTTTTGTTTCATTACGTAATGAAACGAAAATGATTTTTTTGCAAAAAACATCA
Organism: Phrynocephalus guinanensis; assembly: GCA_037367245.1. Classification (NCBI taxonomy): domain Eukaryota; kingdom Metazoa; phylum Chordata; class Lepidosauria; order Squamata; family Agamidae; genus Phrynocephalus; species Phrynocephalus guinanensis. The sequence goes on from CM074733.1 coordinate 39,148,732, forward strand.
CAAAAACGAAAACAAACCGAAACAGACCCCTAAACGACCAAACGACAAACGAAACACCATTTTTGAGTCGTGCCCATCTCTAATAGATAGATAGATAGATAGATAGATAGATAGATAGATAGATAGATAGATAGATAGATAGATAGATAGATAGATAGATAGATAGATAGATAGATAGATAGATAGATAGATAGATAGATAGATAGATAGATATTTGCTCCCCCTCCCCATGTGAACTTGGTACTCAGCTTAGCAACCTCATGAGGATGAAAGATTTCGCCAACTCACCTGAGACCATTGCGATTGAACTCAGGTCATGAGCAGATAGAGAGAACACAGCCATTCTCCTGAACCTCAGCAGAAACCTTTTTTATTTCATTATTAGAACTTGTACACAAACGGATTTGGACTTTGTCATTGCCGTTGCTGTGTGTCTGTTTTAGCAAGTAGGGGTGTATTCCTAAGAATAAACAGAATGGAAGCACTGAATAACAATATTAAAAGGTTATGGTGATTTCCGTCTTTGTGGCAATGCAAGCTTGCTAAAATGTTTGTCATGGACAAAGCCTCTCCTGGAAAAAAATGGATCATTAATTCAGCGTAGTCACCTTTAGTTCTGGCTTCTGTGGACTATTATGCTGATACACGATGACCCTGTGCTTGTCAACATTTGGTTTTTGTAACCATAGCTGACCAAGGCTGCTCTGTTTATGAGTCTCCCCCCCCCTCATGTTTCATCTTTGTTGCAAAATCCCAGACATGACAAACCTTTCATCTGATCAAGCAGGACAGCTGTTGGACTTTGCTATTCAGGAAAAGGGGCATGATTTATACAGATGCATGCAACCCCTAAAGATTGTTTGAAATGCATTAGAAAATGTCCAGTTATGTACCATTTAAACTTTGACATATCTTGTTTTCTGAGAAAGGCTATGCTTTCCCAGGGGCATCTCTTTTAATAAGGAAGGTTAACCACTGCCCATTAATATTGCTGCTTAGTGGTAGCAGATTATGACCCACCGAATCAGATAAGCAAATGTGCTGACTCAATATATAGATTATCATGAAACCTGTATTTAATCATGATAGTTATACCCTACTTTATACAAATTGGGAATGGGGGGTAGTCATAAAACTTTCCCGAAATGTTTCTCCTTTTCCTCTCAACCAGGTTTTCTTTCTTTGTTGTTTTTCTTTTTCTGGCATTTGTGCTAACCCCACGCTTTCCAATGAACCTGGGGTTCTAAAGAGCAGACTGGAAGCAATGCCTCTGCATTATTTTTTAAGGTTAGAAATCATTTCTGAGTTTTCTGAATGCCACTCAGCTGTAGGTAAATTAGAATTCTACAGCCGGAGGATTGCCAATTAGAACCAATTGTAACCTGAATGGCTTGCCTTGGCATTGGGAGTCTTAGCAGGATTCCCTTCTCTCTCTTCTCTCCCCCCCACTCCCCGGCAACCCTCTGTTTCATCCCACTGCAGTTCTGGCACTAAAGAGAGATTGTTTCAAACCCCTCTGTCTCAATTAGGAGGTTCTGGATGCAGTAGATAATTCAACATGTCTCTCCCCTCTTGAAATACATAATGGCTGGGGGAAAAGGCACCTTGGTGTTCCAAGACACAGAGGTGCACGGAGCATTCTTGCAATTAAGAATGTGGATTTCAGGAGGAAAGCTGGGGCGTGTGGGTGGGTGTACTGTAGGACACCGTGCGGGAAGCTTGAAAAACATTGCCGTATAGGAAATGCAATGAGAGTCCAAGTAGCATCCTGGCTGGAGCTTTGGAGACACAATGTGTGTTGTCCTGAAAGGGGTTGGGCCCCATCCTACCTCCAAGGCAAAATGAAGCAACCCTCTAGGTGTCAGATGTTGGTAGCGAAAACAGTGGCAACCCTCCAGTCTTTCACACTGAAGGCCAACTGCTTATATTTCTCCTCTGCTGGGAACCAGAATGGTCTTCTACTGCCTAAACTTGTTACCTTTCAATGTGAAGGAAGACCTTAATCCCATAGTGAGGCATGAGGGAGCATCAAAGGCACAGCTTGAGCCATCATTTAAAGCAGGTGACATTCCCTTAATGGGGCCTGGATCCTGTAACTAGAGAAGTGACTACAAGCCTGTTGCCCTATTAGAAAAGGAAGGAGGTTATCCTAACATTGGGGGAAATTTTGCTGTCATAAATTTGTGTAGCATAATTTGGATTAGGTGCTAGCAGCATTTAATTTCAAGGAAGTAAAAGCTTCTACTGCAACTCCTTTTGGACTCTGAGGCAACCTTTTGCCTTGGGGAAGTCTTAGGAGATCACAACAGGGGCAGGGAGTACAGTAGTTTGGGGGGGGGGAACCACCCACTATCTATGGATCATCACTGCTGAGAACAGAGCTTTTGCCAGTGACAATCTGGCATTGATAGCTTTTGAACTAGAAAATGTTCCTGCCCATATTCCAAGGATCCCGAAGATTTCCCACCAAGGATAAGGGGGAGCCTCAGAACCTGAAGGGGAGAGGAACAGGACATTTTTAATTCCTTTAAACTAAGTTCTTCTGGTCTCTGATTCGGGTTATGCCAATGCACAGTTATGAAAAAGGATTGTGCCCATTATTTTGCCAATGTAACTGCTGCAAAAGGGAACTTTTATTAAGCCACTCACTGTCTGTGGCCAACTACTTCCACATTCCATGATTAAAGACAATGAAGAAGATATCTAAGCAAGATCTTTTGTCTGGGGATACTAGAAGAAAGATATGGGCATTGGGAGATTTCCTCCTTGGCTTCAGTAGAACGCAAGGCCACAAGGACATGCCCTTTTAATCCACCTCATGTGCTTTTTCCCTATGCTGAGCAGAAAAAAAGGGGAAAAGACACCGAAAAAACTCGGAAACTCTCAGAAACCTCAATGTGGCTCAGAAAGGCCTCCCCTGGAAGGCTTTGACACTAGCTCTGTTCCTCCTCTAGTGCTAGCTAGGAGCTTTCAGAACAGGACACTAGACAGAGATAGGCCTAGATCAGTGTTGGCGAAACTATGGCACAGGTGCCAAAGGTGGCACTTGGAGGCCTTTCTGTGGCCACCCGATATCGCCCCTTCACAGCCACCTGTATTCAGGTTAAATTGCTGTATTGACACTTTGGGGGAAATTAGTGGGTTTTGAATTGCAGTTTGGGCACTCGGTCTCTAAAAGTTTCACCATCACTGCCCTAGATCATCCACCAGTACAGTTAAGGTCCTTCTCTCAGATGAGCCATAATTAGGTTTCTGTTGGGTAGAAGAATGATGGGATTTGTACTCTAATACATCAAAACATCTTATCCCCCAAAGCACTGCTTACTGGTCCGTAAGTCCTAAATCAGTTTGTGTGAAGGTACTTGTTGGCAAAGGCTTTAATGATTAAATCTGATGCCTCTCTATTCTTGCCATTCTTTGGCTTGTAAACAAAGTCCTGTTCACAAAGTTCTTCTGTGCTGAGAGCAACACCAGACACTCATGAATTTTATAAAACGCCCACCATTAAATTGCTGGGGTTCTACCACTATGAAAGAGTAAAGCTTTCCTGCATAAAACACTCTCCTTTGATTGCCCTTGATGCATGATTACCTGTTGAATATGTTGGTTAAGATTCACCATTAAATTCTGTTTGGTTTCTCTTTTACCCCTACCCAGAATCTACACCCAACCTTGCTTAGGAAAGATGTTTTAATGGCTTGGTATACTAGCCCTTTCTCAACAACTACTAAGCCCCATAAAGAGGATGGGGTCGGGGTGGGGTAGAAAAATCAGTAATCACTAAACTAAAGATTGTTTGAGAATTGTTTAGTTTCTCCCCCTTATTTTTTCCCTGTACTGCATGATTAGAGTTTTATGGCATGCCGTTTGTACTCTTTTGCTCTCTTTAAAATTCTGTAAGCTTTGTGCTTGGTAAAATTACTGCTGTTATGGTATACTTGTTACTTTTATATAGTGTGCTTTAATGACATAAAATGGATGTCCCGGGGATAAAATTACATGCTTCGTACTGCTCTATCTTGTCTCTAAGATTTAAGCTTGGTAATCTTTCGGAAATTGATCATTAGTTGACCACTTTTATAATGTTACAATTGGTTTGGAATTTGAAAAACAGTGCTTCCCAAAAGAGAGAGAGAGAGAGAGAGAGAGAGAGAGAGAGAGAGAGAGAGAGAGAGAGAGAGAGAGAGAGAGAGAGAGAGAGAGAGAAGTATGAGAGAAAGAGATCAAAGAGTAGGACGGTGATATTGGGAGGCGCTTTTGGAGGTGAAGGAATAAAGTTGGAGGTTGGAGGAATAAAGAGTAAGTATGATCCAATACAGAATTTTGTTTCCTGAAACAAATTTTGTACAGACAAGTATCAAGTGTGTGTGTATATATATATATATATGGAATGCCCTCCCAAGTGAGATCCGCCTGGCGCCAACACTGATGACATTTCGGCGCCAGGTAAAAACCTTCCTGTTCCAGAAGTTTTTTAATTGATACAATTTAGATTGTGGGTCTTCTGATGGCAATTTTAGTGTGATGTTTTAGTATAAGGTTTTTATTGTTGTTTTAATTATTTATTGTTGTTTGGTGTTTTTAACTGTTTTAATCCCTTGATTGTAAGCCGCCCAGAGACCTTTGGGTAGTGGGCGGCATATAAGTTTTGTGTGTATGTATATATATCACACTTAAGATCTGGTTGATTCAGATCAGACTGAACTGAAGACAGTTGCTATTACTGCCTTCAGTTGGTTCAGCAGCCTTTCAACATCCCATCAAAGCAGAATGTCACCAAAATATACTGATCTGTATATTGAGAGAATGGAGGAATCCTATTTTATTTTGAACAGCCTTACCGCTGTCACAGTCATATCATTGACAACTTGGAGAAATTCTTGCACGCTGGATTATTAGACCAGCTGATTTTCCAGGGATCTGGTTGGCCAAAACAGTTTACACACAAGGTGGAACTTTACCTACTGAGGCAATGCTGGAAATGTCCAAAATAAGCAGAAACAATTGGAACCGATTTCCTATACATGAGCAGAAAACTCTCCTCTTGAGACCCGATGCTGAAAACCTGAAGACACTGATGGTAGAAGGAGAGCTACTTCATACTTTTCTCCAGGTACTGTATGCCCAGAGCAGTTTTATTACCTCCTAATTAGGGTTACACCTGAAAGAGACACAGAGATACAAAGAGACAAAGAAAGAAACAGAGATGGACAGATGGATGTAGGCCTGATGGTAGCCAACCAAGTAAGTTCAAAACACTCCAGTTCTGAACTGTTATAAAATGATGGTAACTAGCTCTGTTGATTTCAGCCTAACATATCTCAGCAATGACAAAAAGAACAAAGAAGCAGATACATTTCAGGGACCCCTGCTTTGAGAAGCTGTGAGATCAGAAGACTGTATAGCTCTCAGGTACCCTGTGTGGAAGAAAATACTAAACAGATGTATGGGCAGATATATGTGAGGTTGCCACAAGATGGCCCTGCAATTTTTGCGGTTTGACCCTCAGCAGGGTATCATCTCATCATTATAAGCTCTTCAAAGTAAGACCTCAAGGTTCTTCCTTCCTTCCTTCCTTCCTTCCTTCCTTCCTTCCTTCCTTCCTTCCTTCCTTCCTTCATTTTATTCTGCATTCCTACATTTCTTTCATCAACATCACCAAGAGACCTTTACTCTCAAGGACATTAAGTCAGTGGTAGAATGCCAGACATGGTTATCACCTCATGGTCAGTAAGAGTTGCAATTCTCATTTATTTCATCCTGACATTCAAAGAGAATCAACTGCAAAATTATGCCTCATGTCCCAGAAAAATTTTAAAGTATTCCCTAGAGCTGTAGGCAAGAGATTCAAGATGGGGACAATTCAGAAAAATGCTAAGTCACTTTGATTCATTATTTGTTAAGGTGAACAAATTACCAAAAGAAATATCATTTTTTTCTGATAAATCAATACATTGATTTGTAAAATTGAGGTTTTTTAAACTTTAAAACCCCTATAAAATGGTCTTCAAGGTACCTAGAGACACCACATTTTCAGGGAATCTTCTAAAGGCTCTTCTTAACAAACTCTGCATGTTTGATGATATTTGACTTCCAAATGTCTGAGTTATGCACCCTCCAAAAGGGACACCCAGTAAAGTGTCCCCCAGGCACCTTGATACACCAGATTGGCAGGGGATCATCCCATGTCTCTCCTCTATAATCCCTCCAAGTTTGGTAAAGACTGGGTTTCAGGCATCTGAGTTATCCACATTTGGGGGGGGGTAGGAAAATGCTGTTTTGCAACTGACATGGGGAAACCCAATCTTCACCAAAACTGGGGGTGGGTTGTAAAAGTGAATCAGGTGAAGCTTTTCTGTGACATTGTTGTCTCTAAGTACCTGGGGTGAACATTCGAGGGGGGGTGACATTTGGGGGTATGTAACACAGACACCAGAAATGCGCTCACGTACACATTTGATGGGGCCACTGTGAGAAACAGGAAGCTGGACTAGATGGGCCTTTGGCCTGATCCAGCATGGTCTTATGTTCTTATGAAATTCAACCTTGCCCAAATTTGGAGAGATTTTGGAAATGGGTCAGGGAGAACTACCCTAAAACTTTGCTGTCTTTAGGGCTCCAGAAGGGGGCATTTTATAGCTCAATGAATAAAAAAATTGCTAAATACTGTATTTACAATTTGTATTCATGGCAAGTATCAGCTTGTACAAATATAAATCAGGGAATCAGTGGATGAATTTTGCAAAAAAATTGATTATAGTGATGGGCACAAATCAAAAGAACAAGAAAAAATAATTTGCACAAACTGAGCAAAACTGGGCAAATAATACTTGAACATGCAATGTGAGATGTGCAGAATAGCAACTGCTGATCTGGGGATTCAGCAGATTTAGAAGCTTTGGAAGAGTTGTTGGCATCTTTTTATGATAAGCAACCAGTCATTCTGTGGTAGTTATATATGTTGGCTTTGCGTTTGTTACCAAAGGGCCTTTTCACATGACCCCTAAGATCCGCTGGCCACTTAAATTCAGACCAGAGATCTTAGGTGTTCGTTGCTCTTCCTTCCTCCCCACCACTCCGCACCTGTCTGCTGAGGGGAGGAAGGAAGACAGTGGGGGGAAAATGCAGACTCACCTCGGAGAAGCTGCCGGAGCTCCGTCATGCTGATTCCTTCTCTTTTGTTTGCTTTTTTTTCCTCCTGCCCCTTCTCTTAAAGGGGCGGGAGGCAAAAAAAACAAAAAAAAACAGAAGCCAGGAGAGCCCCGCACTGACCAGATTAAATCCGGACCTGGCGATTTTCACCCTCCTCGAGCAGGTACAAGAAAAGTGTGCTGGGACGTGCTTAGGTGGGCGTGGTCGCACTTAATTTCCTGCAAACTCCGGAGCTGGTGGGGAAACCATTGTAAGCTCCGGAACTTGCAGCCATTTGCTGCGGCGTTTAGGGGTCGTGTACAAAGGCTCAAAGAGAAAGGACAGTAATTTTACAGTATAAAGTATAGGGGTTTTAAAGTAAACTTTAAAACCCCTATAAAATGGTCTTCAAGGTACCTAGATACACCACATTTTCAGGGAATCTTCAAGGCTCTCCTTAACAAGCTCTGCATACAGTATAAAGTAATTAAGAAGTATAAAGTAATTAAGAAAATCTTGGTGAGCAAAAGAATATGTGTAGTGTTTTTCATGTTTTTTCTTCATCTGGATGTGAGAAATGTTGTGAATTTTCTTTTTTTTTTTTAAAATCCCTTGTTGGAGTGTCTTACTGTGTCAATTAGGGATGGGCACGAAACAAACTTTTGGTTCATTTCATTATTTGTTATTCATTTCATTACCTTTTTTTAAAAAAAAATCATATGAACCCGAACCGAGCCAAGGGTGGGCCCGAAACAGACAAACCTGAACCATGGCCTATTTTCAGTAAGTTTATTGGCAGTCTATGTTCTGGAGTCAAACATGTTTAAACCGAGGCTCTTCTACTTTGGATACATCGTAAGAAGACAGGCTCCTCTGGAAAAGAGACTAATACTGGGAATAGTTGAAAGCAGCAGGAAAAGAGGAAGGCCAAATGCAAGAGGGATTGGCCCCCTAAAGGAAGCCACAGGCTTGAGTTTTAAGAGCAGGGCAATTGAGAATAGATAGGACATCTGGAGATCATTCATTCATAGTGACTGTACAGGTTGGAGTCTACTTGACAGCACATTAACAACAACAGTATATGCTCAGTTAAGCAAAGAGCCTTATATTCTGAAAACAAAGGTCAGAAATGTCATTATTATACTCTTGATTTCACACAAAAAAGCAGGCCAGTCATTACATACCCGAAGGGAAATGTCTCCTTGTTTAAAACCAGTTCCAAAATAGGGTCTGCAGTGTTCTCAGCCCAGGATCGTAGGTTTCAAATTTCACCCAAGGCTAAAAAGGTAAAAGTTAAAGGTTGCCCCTTCCACACATGCGTGCTAGTCATGTCCGACTCTAGGGGCGATGTTCATCTCTGTATTCAAGCCAAAAAAGCCAGTGTTGTGCAAGTCCGTGGCCATGTGGCCGGCATGGTTGCAAGGAAACACTGTTTTACTTTCCCGCTTTTTATGGCGGTACCTATTTATCTACTTGCATTTGCATTCTTTCGAACTGCTAGGTTGGCAGGAGCTGGGGTTAACAGTGGGAGCTTGCTCAGTTGCGCTGCACCCGGGATTTAATTCTCCTCCCCAATATTGAAAGACAAAGGGTTTCCGATCACTCAGTGCACCCACCCAGCCCAATTGCGTATCCTGAAGCTAATGGGTTCTCTCTCTTTTTTATGGGAAAAGACATACAGTTTGTAGCAAGCCTCACAGCTGGTAAGTTGGGGGCAAAAATTAGTTTACACAATAGGAAGGCCAATGGGAGCCAAATCAGAGTGGTTACCTAGAGAATGGAGGAAAATGTTGTGCTCAGGTCACTGCAGTCTCTCTAGGCCTGTGCTAAACATCCTTGCTTGGTTGGAGCTACTGTCTTAGGCCGCTACCCCATGTCCACTTTGTTGCTCTAGAAAGTGCTCTTAGGCTGATGCTTCACGTCCCTCTCTCTGCAGTTCGCGGCCCCGCTGGAGACCAGTTCGAAGGAATGCAACCTCACGTCCTTGTGGGGTCAATCCGAGTTCGAAGGAACAGAACCTCACGTCCTTGTGGGGTCAATCCGAGTTCACCCCGACCATGCCCCCTGAACTGCGCTCCAAGCGGGGTGAGAGATTCCCGTCCTGGAGCTCAGGAATCTTTTCAATCCGCTTCTCGATCCGATTTCAACATGGAGGCAAGTTCACCTTGGCTCGAGGAAGGACGTGAAGTAACCATCTTAGATGCAGTTCTTAAAATTGTCCCACCACATCTGTTGCACTTTAAGCAAAATAAAGTGCGACCATGCCCCCAAAGCATTACTCAGCGCATCTTCCTTGTACCTGGCATCGGGGTGCTAGAATCCTTGTCACTGTTCTGTTGCAGTCTTTAAACCAGTACACGCAACATGTGGTTCTGTTTAGCCCACAGCATAACTGTTCCGTCACCACAGGGCCACCTAGTGGCACTAACTGGAGCAGCCACATGACACCCGGACAAATACGATAGTCACTTCTGCAACATCAGATGAGTCTGTGCAAATTCTCTAGAGGCACCTGCCCATGAAATCTATGCAATTGAAGCTTCTAAGGAGCTTCATGGCGCAGTGGTTAAATACCTGTATTGCAGTTAAATCTGTGGTCATGACCTGAGGTTCCATTCCAGGTAGCCGGCTCATGGTTGACTCAGCCTTCTATCCTTCCATGGTCAGTAAAATGAGTACCCAGTTTGTTCGGGGGGGGGGGCAATATGTAGCCTGCACAATTAAATTGTAAACTGCCCAGAGAGTGGTTTAAGCACTATGGAATGGTATATAAGCTGAAGACTTTCTATTCCATGTTCCAAGTACCTAAATTGGGAGCCATTTCTAACTACATAAGATGCTGATCCTGCGGAAGAAACACACCAATGTCATTTTATTTTATTGTTAATGTAAGTAATAACTTACTTTAATTGGTTGTCTTTGTCAGGATATTAATTATCACTTTTAAAGATGCTATATGCAGCCTGTGTAAGCCAGAGGTCCTATTCCATGCAAATCTGTGGCAGTCCTCAAATCAAAGTCCTTGTTCTATTTAGAACCTCCCAGGTTTGCTCACTCCTTCAAAGTACATTTTATTTTGAATTTGCTCATACTTTAAATAGCTCTTTATCTCTGGCCCCCAGTCAATGAATGAAGATAAGGACAGAAGAATAATTGAATGTCAAATCCCACTATTTACCACGGGCCTTGTTACAGCAAAAGCAGATTATCAAGTTGTTCGTTGTCATTTTTTTTAGATGAAACAAAGATTGTAACATGTTATTCTTAACACATTATTTCTGAGCTCTGGCAGTTATTAAGATAAATTTATATTTGATACCTAACCCTCTTTTAGAAATTGCTGAGTTTCCACAGTGGTGATCTTACACCAGTGAGTTTTGTGATATGTGAGAGATTTTTATCTACAGTTTCTTTCTGGAATTTGTGAACAGATTTCCTTGGAGCAGTATGTTCCGTAATGCAGTTTTCCCTTGTTTATGTGTACTCACAAGACTCTAGAGTTGTCCTGGAAACCTTAAAGCAGTTAGAAGAAACCAATTTTCCAAGGGAAAACTATTTAACTATTAACTTACAACATATGAAGAAATGAATTAGGATACTTGGTTTTCATTCTACTACATTGGCTAATTAGCTTACCAATGCCAGGATATTTGTATTACCATTAGCACTGCTTTTTGAATGGTCACTAAAATTGTTCTACATCTATTTGCACATATATCTGATTATCACAGCCAGATTTTTGTTTTGCACTAATTATTACCTCCATCACCAAGTTTATTTTTATGTTTCCCCTACATATCTAACATATCTACCTTGGTTCCTTTTCTAAGGAGAAAAGCAGGGTAAAAATATTCTAAATAAATAAATAAATAAATAAAGCTCAGAATGTCGTTCTTCTCAACTTTCACATGCATATTTTATTTATGTATTAAAATATTTTTGCCCTGAAGTTCTCCTTTAAAAGGCTACTTTTAAGTTCTCCTTAAAAGGGGCCCATCATTAAAATACTGTATTTAAAGCTAAAAATAGTGAGTATATAATAGTGAAGGATCAAATAGATACCATAGCAAAGAACAGCAAACAAAGGCAATACTAAAACACATTCAAAGCAGTAACGTAAAACTGTCCATTGAAAATCCCCATTGAGGCAGCCTGTCCCTCAAGAACAGTGTGCCTGGAGAAATGGTTTAACCTGCTTGTGGAATAACAATAAAGGTGGGGCCACCCTGGCCTTGTAGGAGGAAAGTTCCAACGTGTGGTGGCAGCAACAGAAAATCCCCTCTCCCACATCCCCACGAAACATACCTATGAATATAGTGGTGCCAAGAGAAAGGCCTTTCCATCTACATACTATACACTTGCTTAAACAAAATAACAGTTGAGGCATCTCATGAAATTTTGGTCCTTGAAAGCTATAATGCATTTGTTCGAATGCAATCCTAAATAAAAAATGTGCTTGTTGTAGTGTGTTTGGAATGGGTGTAAACATCTTGTGCTGACTGATGTCAGAGATTTGCTAGCAGAAGGATCCCCTGGCACAACAGCACTGTTGGCAAACTTCACCCAAGAGAAAAGTCCAACAAGAGTTGGAGAGAGAGTGCGGTGAGTGAAGAACTGAATTATACCAGAACAAAACCTCATCCAGCCCAGTGAGATAACCATTTTACCAGTAGAATGTGAGCTGAACGTAGCCCTAAATAATTCCCATCAACCTTAAACCTAAGACACCTTAGACAGTGAGAGTTGCTAATGTGGATGTATTACAGTATGTGAAGAAAAAGCTAGAAATTCTCAATGCCATAAAGAGAGGAATATTACAGTGGTGGTACCTCTAATTATGAAATTAATCCATTCCAAATGCATTTTTATAACTCAAAATTTTCAAAACTCAGAACAGAATTTTCCATAGAAATGCAATGGAAAGGGATTAATCCATTCAAAGTGGGAAATCACCCCCCCTCCCAAGAAAGCAAAAAGCACAGTAACAGGAAAGCAAACCACAGAAGATGGGCAACCTACCTTATAACCACTTGAGTAATCCACTAAATTCCCCAAAAGTCCCTAAAATGGTGCTAAATGTTTTCAAAATGGGCAGTTTGAAAAGGTAATTGGAAAAAAAATGCCCTCGTTCTCAGCTTTCCTTTTCAAAATGGCTCCTTCTTCCTAATTGCAGCACTGGAGTCTGGTGGCCACAAGATGGCAGTATTGCTATTGCAAACAAGCAGGAGCCAATTTTTTAAAACATTTTGTTTTATAAAACAATTCAAAATACAAAATACAAATACAAAACATATAAAAGAGATTAAAATAAAGCTAAACAACAGTGCTCCCCTCCCCTCCACCAATGGGACCTCTTAAACAATATTGTCCCTTGTTATCCCCCCTTCCCTTGATTGTTGTACTAGAACTTTACCCTTATTTCTTATAAGCACATAGTCAACAAATCTACCCCATATATTAAAAATAACTCTTTTTAACTCTCCTTTCTTAATCTTTAAATTACACATCAATTTGTCATTTAAGTCAACATTCCAAACTTTGTTATACCATCCATCCATATATAGTTCATAGTTCCCCTTCCAATTCCTAGCTATGATTAATCTAGCCACTGTCAAATGATTAGTGATCAACTCTCTAGTTTTAAAGTCATAATCTGTTTTAACAAATATTGACAATAAAGCAATTTCTGACTTGGGCTCTACAAACCTTTCAAATATACCATTTAATTCTTTAAAATAGATCTCCAAAATTTTTGTACCTTTTCACATTCCCACCACATATGAAAATATCTACCAACATCCTTACCAACAAATCTTAGAATAATTACCCTTTATTTTATTCAACTTCACTGGTGTCAAATACCATCTTAAACCTATTTTTAAACAAATTTATTTCATTCTCACTGACATAGATCTAAGTATTCTCATTATCTCAATCTTCCTCTTCTATCTCTTTTTTAAAATCTTGCTCCCACATTACTCTCAATCATCTTCCCTCATTTTCATTTTCTCTAAGTCCAAAAGTATCTTATTTATTTTATTCACACTGCCTTTCACTGTATCTTCCTTCTGAATATCTTCATACAACACTAAGAACTGTTCATATTTTGTATATTTTCTACATTTATTATGTTTCCTAATCCAATCATTAGTCCATTTTTCCAATTGTACACAATTAAACCATGAAATATCCCTTCTCTGCAAAACTTATTTCCTTTGTTCCTTCAAACTCATTTTATTCATCCAGTCCTTCAACCTAACCACTTGTTTCTCCTTAAATAATTTTATAAAACCTTTTGAATTTACAGGGAAGTCCTCTATTTCAGTCACTAATCTTAATGGTGAATCTAGAGGACACAAAGTTATATATATAAAAGGGATTATTAATCTTACTTATTTTTAAATATTTTTCAATATTATCTTTTATCTCAAATGATTCAAATTCCCACCATATTAACTTTCTTGGACTTTATATAATTTTCCCCATAAACTTTAATTGATTTGCCAAATAATATTTTTTTGGAAGAGACCTCAAGGGCCATTCAGTCCAACCCCCTACCATGCAGGAACCCCTGTCACAGTGCTCCCAACAGATGGTCAGCCAGCCTCTGCTTAAAAACCTCCAAAGAAGGAGACTCCACAACCTTCTGTGGCAGCATATTCCACTGCCAAACAGCTATAAGAGTCAGGAAGTTCTTCCTAATGTTCTCAAGTCCTGGTCTCTGAAGCCATGGAAAACAAACCTGTTCCCTCTTTCAATATGACATCCTTTCAAATATTTAAACAAGGCTATCATATCCCCTCTCAGCCTTCTTTTTCTAAGGCTAAACATTCCCAGCTCCCTAAGCCACTCTGAAACAGCAAAAAGCAAAGCAAAGTGTTCTGCTTATATACTGCCCCATACCACTTCAAGTAGTCTCTTATAGTATGCAGGCTATACATTGTGCCCCCTGCCCCAGCAAGCTGGGTACTCATTTTACTGACCTCAGAAGGATAGAAGGCTGAGTCAACCATGAGTCTGCTACCTAGGACTGAACCCCAGGCCGAGAACACAGTTTGAGTTGCAGTACAGGGATTTAACCACTGCACCACAAAGGGGGGGGAGAGAAAGGGCAGGAAAAATGGTACAAGTCTGGCCTCCAGTGGATTTCCAAAGGGCCATCTTCTGTGTCCCCATCAGACACCTCCAAACCGGCTCATACTGGGAGATAATGGTCTTTGAGAAAATTTGGATATTGTGCATTTAGGACTTTGTAGGCTAAAACCAGGTTTTTAAATTTTGCTCAGAAACTGATTGGCAACCAGTGGAGCGGCTGTAACAATGGTGTTATGTGATCCCTGTAACCAGCCCCAGTCAAAAATCTAACTGCTGCATTTTGGACTTGCTGAAGTTTCATTAGAGTTTCCATTGGTAACTTTCCACATAATGTGTGTTACAGTAATCCATTCGGGAAGTGACTAGGGGCATGTGTAACGATGGCCAGAGCAGATCGCTCAAGGATCATGGAGCTGCAACCCTGGTTTTATTTGTGCAAATGTACCCCTGGCCACTGCTGAGACTTGAGCATCGCATCTCAAAGATGAGTCCAGGACCACCCTCAAGCCGCACACCTCTTTTTTTTTTTTCAATTGGAAGGAAATCCCATCCAGTACAGGATGCTGCATCCCTATTCATTGATCTCCCTTTTGACTTACCAGACGCAACTCTGTCTTGTATGGATTGCTTATTCACCCTCATCCGATGCATTACTGATATCAAAGACTGATCTAAAGCCAAAACAGCTTCCTTGAATTCAGGTGGCAAGGAGAGATAGATTTGGGTGCCATCCACACACTGGTAACGCCGAATTCCAAAACACCAGATAATCTCTCCCAGTGGTTTCATGTAGACGTTGAATACCATGGGGGGGAGGAACCAGAACCCTGAGGGATCCCACAGGTCAGTAGCTGGGATGCTGAAAATGAACTCCATAGTACCACCTTCTGCATTCTCTCTTCCAGGAAGGGCCTGGGCCACTGAAAAGCAGTGCCCCCTAGCGAGCCGGTTGATAGAATCATAGAGTGATAGAGTTAGAAGAGACCTCAAGGGCCATCTAGTCCAACCCCCTGCCATGCAGGAACCCCCATCAATTCCACCATTTCAGGAGGATGCTATGATTGATAGTGTAAAAAACTGCTTAGATGTCCAGTAAAACCATTAGGGACACAGTTCCCTGTTGATAGTCATTTGAACTTTAATAAGTAATGGAAAAGGTGAACACAATCCTATCTCCACTCTTAAAAAGCAAAGTTATTTAATAACTTGCATAGTAAAAAGGTAAAGTCCCATCCCCCCACGCATGTGTGCTAGTCATGTTCAACTCTAGGGACCGTGTTCACCTCTGTTTGTAAGCCAAAGAGCCAGTGTTGTGCAAGTCCACGGCCATGTGGCTGGCATGGCTGAATGCATTCCTGCGCACGGAACACTGTTTTACCTTCCTGCTTTTTACGTCTTTACCTATTTATCTACTTGCATTTACATACTTTCAGACTGCTAGGTTGGCAGGAGCTGGGGTTAACAGCGGGAGCTCACTCCGCTGCATGGCACCCGGAATTCGAACCACGGCCAACTTTGCAGCTGACCGTTTCAGCGTTCTAGCCCACTGAGCCACCACGTCCCTTAACATGTATAGTAGGAACTGGCAAGCCACTCCAGTATTCCTGCCAAGAAAACTCCATGAATGAACATGGGGTCACGAAGCAGTCACAACTGTAACGGCAGAACAACAACAACAAATTTAGGAAGCTGGGCACTTCTCAGGCTCCATAGTGTATATGAGCATTACTCTGGAAAAGATGTGAGGATCTTCCCACATTTGGAAGACTAAAAACAAACACTTTGGCTGAAATCTAGCACAGTAGGACTGTGGTGAGATGTTCCCAGGGGATTGGTTGCAGGCCCGCCCACAGATGCCAGAAATTGTGGATCTAGTGAACCTTATATAAAGCATAGTCTCTGGTTCTCCCCAGTAACCAGTTCTGATAACACCCATATTTTTTTTCCATTTATAAGACACCTCCATGTATAAAACACCCCCTACTTTTCCAACCCAAAATTACAGTTTTGCAACTGCATGGTTCTACATGGAAAAATATTGTGTACATATTATGTGCATTTCTAGATTTTTTTTAAAAAATCCCTCATTTTGAAAAGGTTTCAGTTGTTCAGCTGTATCTGACTCTTCGTGAACTGTGAAAAAGAATGTAAACTTTGAAAAAGTTTACATTTCCCATAATCCCAGCAACACCTAAGGGCTCCAATTCAAGCAGTGCTTCCTTAGCAGGCAAGTCAGCTTGGGCAAGGTTTCTCTTGAGGCGGAAAGTTTGAAGCCAGCTGCACCGAAGAAAGTGGTTTGAAGGCTGTCTTGAAGTAGGAGTAGAAATGATTCTATTGTGTTTTGGTTTACTTTTGTGGTCATGTCTCTTCTCTCTCTTTTTTAGAAAGAGGCTTCAGATATGATCAATGGAATCTGTCAGACCAGAACCTCACAACTAGTACAAAGCCATGGCTATTGGGAATCCAAATTCCCTCAAATCTATTGTTTTCCTTGGCTGAAAATGAGAGGCACCACTTGAGGGGAAACTGCTCTCTGTGGCCTATGTGAGGAGATGACTGTTGCGAATAATTGTCATGCAAAATAAAGGCTTGGTTTTTAAAGGCAGTGTCTGAAATTCAGCTAGGAATTAGCATGATTGGGGGGGTGACAACATTGCTACAAGGTTTTTTTGAATGCAGAAACAGAGATGTTGGATTCTGTACAGCTTTTCAGAAACAGAATCGTGTTTGCAGTATTTTTTTTGGAAGGCATTCTGGTGTTCTGAATTGATCTTTGCAAGTGTGTGTGTGTGTGTGTGTGTGTGTGTGTGTGTGCGCGCGCGCGCGCGTTTATTTTCCTACACACTTGTGGTTTAGTTAATTGGATGCTGAAGAAAGAGAGAAAATACAATTGGAGCCTTTCTCTTTCTTTGGCCTAGAATGTCAAAATAGAAGCGAGCACAAATGGACTAAAATACCAACAAGACCCTCACAAAAATACAACAGATTTTCTCAAATGGTTCTGGTCCGTAATCCTCTTCTAGTTGAGAAATCAGACTAATGCAGAATTTTCTCACATAACAGCTTGCGTTGAAATGTAATATGTAGGCTAATATTGACGGGTATTTGCAACTCATTGTGTGTGCCTGATGCCATGAGTTGTCTGGTGAGAGCCAGAGGCTTAGTTTTCACTAGAATTACAAATAAATAAATAAATAAATAAATAAATAAATAAATAAATAAATAAATAAATAAATAAAATAACTTTGAGAGTATTAGAAGGTTAGAAAGAGCCCTCCCCTTTCCTTAGCATGGGCCACAAACATCCAGTGTTCGATTTGTGCCTCTCATTACAAAAAGTTTTGTGAGTATTTTCCTCAGAAACTTTTTGGCCTTTGTCAGGCAAAAGCATTTTTTTTTTAAAAAAAAAAAGCAAGACAAAAATGTTGTGGCACCTTGAAGACTTAACTGCTATATTTTAATGATAGATTTTGTGGAAAAGGCCATCTCTTCAGACCCGTCCAGAAATGCTCATGTAAAAATACAGCAGTTAATATTTAAGTCACCACAATGTTTTTGTCTTCTTTATATTTTTTCTTCATTTTTGTCCGTTTTTTTTTAACCTGCTATCACAGACCAAGAGCCAATCCACATTGGCATATGGTTGTTACATAAGTTTCCCTGATGGCATCATTTGGCATTGAGGGGGGAATACCTCTCTTTCTTGTGTTTCTACTTAAAACAATCCACACTTTCCCTTTGTATCTTTCTGGCAACGGTCTAGCTAGGGCATGCAGTCTATTTCATAGAATCATAGACTAGTGAAGTTGGAAGGGAGCTATAAGGCCATCAAGTCCAACCCCCTGCTCGATGCAGGAGTACAGATCAAAGGATATCTGCCAGATAGTGGTCCAAATTTCTCTTGAATGACCTCCAGTGTTGGAGCCCTCACCACCTCTTGGGGTAATTGGTTCCACTGTTGTACTGCTCTAACAGTTAGGATGTTTTTTTCTGATATTTGGCCAAAAGCTGAACTTGCGCCCATTGTTGCATGTTCTGCACTCTGGAGTTATTGAGAACAGATCTTGCTCCTCCTCTGTACGACAGCCCTTCAAATATTTGAAAAGTGCTATCATATCAGCCATCAGTCTTCTTTTCTCTTGGGCTAAACATGCCCAGTTCTGTCAGTCTTTTCTGTTAGGGCTTGGTTTCTAGCCCCCTGATCATCCCTGTCACCCTCCTTTGAACTTGTTCAAATTTGTCAGCATCTTTCTTGAAGTGCGGTGTCCAGAACTGGACACAAGGCTCAAAAGAGGAATACTAATGATATTTGCCACATGGCTGTCTACTTTTTTTCCTGAGTTCCTCCAGTGTAGGAGTACTCACCACCTCTCGAGCTATTTGGTTCCATTGATGTACTACTCTAACAGTTAGGAAGTGGTTTTTTTCTGATATTCAGCCAAAAGCTAGGTTCTCTTAACTTGAGCCCATTCTTGCACTTTAGGATGATGGAGAACAGATCCTGACCCTCCTCTGTATGACAACCCTTCAAAATTTTGAAAAGTGATATCATATAATGCCTGGACACCCAGAACTGTTGAGGCCACTCTCATCCCCATTGCATTACATTAAAACAGGACACTCTAATCTCTGGTAGCTCCTGCAGTTGCAAATGTCCATTTTTAGGCAATAGGGAGTAGGGAATAGGGAATAGAAGTCTTCCACAAAATTTTCATATCTGGAGTTTTCCCATAGAAAATTTTTGTATCTTGAGTTTTTGTGGAAATTTTTTCGAAAGACTTCCATTCCCAGGGTGCATTGCACCCTGGACAGGCTTCCCTTTCCATCACGATTTTTTTTCGTAACTAGAGACAATAGTACCTAAAGGTATGACTGTGTTTTCCAGGTGGGGGCGCCTCCAGCAGAACCTGCACTGGGAACTCTGGCAGAAGCAACACAATTCCAAGGTGTGGTTTAAACGTAAATGGACATGAACACTCAGAAAGATAAAGAGAGAAGGGGGGGTTAAGAATCTGGCTGTGAAGCCAGAAGTGGAGAGTTCAATTCCCCCCTGTGCCTATAGGGAGAAGAACCTATTTGGCCTTGGGCAAGCTGTGCAGTCCTACAGTCCTCCTGGAAGAAGGGAATGTTAAACCACTTCTGATCTCCTCTATCTAGAAAACGCTGAAAAGGGTCACTGTAAATCATAATAGACTTGATGGCATAAGACAGTGGTGGCAAACCTTCGGCACTCCAGATATTTTGGACTACAACTCCCACAGTCCTTTGTCATTGGCAGTCTAGGCTCAGAATTCTGGGAGTTATGGTCCAAAACATCTGGAGTGCTGAAGGTTCACCACCACTAGCATAGGATAACGATAATTTTGGTTGTTGAGGAGTGGCATGTAGAGTAGTAGCTTCACTGCAGTGGCCAGGAAATTGATTTCATGAATCCTTTGCTTAGATACTCAAGAGGTTTAGTCCCACGCAAGCTATGGGCGCATTCTTCAGAATCTAATCATGGGACAGATATGGAGCAGTGACCATCTAGGAGTAATTACAGGCAAGCCTACAAAACTTTTGTCTCTCTGAGCCTGGAAGAACTGTTGGAATCAGCAGCTGCTATGACCAAATTTGTTTTCTTATTTCTGTCTCCGTAATTTGCTACAGTAAATATTATTGTGCACTGTTTGCATTTGTGAGTTGGATCTCACACCTGTAATTTACAGCTTGCAAGCTGGGATTGCGTTCTCCTCTCTTCTTGTTTGGTTTTAGATATACATAAACCATAGCAAATAATTATACCATTTGCAGATACATCTAAAAAGACCAAGACTATATGAGCTCCTTTTGTGAGTGATATTGACTGGGACAGCCTTTGAATTTGCTGAATGGGGTGGGTAACAGATATCACATTACACCCCAAATTAAAGCAGCCCCCCTGGCTGCCAATCTGCTGTCAGGGACAATTCAAGGTGCTGACCTTGACCTACAAAGCACTGTATGACCTGGTACCCAAATTACCTCAAAGATCGAATCTCACAATATGAACTGGGTCAGGTGTTAAGGTCATCAGGAGAGGCCTATCTCTCCATCCCACCACCTTCACAGATGTGTCTCATAGGAACACATGAAAGGGCCTTCTCGGCTGCTGTGCCCAGACTCTGGAACTCCCTCCCACTAGAGGCCAGGTCTGCCCTATCTCTGCTGTCTTTCTGGAAGCAGGCAAAGACCTTCCTCTTCAGGCAATCTTGCCCTGAACGATAGACTACCTATTATGTGTCTTTTAGATAGATTACCATGCATGATTGCATTGACTGATTTCATAAGAACATCAGTGTTTTCCATGTTAGTTTCCATCCCTCATAATGGATTTCCCCCCTTCTTTTTATGTGCTCTTTCTAGCCCTAATGTTAGCTTTTAATTTAGGCAAGATAGATAGATAGATAGATAGATAGATAGATAGATAGATAGATAGATAGATAGATAGATAGATAGATAGATAGATAGATAGATAGAGAACATTACATTCTGGGAAACATGATGGTATCACACAAGGGACCAAACATTTGTTTGGATGGGAACTTGGGCTTTCGCTACAGCTGGAGTCGAGAAAGGAGGTTCTCTTCCATTAAAGAAGGACCATAGCTTTGGAAGGGCCACCATTCAGTGATAGAGGTTTGTATACGCACTTTCTACTGGGAGTTCCAATTGAAAGTACAGTATGTGAAAGAATTATCTGAGAGTTAGAGCAAAATGTTCCGTCAGCTATGGCACCAGTAGAGCTGGTGACAACCTGGGAAAGTGGTGGTTCGTGATGGTTCTTAGCTAACCACCACATTAGCCTAGTAAAATGAAACAGTTTGCTGTTCATTTTTCCAGTTCCTGTCTAGGGGATACTATCTGCTCCTGCCACTTCTACCTCCTCCACTTGCTGGGTCAGTGCTTCTGAACATGTACCCAGTGCCCAGCTGATAGGCAGGGCATATGCAGAGGTGGCAGCAAACCTCTGGCAGGGAAGCTGGAGCCACTGCCTCCAAGGATAGCACACACCACCACGGAGGGGTGGTGGTGAAGGTAGCAGAAGGAAGTATGCTGAGTTAATGGGGCCAGTGGGAAAGGGGCAGACAAACATCCCCTTTTCCCAAAGCAAGCAAATTGTCAAAGGGAAAAAAGATTTGGTTCAGCAACGTGGACTCTGCAACTCTACAGTTTAACATGCTGTTCATATGGGCTATATTGCAGTTTCTTTTTTCTTCCTTTTTACACATTTAATTTTTATATACAAATTTTATAGTGTATATATAAAGATACACTATATTATAAATATACACTATATATTATAGTATATTGGGTTTTTTAATTTTATTTCAATCTCTATTATCTATTTTTTCTTTCTCGCTTTACACTTTTTCTGCACCTACCCTTCTTTACTTTTTCTTTATATTCAGAGCTGTGTAACAAATAAATTTACCTGATGTGGGATTAATAAAGATTTATCTTATCTTATCCCTGAAATGGATCGTGAAATAAACCATAACAAGCCCAGTTTTGTTTTGTTTTGTGTTTTGTAGTTTATTTCATACTCATGTCTATTAAACAATCATTTAGTCAAGAGTAAAGTTACTTAACCGGTTACGTTCATGATGTAACAAATTAACATTTCACACATGTTTGCTTTTATTCAAGAAGAATTATAAACAAATAGAAAAAAATATTATTTTTCCATACAGACTCTCTGTGCTCACGTATTGAGTCAATGGGTGCTAGTTGAGGTAAATTAACATACAAGGGGGTGGTCTAATAAGAGAGACTTATAGTTCAGTAGATTCTGTTAGTTCCTGACTGAGCCATTTTATCTACTTCATAGCTAGAGGAAGCTTTATTTTTTTAATTTTAAGATCACAGTTAGAGATGGGCATGAATCAGGAAAATAGTAGGTTGTCCTGGTTTGTTGAAGTCCCTGAACCACTGATGTTTTCCCTGAAAAAGCACAAATTGGGTTGCCAATTTGTTGGCTCTGTATGTTCCCACCAATGAAAGGAAGGAAGGAAGGAAGGAAGGAAGGAAGGAAGGAAGGAAGGAAGGAAAGAAGAAAGGAAGGAAGGGATTTGAGCGTTTAAAGACAGCAACACTCGCTCATTCTCTGCTCTCCTCAACCACTTGACATTATGTTAGATTTTTTAAAAAAGTTCTTTATGTTTGCCAACATGTAGACCAGATGTAGAATTAACTGGCAGGCACTTAAGAGATCAGACAGAAGCTGTAGCTAAGCTATGGCTCCACTACAGTTTCCCAGATGTTCTGAAGAACTCAGTTTTACGTCTCCCAAGCTCACTGTTAACATCTCAGGCTCATGGAGGTATATTTTTAAACTAATTATCACTATCAAACATGTCCCTGAGAGCAGAAGACACTGATGTTCCTAACACAGTATTTTATCCCCTATTAACTCAGAGATTGTGCTCACTTTCACAGCATATCTACCTATTACATTAGCACTTCACAGTATTTCAACAAAATCCAAAAGTTAACCTCTTCCCCCCTTCTTTTAGACATAAAAAAGATTGTGGTGATCTAAACTTTTCCCCCCATTCCTTTACCAACCTTATTTTCAGTGAAGGGGTTTTTTTTTTGGGGGGGGGGTTGAGTGGGGATGAGAAGGGGAACAGACAAATGTATCTTGAGTCTATTGACAGTTAAGGAATGCATATGAGGATACAGTTTATGTTCTAATGGGTTTTCAGCTGTTCAGCAAAGGAAGGCATTTCAAAGAATGGCTGAGTGCCAGAGCAGAGCTTCAGCTCTGATGAATGTTTGTGAGTGATGGAGCAAGCTTCAGCTTCCTCCATTTCATGCCATTTTCCTTTTGGAAGTCCTGCATTGTGCTTCTGTTTCTTTGGTGAGAACTTGTGCCAATGCTCCAAGGGCTAGGTGGCTGGTAGATGATGAGCCAGGCATCTGGCCTGGATGCCTTCAAAAGGGGATTGGACAGATTCCTGGAGGAAAAGTCCATCACAGGTTACAAACCATGATGAGGATGTGTAACCTCCAGGATTAAAACTGGGGTACTTCCAGGACCAGATGCAAGGGAGTGCAGGGCCGGCGTGTCCATTAAGGCGAACTAGGCAGTTGCCTAGGGCGCCAAAATGGACAGCGGGCGCTGCCCAGCCTGCTCCCCCCGCCGCCCTCCCGCCATTGTCCGTCCCCCCCGCCCGCCGCCACCCGACCCTTGCCGCCGCCGCTGCCCGACCCTTGCTGCCGCCGCCGCCCGACCCCTGCCGCTGCCGCCGCCTGACCCCCGCCGCCGCCGCCCGACCCCACCGCCCTGCCCCCTCCCCGCGCCTAGGGCGCAAACAAACCTAGCACCGGCCCTGAGGGAGTGGTATCAGGAGACCAATATCTAGTCTTGTGCGCTCCCGGACTCATTTAGTGGGGCCACTGTGAGATACAGGAAGCTGGATTAGATGGGTCTTTGGCCCGATCCAGCGTGGCTCTTCTTATATTCTTATGTTCTTATGCCATTTGGCCAAAGGGCCAACGTTTCTAATTGTCCCCCAAATATTCTTAATTCTAAACGGATGTTGTTATATCTTCATGTCCAAATTACACATCAAATGGGCAAAGAGAATGAGAGTAGAAACACAAAGGAACATTGAATTGTCTGGGTCCCCAGCTGCATTTAGTCGAGTTATATTGACTACAGAGCAAAGAAAAGTGGGCTGCTTATAGCATTTTAAGTATTTTAGGTAAATCTTTGATTGTCTGATCTTCATATGTGGGGAAGATGAACTTCGGAATTATTCTCCTATCCACCCACCCACCCACCCCGGGAGAGTCAGCTATTTTGTGGCACTCTTGACAAGATTGAGCAAATCTTAACAGTGATGCGTTAATGCAAATAACACAAATTGCAGCGGTGATGGTGACTGCTGGGTGGTTGCATGGTCTTTTAAGGATTAGACGAGTTGTTAGAGGTTGAATGGATTTCTTCACATTTTAAAATAATCAGGCATTTGTTTAGCACTTGCTCTGTGTGGATTCTGCTTTTCCAAAAAAGGGGGGGCATGGTCTCATGTAGTGGCAACTTGCAGAGATTACAGCAGGGGTGTCTAAAGTTCGGCCCTCCAGATGTTTTGGATCACAACTCCAAGAATTCTAAGCCTATATTGCCAATGACAAAGGACTGTGAGAGTTGTTGTCCAAAACATCTGGAGGGCCAAAGTTTGGACACCACTGGATTACAGAAAGCCTGACAAGAGAGTGTTGGGGTTGGGGGTAGAGTGTGGGGGGCCACATATTTGGTTTTCTCTCTGTCTATAGCCAGGAAGGAAACAGTCTTGTGTTGAGGAAATTCCTGTGTTGAGTCATGTTCAGTGAGAAAAAACTAATTTAGTTTGCAACTATGCTCTTAGTCTCGTTTAGCCCATAACACCTGCAAACGAAAAAAATATTGCATCATCCACCAAAGGCGATCTGTATTTCCCAAGCTCAAGTAAAGTTGTATGCATCACATTTGCACCTGCCACTTCAACAGTTATGTCATAATTTCAGCAAGTACCTTTTTCATTCTAGGCTTTTGTGAGAAAGATGATATTCAGGGAAACTTTAAAGACCTCAAGGCATGTGTGTGAGAGAGAAAGGAAATGGAAGAGAAACAACAGCATTGAATTAACTGGGTGTTTCCCTCCCTTTTAAGCAAATAAGGAACCTCACACTCTTAATAGGAATGGCAACACTTCTGTGCTTATAAAAGTTCTGGGAAGATTTGAGAACATGGGAAACTTGAAAATAGGTTCCTCAGAGATCAGCAGTGTTATAGAAGACAGCTTCCACATTTTTGCAGTCATTCTTTATGGTCTCGGAACCAACTTTATATATTGTCCATCAGTGTTGTAAGCCACCTTGAGTCATTCCAAAGAGAAAGGTTGGGTAAAAATATTTCAAATGAATAAATTCTAGAGATAGGCATGAAATGAAAATATAGTGTTTTGTTTCCTTTCATTTTGTTTCATTACTAACAAATTTTTGGAATGAAACAAAATGATTCATTACAATATATAATGGCTCCCCTGGGTCCTAGAGGCACCCAAAAAATTGGGGGGGGGGGTAGCTTCTTTGGACTTTTCCCTTTAAGCCCTCCAAATTTCAGGGAGCTGAGTTATTAAACTCCAAAGTTATTTTTAAAAACCAGAAGAAAATCTCTGCAGGGGAGCAATTAAGCACTTCCTTTAATAATTACAAATGCTTTTCTTCTGGAGGACCTCTTTGGAGTTGAGTAACTTAGCCTCCTAAACCCCAATCTTCTCCAAATTTGGGGGTGGGCTTAAAGGAAAGGGTCCAAAGAAGTTATCCCCAAAATTTGGCTCCTCTAGGACGAATCATTTCATTTCTAGGGGGGAAATGGTGTTTCATTTCATTTCATAACAAAACGTGTCCTACTTGTAATTCTGGGAGTTGTAGTCCAAAATATCTGGTGGGCAGAAGGTTCCCCACTCCTTCTCTAAAATGACCCTTATTTCACTGTCCAAAGACTACCTGAGCCTGGGCTGAGCCTGTCTCCATGATATCTATAGGGTGAAACAAAAAATAAAGGAAATAATGGGACCTCTCACCGATCTTTTGATTGTTATAGCTTTTAACCTTTTTAAATAACTTTTGTGTAAACCGCCCTGAGTTCTCGTTGGGAAAAAAGGTGTGGTATATAAGTCTGAAAATAAATAAAATAAATAAATCTTTACATTAAATCCAACATTTGTGGGGTTAGGAAGGCCAAAACACATTTAAAAGGGGCTAAAGGTAGAAAGAAATATCAGCACCCTGTCAGGAAAATGCTAAGTTGGTTTTAAAGAGGAGACTGAGAGATCATCATAGAATCATCTAACAATAGAGTTGGGAGGGGCCTATAAGGCCATCAAATCTAACCCCCTTCTCAGCTAAATGCAACTTAATTTTGTACCCTTTGCCTTCTGCTTTGGCTTCGACATGAATAACAGAGCAATAGGGTTTTAGCCAGGATACTATTGCATAAGCATGCATTATGTGCCCCTTTGAAATTATTTATGCCATTTCCCCTCAAGAACACATTTCTGTGCCTATTTGTGTACCTTTTGAACTACACAGAATTGAAAAGAATCCAAAAACTTGTATAGAGCAACACTGTTCCAATGCAAAAAACTCATTTGGGAAACAAGAATTAGGTTGGGTTCACTTAAAAATGCAGTTCAAATTAATTCATCAAGCATCCGAAGGATGGGGCTGCTTTTGTGCAATTATAGCAACAGATCAGATGCAACAGATATGTAAATCCTTTAACTAGTTGACAGATAGATAAATATACATCTCTCTATCTCTCTCTCTTTTTGTCCCGAGCTGGATTACTCTAAATAATACATTATCTCATACATTTTAAATTTGACTGTGTGTCTGCCACAGAAAAAGCGCAATGCATCCTATAACGCGTCAGTTCCAGGCAAACACTTTGCCTGCATCATCTCCTTGTGGAAAATGTAGGTCATGGATAATTTACTGATACGAACGATCCTTGATCAGGTATGTAAGATTATGTCTGAGTGTATCATCATCTCATTGCACCATAATTGTGAAATACCAAGGAACAATTCCAGCAGAGAGATAGACAAACCTGCCTTTCACATCTTCTTTTACATCTTGTTCTTCTGTGTAAAAATCTTTCTCATTAGTGAGCATCAGATACTCCAGCATAATGCTGCCATTTCATTAGAGAATCTCCGGTAGATGTGCCAAGAAGTATTTAAGAGTAAGCAAAGGGGCCTTAACTAAAGGCTATGCAATTTCACGGTGAGTTATGCGTCTCGAAAGCAATAGTTCGTCACCTCTAAATTCACATGGTTCATTACTTGCCAATCCAACACAGGGAGACATCACCGCGGAGGAACCCAAATGGACGCTAAATCGACATGAGCCCTGTAATTATGAGGCAATCAAAATAAAAGTCACCGGTTTCAAAGTTAAAATGAAAATCCATAATTATGTTCCTCTTTTTTTATTTTAAGCCAAAGAAGCTGAGATTAAAAAGATTGAGAGGGAGAGAAGGAAGGACAACTGGGTGTGCCGTAAATCAGCCGCAGGCAGCACATAGAAATACATTGTTCAAGACGGGTGCTTTCTAAATAATAGACAAGGCAACGGCATAGACTGATTCCTTTGAAAGCTCTGACAACCATGATTTATGGTGTTTCTTGGGCAGGTTCAGTGCCTGAATATTCAATGGATAGGCCTTGGCTCCCCCTAATCTGATCTCATATGGAGTGATATTAAAATGTTGGCTTAATTTGTTAGGTCGCAGAAGAGGAGGTAGGACTGGGTATTTCGCAAAAGGAAGAGAAGCAGGGGTGGCGGGAATCCTACCGATTGAAAATGGCTATTTTCCCATGCAAGGCTGCAAACAGCAATTAATCACAGTTCTTCATTTTGTCAGAACTCAGCTGTGAAGTTTTGAGAAACACTTGAAAGGACTCATTTGAAAGCCTGTGCTGATGTCAGGCAGGGAGAGAGAGAAAAAAGAAAGGAGGAAAGAAAAAGAAGCACGGAAAGGTGTCCTTGTTCATACATCAGTCAATAATGTACTATGTTGAGGAGTCATAGTTTAGCATCGATATGTCTGAAGCAATTGGCTCTTAGAGCGAGTTGCAAATTTATGACTCCTCACAGAGCGTATCTTGAGGATACTCACAATGAACCGTTCTTTTATCTTCTCATTTTTTTCTCCAGTCCAATTTCTTTCATTTCACTGGCATTGATTATGTGCATATACTCAGGCTTACCTAAGGATTTGACCCCCAGGTAAATACTTTGGAGTAGGCTTGTTTGTTGCTATAAGCATTTCCTTTTCATAAAAATTGGAAGTTCCAACACTCTATAACTCTCTGTCTTCCGGGACAAATAGCTTAAGTTAAACCTGCAGTCTGAGGCTGCAGTTCTAACAAAGGGATGTGAAAAAACACTCACTACTAAATTCTTTACACAAATTAATTTGAGCTGTGTTGATGCTCTACAAGACATTTGAAAGAGGAATTCTGGAGACTTGTGAGATTCCTCAGAATCTAACAGAGAGTAAGACTGGTATTTTTCCTCCCTTAACATGGTCTCTCTAATTTGCACAAACTGGATCTGTGCAAAACTTGTGTCCTTCCTCTTGATGTAGCCTGTATTCTGCCACCATCCTAAAATGGACCACAAGTAACAGCTTGTGGTTTTCCAAAAACCCCAAGATCCTTTTCAGATTATCTTCGCTGTGTTCTCCCTTGGGACTCAACAACATTTACTTATCAGAAATTGTGAATGGGAGCCTGCTGGATAGCTCCGGGAATTAAGTGCCTGGCAGTGCAGCAAGAGGTTGGGGTGGTGGTGGTTCAGTTCCCCACTATGCCTCCAGGGAGAAGAGCCAGTCTGTATGGCCTTGGATAAAGTTGCCCAGTCCCAGAATGAACATGGAATGGGAAAAACCACTTCTGACTACCTTTTACCTAGTAAATCCTGGAAGGAGTCATCCTGTGTTTGAATTGACTTGATGGTACACAATTATGTTAGTTACGAATGGGGCAGAGCAAGATTGTTCCTGGCAATATTGTTTGCTGTGCGAAAATCAATGCTAGTGTAAATATACAACTTTGTGAACTAGTATGTCGGCTTCACCCCGACAGACTAGCAACACAAGTACATCACATCCTTTAAAACTCTTCCACGCACAGTGGCTCAGAATGGAAACCACGTGTTCTGAAAATACTCCTTGTGGGCAAATTGTTGCCAAAGGGAATTTGCCATCGCTGCTCATATCAGATTCTGGCAACTAACGTTCTCCAACGTTGGCCTTGTGATGTTTGAAAAAGACAAGGAATGGAGTTCATCTCATGGGCTCCCATGACAGAAATAGGAGCCGAAATTTGAGTTGATGCTGTTTTACTGATTCTGCTGCTGCTGTTTTTTTTTAATTGCTTCCCTACTGTTTTATGGGTGTATTGTAGTGCCTCCTACTAATTGGGTAGCATAAAATTGGAATGAATGAATGAATGAATGAATGAATGAATGAATGAATGAATGAATGAATGAATGGAGAGAAGAAAAGAGAGAGAGAGAGAGAGAGAGAGAGAGGAGATTTCTTTGTTTAATTTATTTAATTGTTATTTATTTGTTTATTTTTACCCTACCTTTTTCCATGGCAAAGAAGCCAAGGCAGCTTACGGTACTGAAGGACAATATACAATCCAGAACATTTAGCATAGTATTCAATTTAAGAGGCACCATACATCATTAGAGAAGCTAACCACAATAAGCAAACAATTTAAATAAAACATCCATTATGTGAGATGGAAAATTAAAAATGGAAAACACAGGTGGTAGTAGGAGAATGAATTCAGTCTAAGAGAGAATAATGCATGACAATCCATCTAAGATAACAAGTAGTCTTTTCTGGAAAGAAAGGTCTTTGCCTGCTTGGAGAAAGACGACAAGGACAGGGCAGTCCTGACCTCCGGAGGGAGTAAATAAATAAAGTCAGCCAGTATCTCTGGGGATCATACACAAGCCATTCGTTGACAGCAAACACCTAGATCAGGCCTACCATTTCAATGGCCAGATCGTTTTAATCAGTGGGGCAGCCAAGGTTCAACATATCTAATTTTGCCTGAGATTGTTTAATTCGAAGTAGGCATCAACACTAGAACTAGGGGGCACTCCATGGGGTGCTAGATCTCAAACAAATAAGAGAAAGTACTTTTTTACCCAGAGGATCACTGATCTTTGGAACTCCCTGCCAGAAGAAGTGATGACAGCTGTCAGCCTTGACAGCTTTAAGAAAGGATTGGACAAGTTCATGGAGAACAAGGATAACAATGGCTATCGTTATGGATGCCTAAGGAAAACCTCTGGGTTGGAGAGATTGGCAAGATGTCTCTCAATGCCATTTGCAGGGAATCGTAAACAGGTGAAGACATCTGCTTGGGAATACCCTGAAGCAAATGGTGAGCGACTGTGTGAGGCAGAATGCTGGACTGGATGGGCTGTGGCCTGTTCCAGCAAGGCTGTTCTTATGTTCCTATGAATTTTGCATTTTAAAAACCTATGCAAAATGCGAGGTCTGCATTAAAAAACCATGTGGAAAAATGCACAAAATTTTTCATAGACTATGTTTGGAAGAAATCTTTTGAAGGTCTTAATAATCCCCAAGAAGAACAAAATGAGCAAATTTTTACTTCTGCATTATCCAGCACCAAGCTAGGCAAAGATTTAGAAATATAGCCTTTCTAATACCCCGAAAAGGAATCCCTGCTTCTGCTTCTCCCCTCTCAGCCATCTACAAAGGAACTGTCCCTAGCAGCTGACATTGTTGGATTCCATTCTGCATCTCCATGCTATAAATCGATCATACTCCAGGTGTTAGGCACTGAATGCTGCCCCCCTTAGTGTTTACACCTCATTGTGTCCTTTACCTGCTAATAATATGCCTTGGCTGTAGGAAGACCTTCAACCCAGTCTGTATGCTTGCCTTTGCTCCTTTCATCTGCCCTGGGAGAGATAAATGCCAGGCTCTAGAACTCAACTTCACATTGAGTCACTTCATTGGTCCAACATGCCTATTTATGTAAAGTCCGAATGCAATCAGCTCTTCAGAACTCTGGGCATGATTCTTTCCCACCCTATCTGAAGATTTGGGAATGCAGGAAAATGGAAGGCAGCAAAGAAGGAAATCAAATATAAGGTAGAGGGATCCATGGTCCTGTCTTTGGAAGACCTAAGCAAGGGCTGTAAGGACTTTCTGGAGCTCACGGACTCCTAGGACCAACAAGTCGTAAGTGACTTGACAGGAAATAACAGCAATAGCCAGAGATCGCAAACCCTGCTTAATTTCTGAAATCGGACGAGAGGGGAGTGTTCAGGATGGGTGGCATGGTGGCAATATCATCCTGTGTTTGTTCTTCTTTCTTTTCTGTAAGCCTACTCGGATTCTGATGCTAGGAGACCCTGGCATCAGATTCAACAGATGGCTAGCCTGCTTCTTCTTGCTTCAGATGTGATAATAACCTAATGATACCCTTATGGGCATTTAGCTTTCTCAGTGTAATCATTTGGAAGCAATCATTTCCAAGGTTCATCAAGGTATGCTTTCATTACTTCACTGCTAGGGGCCTCTTGCAATTTGCCTGTCTCAGGCACCAAGGGAAATGACTGGTATACGTTTGCTTCCTTTTTAACAGCATCCTTGAATGTTGTTTTCACCATACTGTATAAGTTACCTGACAAGCAAGGATAGGGAGAAGTACTGGATTTAGCTTGTTTCTCTTTTGCACAAAGCAAGTACAGTAATTCATTTGGGATTTTTATTGGTTTCAGTGATGTTTATAGGTCACTCGGAAACGTGTAGCTGAAAACAAAAATCTCAGGCAAACATGAAAACAATAGCAGAGACCAAAGGACCATAAAACAAAACTTGTAAGCATTTATATGACACCACTATTATATATTGAGGTATTATAATAGTCTTTTGACTTCTCATGGTATTCTCCAAGTTTTCTCCCAAGTCCTTCCCAATCTTTTTTTCTTCTCCAGATGAATTTTGAGGTCCCAAGGGTCACCTACTCTAGGGAGTCACTTCCTTCTTATATGAGTCCTACTAACAGTTGGTGAGAAGCATAGCCTAGTCAGCTATCAACTGGCTTCCCCCCCCCTTTAAAAAGTCCTTTATTAATTAGAACCCCTCAAAAATGCTATAAACAGACTCAGTGATTTTGTACTACATAAATATCACTCATCTTTGAAGGTGCTTAGGGCTGTGTCACTAGGCAGTAGTAGTAAAAGCCCATGTCAATAAAAATAAACAAACCAGGTCCCTTCTGGCCCGGTGCTCAAATGGGAGTGGCAGAGGCCAAGCTACAGGCAATGGGATTTGGGAACCAGAGCCGCGAGGCACGGTTGCTTCCCTCAAGTGTACAATACAAAACTAACCTGAACCACAACTGGCTATCAACTGGCATTAATAACTGTTTTTGAATTATAAGCTGCCTAGCTGCCCTATGCACATCTGATCTCGCCTGATTCCAGAAGCTAAGCAGGGTCGGCCCTGGTTAGTACTTGGATGGGAGACCACCAGGGAATACCAGGTGCTGTAGTCGCCGGGAGTAGGAACTGACTGGCAAACCACTCCAGTATTCCTGCCAAGAAAACTCAATGGACATGGGGTCAGGAAGAGTCGGTCACGACTGTAATGACACAACACACACACACATGAGTTAGAAGAGGGATCAGCTAGTCTATTACCCTGTTTCCTGTGCAGGGGTCCCCAGCCACAGTTCTCCATATGGATTAAAATTTCCCAGAGCCTTAACTACTCGCCATGCTGGTCAGGATTGTTGAGATTTGGAGGAGATATCCAGGAATATCTGGGGGCCCAAGGTTGAGTGCCCCTGCTATGCAGGGAAAAATAAATCTGTCAAAATTTGAAGATTATACATATCCTGTATTATGTTATGCATACTTTGGTCCAAATTACCAACTTTTTGAGAAATTTAAGGAGTAGTTTATTTCTAATTTTGATTTGAGGAACCAGGGTAAAATGGTACATCGATTATGAAGGGTCTGGGAAATAAAATAGTCTAGAATAAACACTCTTGACTGAAAGCCAGTGGCAAGTTGCCATTAGAATAGACACATTGAATCACTTGAACTTACAGATGAGTTCACTCATTAAATCCCTATTGATTCAAGGGACTTATCTGAGTAATGACCTACTGTTGGATTTGAGCCACCATAGCTAAACAGTTGCAAAATGACAACTGCAGCTACTTATGAGTCCAGATGCTGTAAGATTTATAGACATAAATGCAATTGCTATTCCCAAGTAAAGTAGATTTACTGAATCAAGAGCTGAGTGGCAAATCAAAATTTATGGGGATCCCAATGATTTTGTGAGTCTGCTCAGTGGGACTAAATGCCTTATCAACTTGGAGGCTGTTTAATGGGCGCAGATATTCATTTTGATTTCAACAAAGACTTAACAGCTTTTAATTTTTTATGAGAATATGCCATAGATTTCCAGTTTGGACTTACAAGAAGAAATGTCTTGTTTACATTTTTTCCCTGTCCCCTTAAAATCTAATGAATGAATGTTGTATCATTGGGCATAAAAGACATTTTTTTGCCTGGGCAAACATGAAAATATACAACCTTAGCCAAGCACTTAGTAAAGTCTTAGCTCTGCTCTAACTTAACTGCAAGTTGTTGTCTTCCTTTAGTATAGCTCCTTATGTTTGCGGTTGGATCTACTAAGCCATGACCAGTCTCTATTAAGCATACTGTACTCATTTTTGATAGGTACAGGTTTTTAAAAGAAAAAAAAACATTTTACTGAGCACCAGCCACATTAAAGGTAAGATTTGCAGGGAAATAATCTGAACTAGTGATAGCACTAAAGTTGAGTTTTGTTTTTCCCCACCCCCAGAAATGGAATTCTCTCCATTCAGGGGCAAAGCCCTTCCAAATTTATAGCCCCGTTTATATTCATTTAGACCTATGGCCATCTCTACTAACCCATTTCCCTTGTGCCAGTTTATCTAACGTATCCGTAATGGTTCAGAGCCCTGTTACACATCAGAGCATCTCTCCTTCAAAACATCATCCAGGACTACCGGTTTGTTTCAGGTCCTACTTCTCCAGGTTGCCACAAAAAAAAAAACACCTGTCACCAGAAATCATGGGGCCCCATCCTTATGGAATAGGCCCCTGGTTGAAGGACATCAACCCCCACCCCTCCCATCCTTTAAGAGGCTACTAAAGATTATCCTGATTCAAGAGACATTCAAGGGACATTCAAAAGCGCCTTCTCTCAAGCTATTTTATACGGGTTCTCAATGTTGCCATCATTTGGGGCATGTGTCTTCTTCGCTTGTTTTATTTGAGAGATGTTTAATCTTGGGTGATTAGATCGCTGTTACAATGTAGTACTCTAAATCACTTAAAGAATGCTTTGTATTAAGTCGGTGTGATATGGATGGATGATGGATCGATGGATGGATCAATGGACTGGTGGATCTACGGATCGATGGATCTATGAAGATGCTACCTTTGACAAACTTGTCCAGGCCGAGAGATTATCTTCTGGAGTCACCGCAGAACTAGAGAAATTATACTTTGGGACGATAGCTTCTGGGATTCCCAATCCACGACCACTGGCTCTTGAGGGAGGGAGGGTCCTGGTGTCAAGTATTCTGCCATCAGTCATGTCCTTATCTTTAAGGAACTTAGTCTCTCCCAGGTCCCCCATTAGGGAGCATACAAAATAGGGCTTCCTTCTCAGTGAATTGCAATGGCCCACCTCATCCTGGTAGAAATTCTTATTTACATGATAATTCTGTGTTAGAGAATATCAGTCATCCAGCCATTCATTGAGGTGGTGTAGGTCAGTTGCTTGAAGCTCCTGGTTGTGGACCCAGGCACTGAGAACTCAAATCAGCACCAGGCAAGGGAACTGCCAAGGTCCCTCAGAGCATGTGTGGCTGATGGGTTTGCATGCCTTACCACTTCTCCTGACCTGGGGCAAGCTGCACGGTCCAAGAGTTCTGATAGAAGGAACGTGGGTAAAGACAACTGCTGATGCTGAGCATTGTATTGTGTGTAGAAATTCCTGGCAGGGTGGCCATAAATCTTACTAGATTTGACAGCACATCATCATCAGTCAATCCATCTCACACTGGAATGGCCTCTTTAGTTGAGATGAATAGCAGGAAAGAAAGGAGGAGGAGAGGAGGGGAAAGGAAAAGCTATGATGAGCCTTTAAAATTCTGCCTTGGTGAAGTTTGGAGCAGCTCATCACAACTTTTGAAGATTTTATCTTTCTCATCTGCTCAAGTGAGGATGTTGTTAAAGATGGTGGCATTTTCTGAGCATCAGATGTTGCAAAGGGGATCTATTGCATTCAATCTACAATGGCTGTCCCTTTGGTTACAGAAACAGGGACTCAGAACACCACAATATTGCATGGCTCCGAGTTGCTTCCTTGCAGATGCTTGGGGTTTTGGCCTTTTTGGGCTCTGATGAGCTGGTCCAGGAGATCTTGTGAGATGATATTGAGGAAAGATGAAAGGTTTGAAAGACGCTAGCAGGCATGTCCAAACTTTGGCCCTCCAGATGTTTTGGACCACAACTCCCATAGTCCTTTATCATTGGTAATCTAAGCTTAGAATTCTGGGAGTTGTGGTCCCAAACATCAGGAGCGATGAAGTTTGGACATGCCTGCACAGCTAAAGCAATCACAGGGAGAGGGGGTGAAGAGAAAGGGTCAGGGAGAGGAGGGGGCAGAGCCCCGTGGTGCAGTGGCCAAATGTCTGTACTGCATCTAATACTGTGCTCACGACCTGGGGTTCAATCCCAGGTAGCCAGCTCATGGTTGACTCAACCTTCCGTCCTTCCGAGGATGGTAAAATGAGTACTCAGATTGCTGGAAGGGCAATGTGTAGCCTGCATAATTAAATTGCAAACCACCAAGAGAGTGCTGGAAGCAGTATGGGGCGGTATAGAAGCAGACCACTTTGCTTTTTTGCTCTAGAGAAAAGAGACAGCTGCATAATACATAAAAGTCACCCAGGAGCAGCTTCGAGGTGAGAGAGCGAGTAACCGGCTGCAGGCCAGAGTTGCCTCCCACCCCTGGGATGAGACAGTGGCATATTCAGATGTTTGTTTCCTTTCATGAAATGGTGGGTTGGGAGGGGGGGATTGTCAACTCTTAACAAGACATCTGGGTGTGTTTTTAAAATAGAGCACTGTGCCTTGTTGCTTTCAATCTGATTTGGGTGTTGATTTTGTTTACTATTTTTAGCCTGGCATTTGTTTCCCTGTTTAAACATTGCCATAGTTTTAATATTGGCATACAATGGGGCCAGCCATCCTATACCGATATTAAAAGTTTGTTGAGTGGGCTGTCTTTCTGCAAGCAGGGGAAGACTTTTCTCTTCAAGCAAGCAATTGCAGTATTTGCTGCCTGAGTGGGGTTCTTAAATTGATTTTGGGGCTTTACTGCATTGAGTGTATTTTGATATTGCTTATGTTTCCCATCTTATACCACTGTCTTTGTTTGATCCTTTATCGTATGTTTATATTTCCTGGCTTTTTTGTTTGTTTGTTTGCTTGTTTTGCTTTAAATGCTGTCACTGAACATGGTGAGCTGCCTTGGGTCCTTTTTAAGGAGAAAGGTGGGGTAAAAAAAACCCAAGTGAATTATATAAATGATGAAATAATAAGCATTTTCATGCTTACATAAGAACAAAAAGACCAGTGCATTTCACCTTATGTTTACAAGATATTGTGAGTTTGCCCTCAGGTTTTTCTGGGTGAAATTCACGTCTTTGTGGTTTAAAAAAACAAAACAAAACTGTGAACTTTTGTTTTAATCATGTATACAGTGGTAACTCTACTTACGAGCAATTCAAGAAAACCATTAGTTTTTTAGCTGTTGCCTTACAAATTTTAGATGCAGTCTGTTTTACTTATAATTCTTTATTTTATTTTTTGGATTTGTTGTTTATGTTTTGATTTTTTAGTGACGGCTGCTCTACTTACGAGTTGTTCCGCTTATGAGCATGCAATTGGAACGGAATAAACTCGGAAGTATGCTTGTATTTATTTTAAAAGCAATTATTACAGCTTCTCCATATTTGTGTTTTTAGTCCACTGCAATCACCCTGGGGAGTTTTGGAATTTGTCAACTGAGACACTAATATGCACAGCTGCTCTTGCAGTCCTTGTGGTATCCAGAGTAGGCAGGAAGAATCAATTTTTCGATCGACAATGTGTTCTTGTGAATTTTCCCTGTTGTAATTTTGGGGTGGCGTGGAATTGAATGGGCTATTAAGACTCATTATTTCCTGGTGAATGGGAATACTGCCAGGACCCATTAATGGATATGGATCAGTGGAGCTCTCTTTGAGAACATGGCTGTGGGGAACTGACATACAACTTCAGCAATTATCATTACTTTGCCAGCTATCTGTGCTCTGTATCTGCAATGCATTTTCTACTTTGGGGCCAAAGGTAGCTGCTTCTCAGAGCCAAACAAAGAAGTCGGTAATGCACATGCCTTTGTCGGCAATCAGAAATAATACCGATTAGAGATGGGCACGAAACGAACAATTTTTCGTTTCCGTTTTTGTCTTTTTGTTTCATTATGCAACAAAATGACAAACGAATTTTGTCTCCAAAATAAAACAAAACGAACAGAAACACCGGAAATTTTGTCGTGCGTTTTGTTTTCTTTACTGCAATAGAGTGAACTGCTTCAAATGCTAAAAAAATCACAAAAATTGAAATAAATGGAAACAAAACGGTAACAAAATGAACGAAAACGAAAACGATTTCCCCCCAAAAAACTTCACGAAAAACGGAAACGAACCGAAATGGACCCTCCAAACGACAAACGACAAACAAAACGTCATTTTTTGATTCGTGCCCATCTCTAATACTGATGAATGATTAACATAGTCCATCTATACCACCCGCCCTGCCACCGACCACAAAAATGGAACTGCGTGAAACAATGTATTGTACCTGTGCTATGTGTGTGTTTCTTAGTGTGTGTTGCATCGTTACCGTCGTGACCGACACTTTGTGACTCCATGTCCATGGAGTTTTCTTGGCAGGAATACTGGAGTGGTTTGCCAGTTAATTCCTACTCCAGGCGCCTACAGCACCTGGTATTCCCTGGTGGTCTCCCATCCAAGTACTAACCAGGGCCAACCCTGCTTAGCTTCTGA
Organism: Phrynocephalus guinanensis; assembly: GCA_037367245.1. Taxonomy (NCBI): domain Eukaryota; kingdom Metazoa; phylum Chordata; class Lepidosauria; order Squamata; family Agamidae; genus Phrynocephalus; species Phrynocephalus guinanensis. The sequence continues at coordinate 39,186,714 of CM074733.1, forward strand.
AATCAGGTGAGATTTAGAGCACCTAAATGTGCTTAGGGCATCTAGGATGTGCTTAGGACACCTAGACAGCTGTACCTGTGCTACTTGTAAAATTAGACATGTAGGACAGTGGAAGACATACAACTCAGCTTCTCCATCCTATAGGCTCTTGCTGAAACTAGACCAGGCATGTCCAAACTTCGGCCCTCCAGATGTTATGGACAGCAACTCCCACAGTCCTTTGCCATTGGCAATTTAAGCTTAGAATTCTGGGAGTTGTGGTCCAAAACATCAGGAGGGCCAAAGTTTGGACATGCCTGAACTAGGCCTTTATGAAGAGGGGAAAGAAGCAGCCAAAACTGTGCTCATAGTGGTGAAGCATTTCCAAGTGCTGCAACTCAAGTCGGCAGCTTTTTTCCCAAGCTGTAAAGAAAAAAAATACTTCTCTAAAATAAGCAACTGACCCTCAATAACAAGATAACAGATTTTTCTTATAGCATATAGGCCCCGGAGTTTTAAAATCCAAAATCCTAATTAGAGTGCATTTCTGCTATAAAATTAGGTCTGCTATTTTTGTTGTTGTCGGCTAAGAATGAATGCTAGACATGGTCTAGATGAAAGAACAGCCTGCGTCTTTTCTCCCCAGATCTTTAATGATAGAACTGAAGTCTGAAATTAAACTCACCAGGTAAGAAGATTGATTCTAGAAGAAAAATTCAGAGGCTTTTGCATAGGTTTCGATTAACAATGGATTTATGTCGTGCAGAAAACTAATGAGAAAAAGGGGGAAAGTAGGGAATTTCATAAATGGGAACACCCTTAATTACACATTGCCCTTGGTTTCAGGAGGCGAAAGGTTTCCTGTGTTAAGCGGTAGGCACCTGAAAAGATCGGTCCTGTCGCAGAGCTGACATGCCGCAGTAGCTGAAAATGGCACTTCCCCATTATGTATGTTATTGGGGAGACAAAAGTCTCCTCTGGCTGTAGTCCAAAACAGATTTCAGTGGCTCCTAAGTCATTTTGTGTACATGAGCTATAAGCTGATGGTTCTCAGCCATTTGAATCCTGATCAGAATTCTATTGTTAATGTATCCCAGCATATGGTAAGTACAGTAATGTAAATCACAGTAGTGCACTGCCACTAGTTAAAAGTCACTGTTTTTATTCTTCGCCACATGCTAATTCTCATGAATGGTCCGTGAACAGGAAAGCAAGCACCAAATCCTTACTGCCCTTCTCTCGGTGAATGTAAGCCGTCGGATGCGGCCCCCAAAATTACTATGTCAAAGGAGCTGGATCTTGTGATACAAACAAAAATCAATATTATTGAGAAATTGGCAATTTTAGAGGAAGTAGCAATGTTGGTCTGTGCAAGCCTATCAGGCAAGAAACAAGGCATAACCAACACAAGAGCCTCATGGCCCAGTGGTTATACTGCTGTACTGTAGCCAAAGCTGTGCTCTCAACCTGGGGTTCAATTGCAGGTAGCAGGCTCAAGCCCCCTGACCCCCTAAAAACATTTCCAAATTTAAGCGGCTTACAGGGAAGAGCTTGAGCTCCTCTGCCATTGATTCCTGTAGGACAAATTGTTTCATTTCTAGAGGAAACAATGGAATTTTGTTTCATTTTGTTATGTAACGAAGTAATTTGTTACATAACAAAATGACGAAACAGAGTTTCATTTTTTCATTTCATTCCCATCTCTAGTTGCGGTAGGTGTGCCAGCATTGAGAGGCAGAAGAGCTGCCGCTAGAGCACTTCCACTAGTGCAGTGGTAGCGAACCTTTGGCACTCCAGAAGTTTTGGACCACAACTACCAGAATTCTGAGCCTAGATTCGCCAATGAGAAAGGACTGTGGGAGTTGTGGTCCAAAACTTCTGGAGGGCCAAATGTTTGCCACCACTGCACTAGTGCATAGCACAATTGGCCATGCGAAGAATGCACAACTAATGGTGCAATCCTATAGTACACTTAGCAGTTGCTGATCATAAGACCTGGCACCTTTTTGCCAGACAAAAACAGGATACTGTTTACTATGATCCAACCATCAGACAGGTCACCATGCTTTCAAAACAAGGCCCAACTTTTGATTGTGTGAAGTTGAAAAGAATGGGGTCACAAACAGCAAAGTCATTGCATGTTGGCAAAGGGCTTAAATATCAGACGAATGCTGTTGGCTTGGTAGCTGCAACATCAGTTTCAAACAGTCCTGGTTTGAGGGTACATCCTTTGGTAAGCACGGCCAGCTTTAATGCAACTTGCAAAATCTTCAGAGCTGATTTCTGAATTATGAGGATCAAGATATTGGAGGTAATTTTCCCTTTAAGTCAATTTTTGGCAGCAACTCTAATTTTAAGTATTATATAAAAATGGTTCATAGCTTGATTGATATCTGCTTTCCTGTTTTATGGCTTCACTTTTCTCACATTTTAAAAATAACTTCCTTAAAATGGGACATAATTCTAATATCAGTGCTGTTAGAGCCATAGAGATAAATGCTGATGGGGGTGTGGGGTTCTGATAATGTAAATCTCTTTCACAGAGTATCTTTTAGCATCTGCCTCTAGCCTCTTTCTAAACTGCTCTTAATATATATTCTAAAAATGATTTCAGATTCTGTAACAGGAAATGTGCCAGCAGGTTCATGTTGCTAATTTGAATGTAATTAGGGTTGATGGAGATGCTGAGATCAATAGGACAAATAGCATTATTTATGCCAAGTGTGATCTCTCATTTTCTTTCCACTCTCTTTCTCTCCTTCTTTGCCACTTCAGTTGTGGTGGTGGTGGTGGGCCCTCACATTTTTACAGATAACACGGTGAATGAATGCACATACAGGCCTCCCCCTACCCCACCCTATTTTTTCATGTATAGAGGTTCTCATGCCGCCAATTTGATCACAGCCTGTGCCAGAATGGTCTCTTGTTTTGTTTTGCATTTTCCTCTCATGTTACTGTAGGTCAGGTTGAGCATGCCTTACACAGAAGCTGCTGATCGCTTTTTAAAAGAGCACAACACTTGATACTTTTCTTCAAGAAGAAATATATCAGGCAAAATCCAAAGGGGGACGGCCACAAAAGAGGGAGGGAGGAAAGAAGAGAGAGGGGGAAGAAAGGAGAGAGAGAGAGAGAGAGAGAGAGAGAATATGGCACCTTAAATACTATTCTGCTGCATTTTAATGTGAGCTTTCGTGGATCAAGTCTACTTCAGACAGATGAAATGCTAGTTCATGCAAAATCTGGTCAGAGGCTTGAGGTATCTAGAATGGCTTTGTCTATCTTACAACAATCCACTTGGCTTTACTTAAAATTGATTTCAGTGAAATGCCTTTGCAAGTTCTAAGTACTAAGTGGCTAGTACTTGGATGGGTGACCACCAGGGAATACCAGGTGGCGGTCCTATAGGCACCTGGGGTAGGAACTGGCAAACCACTCAACTCCAGTATTCCTGCCAAGAAAACTCCATGGACATGGAGTCACAAAGGGTCGGTCATGACTGTAACGACACAACACACACACACACATCTCCCCCTGCAATTGTTCTGTGCCTGCTGCACAGAATGGTGGATCCTCCAAAACACTGTGGGTTTATTTTTTGGGACTGCAGAGGAAAACTGAAGCTGTGAATGGTATCCACACCTCAATTCCCACCAGGCGGAGCATGCTGCACAGAGCTGTATTTGGGGCTTGGTTCTGTGAGTGAGAAATGAGATAAGACCCTAAGAATCCATTGGACTTAGTACAGTATCACCACTATCATATTCTTGGTCAGTGGACATCACTTCATGAGCCACTTGCTTGCTCTGCAGATACCTAGAACTAGCAAATACATTAATTTTAAGTAAAGCCAAATGACTTGTAAGGTAGCCAAAGCCATCCTACACATCTCTAGCCTGCGTTCAGATTTTGCATGAACCAAAGTTCAAAGAGAAATTAGAAGTGATTTAAACCATTCCAAGGTATTGTGCTTTTGCCATCAAAATGAGATATTATAGAATTGTAGACCCACGTAATAGCTGAGTCAGAATGGGCATTTAAATCCATCAAGTCCAACTCCCTGCTCAAGGCAGTAATCCATATCAAAGCAGATCTGGCAGATGGTTGTCCAATTTTCTCTTTAGTGTTTCCAGCATTGGAGTGCCCGCCACCTACTGTGATAATTGGTTCCATTGTTGTACAGTGGCCCACCCGCCATTTCGTGGTCATATACTGCGGTCCCGGTATATCTCTGGACTGGAGTATATGAAAGGCAAGACTCCCTAGGTAAGCTGCTTGCACCCGTTTGAGGCCTCCTGCACTTACCCCAGGCCTGGTGCTGCCCCGAACAGGCCTTCAACAGGCTTCCTGGGCCTGTCAGAGGCCCCAGAAGTGGTTTCCGGCAAACCGGAAGTGACTTCCAAAAAATGTAAGTCACCTCCGGATCACCAGAAACCACTTCTGTGGCCTCCAATAGGCCCAGGAAACCCACCTCAGGTAAGTGTAAGAGGCCCCAGATAGGTCTTCCAGTCCCGACCAGACCCAGCATCTGCATATTTTCAATTATCGCGGTTCGGGTCAGGTCCTTAAGTCCTGCGATAGGCCGGGGATTACTGTACTGCTCTAATATTTAGAATGGTTTTTTTCCTGATATTCAGCTGAAATCTGGCTTTCTGTGGCTTGAGGCCACTATTATGTGTCCGGCAGTCTGGGATGTGTGAGACGAGATCCTGCCCCTGCTCCTTAGGTATTTGAAAAGTTCTAATATCTCCAAGGTTAAACATGTCCAGTTCCTTCAGTCTTTCCTCATAGGTTTCTAGTCCTCTCTTATTCTTGAGTGGGCTTCATAACTTTCTTACCTGCTACTGAACATTGACTGACCAGCTGCTGAATCTGGGGTCATGTGTTCAAAGACGGGAGGTGGTACTAGGTTCACCTCCTGGTCTTTCCTACTTTTTGGTTTGAAGTTAATAGACTGCAGCCTCATGTGGAAGACATTTAAAGCTGAAGAGCTGTTTCCAGACAGAGTACACAGTACTGGCATCGTTGAAGCAATAAGCTCTACCTGATATAAGATGAAGTTTGGAAAAATTAATTTTTGGAGGGCGAGAGATTCTGCAAGTTATGGTCCCCGAAAGCAACTTTTTCAAATGATTCTCCCATTTAGATTAAGAACCTCAAAGGTTGTATCAAGGTCCTGTAAATCTTTCTTGGCAATGTTAGTGAAAACCAGCCGGTCAGAAGAAAACTAATTGTGTAGTTCTCCATTATGTCTGAACTAGAGATTTGTCTGTTGGTGTTTTTGCAATGGTGCATGCTGGCTTAAGTAGGTTTAGCTGGAGGGGTCTGTCTGGGCTGAAGTGAATCTCAATCTATCCAACATGAATCACTTGTTCCCTCTGCTTTTGAGTTCAATGAGAGCCTCAACTCTCTGTTCTGTATCTCATTCCCTCTCTTTAAGCTCTTAGAAACCATGAGGAGACTGTTGAGATCTGTTGCTCAAAGCAGACATGTTTTTAGTTTGCTGTTATCTATTCACTGTACCAAAATGAAAACTTGTATTCTTTCTACTATTAATGGTTCTGAATGAGATACTGGGACCGGAAGTGCCAGTTAATGAGAAAAACTATTCTGCTCTGTGCAGCTAAAGAAATTTAACAAAAGATTTAAAATTCTGTAATGCTTCCTTTGGCCATTATTAAATTAAACCTTTCAATGTTTATATTGATCTCAGTATTTGCAGACCAAGAAATATATTTCATGGCCTGTTTCTTCATTACTTGGGCCAATTAAGTGTTATTTCTCAAATATTTTGCTTTGTTACATAAATAAATGTGGGAAATATTTACAGTGTAATACTAGAGACATTTACATGGGAGTAGGACCCAGAGAGTATAGAAGGTTTTACTTAAGTGAACATGCATAGGATGCACTACTGAAAAATTTATATTTAGTGACTGATAAAAGTTTAACTTTTCATACCACTTTATGGTGTTCTAAGTACATTTTAATTTTGAATGTGTTATTTTTTATGCATTTTGCTTAAATGCTTTCTTCCTAAGCTGTTGGTGGCATATTTTATGTGCCAATTTAGCTGATAAACATAAAATATACATAATTTTATAATAATATGTGTTAATGGGATAATTTCTCAATAATTAGACGACCATGGAGTGGCGGGTAGGATGGTTATGTAGTTAAATTATTCATATGTTTTGGACAGTCATTTTATTATGATAAATTGCAGATACTTGACATTCTCTTTTATTAATGAGCCTAAAATAGCCACACTTCTCATATCTGTTTTGCAATGACTCCCAACTTTCACTGTCTTTGGACTAATAGATACTTTAGTCCTGTCTGTCTCTTTAACGTCAAATAACTGGTAAGCTTTACTGATTGATCTATGCTTGTTGTACTTGCTGGCTGTTCATCATTTGAAAACAGCAACATGAAGAGATGGCTTTGGTTTATGGATAGAAAATATTACCCTGGTGTTTTTTTTACTACAACTCTCCAAAGGGGGGGGGTAGGGAAAAACATTCTAATTGGATCAGAAAGCTGCAATACCCCCCCCCACACACACACGTGTGAGTGATTAGCATCTTCCCTTCCAAATCCCGATTAAATTAGAAAGATTTTTTCTTAGGGGCATCCCCTTTGGAGCTTAATAACTCAGCCCTTTGAGCCCCAAACCTCTCCACATTTCTGGGGCTTACAGGGAAGAGATGTGTATAAATATAACAAAACATTACATACATGAAAATACAGATCATATTTTCATGTTTTGACATAAAATTGGCAGGGTAGCTTCCTCAAGCTCTTCCCTGTAAACCCCCCAAATTTGGAGAGGTTTGGGGCTAAGGATCTGAGTTATTAAGCTCCAAAGGAGGTCCCTGTAGTTAATTGAAATAGCGTGTACAGTGCATGCCAGAAATTTAGGGGTTAATAGGGGTTAAGCTGGATAAATTAAGAGCTTAATACCTCAGCCCCCTCAGCCCCAAACCTCTCCAAATTTCTGGGGCTTACAGGGAAGAGCTTGAGGTAGCTCCCCAGTGGTTTTGGAAACTCCACCAGAAGTGCAAATACCCTATTGGGGTCACTGAATATTTGAAGCTACTTGATCAAAGATCATAATGAATCCAGAGATATAATAGGACCTGGTTACCTAAAGAACCACCTTCTTCCATATGAGCCGGCCTGTATTCTAAGATCAGGCCAGGAGGCCCTGCTTAAGGTACCATCCCTCAAAGAGGTAAGGGGTGGCGGCATGTTGAAACAGGGCCTTCTCGGCAGTTGCCCTCAACTCTGGAAAGCCCTGCCTTGGAGATCAGGCTGGTGGCAACACGTTTAGCTTTTCGGCGCCAGGCAAAGACCTTCCTGTTCGGCCAGAATTTTAATTAGATTTTTTTGGCTGGACACCTGAGCAGCAGGGTTTTGTAATTTGTATTGTATGTTGTTTTAACTGTATTGTATTTTATAGTTTTAATAATTTTATTGTTTTATAGTTTTTAATAAATTGTTGTATGCCGCCCAGAGACCTTTTGGTAGTGGGGTGGCTAATTTTTTAAAAATAAATAAATAAATAAATAAATAAATAAATAAATAAATAAATAAATAAATAAACAAACAAACAAACAAACAAGACATATCTAATGGTGCCTTTCCTACAAAAGAGGAAGATTGCAGAGAAGAAGGAGAACATTGTTTTGTGCACCCTTTGAAGTGAATGGGCCTAGTTTGCATTTTGGAAATGAATGGCAAGATTGGAATAGAGTTACCCACCCAACTGCACATTTCTCAAAAATTGGTCTCCCTGTCTTTGGTTAAGGATTGCATGCAAAAATGCATGGAGAAATTGCCTATGAAAATAAATGTGAATGTGTCGTGCTGGTGGGTGTCTTTCAATCAGCAGACTGATGGAATAGAATAGATGTCAGTCTGATGCCAACGAAAGGTTGGGCAAGATGCTTTTTAGGACTGCAGGTTGGAAAACCTTCCAGGATGAGAGATTCTTGGAGCTTAGAAAATGGTGCGGCTCAGAAATAGATGGAAAATAGATGGGTTTCTCCTTTCCTACTACATGGTAGTTTCTTGTTCATCCTGATTTTTCATGGGGCAAGCGTATTGTTTCAAGCATGGTGTCTTTAGATCCCTGCTTACACTTAAATCAGATACTTCTCTATCTTTTCCTCTGCAGATACACAAGTACTTTCTCTCTCTCTCTCTCTCTCTCTCTCTCTCTCTCTCTCTCTCCTTTTCTTGCAACCTGCATCAGCCTGATTGAATGACACAGCATTAAAAACCTGCAAGGAGCTCCTTAGCTTCCTGTCATTATCAACTCCCTGGCCGTGGTAGAAAACAATCAGACTTTTGGGGCTTGTAGGGTGCTGAGATAATAATATGGCAAGCACAATGGCCAGTGAGCTTTGAGCGTAGGCAGGAATTAAAATATCCCATGCTGTCTAAATCAATGATAAAGGGTATGCTTAAACGGAGACTCCAAGTAATTCAGGATTAGTAAACAGTTTTATGATGGCTGGAAATAATGAGGTAACCTCAGCCGGTTTGAGAATTCCATTTAAGTGCCCCACACAGCAAATAAAATGTGTTGGGCCTGAAGAAATTTAGATCTTCTTGATATATGCAAGTTAAAGCTTCACAGGATATTAGCTGAACCTGTACCTTTAGAAATGTGTGGGATGCTTTTGCCCAAGTTTGCGGAGGAGGGGGATTTATTCATCATGATACCAGACTTTCTGTCATTTTGTAAAATGTATCCTGTATATTTTGACTTTTGTTTGCATATTAATGCAAGCCAGGTGGTAGGGTTTGTTGTTCCATGTGTTTTTTTTTCTGATCAGCATGTCTTGCTGATGATCCTGTGCTATCAATGCAATTCTGACTTGTGTTGTGTATGTTGTATCATTACTTTCTGACCCCATATCCATGGAGTTTTCTTGGCAGGAATACTGGAGTGGTTTGCCAGTTCCTACTCCAGGCGTTTTCCCTGGTGGTCTCCCATCCAAGTACTAACCAGGGCCGACCCTGCTTAGCTTCCAAAATCAGGTGAGATCGGATGTGCTTAGGACATCTTAGGGCAGGGGTGCCCAAACTTTTTGTAAGGAGGGCCAGATTCGGTGGCTGAAAATGTGTCAGGGGCCGGTTGCTCCCCAACCCCGCCACCCCACTGCAAGCCCCACCCACTGACCCATAAGCCCCACCCACTGACCCCTTGCAACCCCACCCACAGGAAGGAAGGCGGGGACTAAGGGAGGGAGGGAGGGGAGGGAGGGAGGGAGGTGGAAACCAAGAGAGGAAGGAAGGGAAGTGGGGAACAAGGAAGGGAAGGAGGGAGGCAGGTGGGGACCAAGGGAGGGAGGGAGGAAACAAGCCACGGGCCACTCAGAATGGCCTGACAGGCTGGATTTGGCCCCCGGGCCGGACTTTGGGTAGGCCTGTCTTAGGGCATCTTGACCTATGGCATCCCTTTCCAGGGTTTTATAGGTAGAGAATATTCAGTAGAGGTTAACCACTTCCTTCTTCTGTGGAGGAGTGGTGCTTTGGGACAGTGCAGCTTGCCTAAGACCGCACAGGATAGCTCTTCTCCCTGGAGGGATAGTTGGGGATTGTCCTCCCAATTCCTAGGTCTGCAGCCAGATATCCAAACCTCAGAGCTATCCAGCCAGTCTACACATATCTTAAGCAGAATCAAATGTCAGACTGACTGAAAGAGAATTCGTAGAGCAAATCAATCAATTCTAGTCCTAGAATTCTAGTGATGGGGGTGGGTGGGATATGGAAACTTGAGCCAAAAATGTAACATTACCAATATTGTGATTATTTATCACTGGAGTGGTAGCAGCTTTAGTAAGCTTCTTGTTATTTGAGATGCTTTCAAACAGAGATGCAAGGACATGCACCTGGAACCTTACATATATAAAGTGTGTGCTCTCCTAGTGAGCTATGGCCTTGTTCTTCCTCTCAAACCCTTCCAGATCCAATTTCAGTTCATTCCGCAGCCACTGCAATCGTGCTTGTGTGACAGTAAATACATGGTTCGATGTTTAGTATACTGCACAGAATCATGAGGCTCTAAGGCCATCTTATACAATGGGACCTATGTATGTCGGGTGATTGTGAGGGAGGGTGTGTAGAGTGCTCATCAAATCGGCTAATGGCAAATGTCCACCAGTAGTGCCTCTAAGGCGGTTACTTCACATCCATTTTGTCTCTGTTAGTGTTGCACTTAGGAGCAGTACAAAAATATTACTTCATGTTCATCGCACAACTACTGAAATTTGTCTCAACCATGCCCCGGAATGAGTGCTAAGCATGACAATTCTTTACCTGGCACAGGGCTGGGTCACTCTTGTCACTCTTTGTTCCCGCTTTAGGTCCCGAGACAAGACACCATGTAGTAACGACTGTCATGCAACAAAACATTTGTTTCTCTCAGAAAACTGTCCAGGTTGTTGTTGTTTGTTTGCTTTTTGACGTTTCAGACGCGAAATATCAAAAAAGAAGTTTTTAAGGTCCCCAAAAATGGAAAAAGAAAGCTAGACAAATTCAGTGTTTGTCACGGTAAAAGACTGCGAGGTTACACTTGTCACGAGACAAGTTATCACGACCATGGGAACACTGAAACAGGAACAAAACCACATGATCACGACCAAAGCTGTCATTGTACAAAACTAGTTGCAGAACAAAGAAGGACATGAAGTAACCACCAGAGTTACTCACAACCAGGCTTAGCTGCTTATTTGCTGCTGTTGGTTCCAGCAAGAAGCCAGCTGCTGCCCAATCCTCTCACTCCATCAGCCAGAAGAAAAGGACAAAGCCATTTCCCTTGGCTTCCAAAGTAACACAATTGGTTGGCTAATAACTCAGAGGCACGATCGCCGTGATCACTGATACCTCTGACTACCTACGGCACACTGTAACCCTTCCTTAGCATGTTGCCAGCTTGTAACATGGCATCGCTGAATCCACTGGCCGGCCCTTAAGAACATTACTCCATACTTTCCATCCTATAAATATGTACCACATGTTGTGGCCTCGACAATAAACAGTGAGACCCCAAAGGTTGTGGTGCCCAGGGCAAACAAAAAAAGCAGATTTCTTGAGCTGCAGACAGAGTGGCACAAGTTGTTCCCGTCTGTTCTGCAACATTGGAGATTGTTTGGGATTGGGAGGATATTAATAGAACATGGATGTTATTTACAAGAGGTGAATTAGGCAAGCAACATTGACACTGGAGACCACTTGACTGTAAGGCAAAATAACCAAATACATTCTGATATGTTGAGCTTAGATGCTAGAAGCAGTAAATAAATCATTGGTACATTTATGTGTAGTGGATAGAGATGGGCACGACTAAGGAAAATGACGTTTTCGAGTTGTCGTGTGTCGGAGGCAGTCCGTTTCGGCTCGTTTCCATTTTTCGCGAAATTTCGCAAAAATTAGTCGGTTCGTTTTTTTTGTTTTTTCATTGTCATTAGTACTGGTTTGGGGGGGGAGGTAGCAGGCTCCTGGAGGGAGCTGCAGGAGTCAGCCAGAGCCACAAGTGACGGACTGGCAGACTCTTTGCACCTGCTGTGTCTCACATACTTGCATGTAGTGCAATGCAAGTAGATCTGGCTTAGGGTTAAGACGGGTTAGCGCAAGGGCTAGGGTTAGGCTAGTTACGGGTGAGGTTAGGGTGAGTATTGGGGTGCACCTCTGGGTGCCTCTCTGACCCACTTAGAAGGACAGTGTACTGGCGTATGGGTTAGGCTTAGGCTTAGGGTTCGGGTTTGGGCTACGATTAGTGGTGGGCTGTTTATGCCCGATTGGCACATCCCAGAAGTCTCTGTGGTCAACCTGGCCAAGTGGCCATGCGATTGGTGGAAAATTTGCATGGTCCACTCCCATGGGCGAGCCCATCATAGCGAATGTGCAGGTGTAAAAAAATAAAATAAAATAAAATAAAATCAACGGAGACTCTTTTTTTTTTGCAAGAAAAACCCACTGCTGCTACTGTAAAAATTCAAGCATTTAAAATAGCTAATTTTCACATGTTTCTGTGGTGCTTTGGTGGGGTTTTGGGCAACGATTTCAAAAAAAATATTGTGGTCGCCATTTTGGATCCCCCACACTGCATGGCAAATGGATGTGCCCTCCCAGCCTGGTACCAGCAGCGCAGCAGTAGCAATAGCCAAGGAGAGGGGGGCGGGGAACCCCTCCCCCCAAATAAAACACCCTTCTGGCCTGGTAGGTGCCCTCAGACAGTTTTCGCCTACTTTTAGGGCCGGGAATCGGGTTTTTTTTAACTCTTAAAAACCTTTTTTCTGTGCCGCTTGGCATTGCGCGATCGCCATGATGCAAGTAACGAGCAGAACAAATCAGACCAAAATTGTTCGTTCGTCGGTTCGAGCTCGAATTCTGGCGGAGTAATTCCCGTTACCGTTTCCGTAGAGTAACGGATACGAGTAACGGAAACGGAAACGGGAATACCGCTAAGTCATGCCCATCTCTAGTAGTGGATTTTAATCTTACTTCTCTATCAGCAACAGAACTGTGTTCCCCTACCATCCTTGAGCACCACAATCTAATTGCTGGGTGCCAAATGGCATGTGGGTCACACACAGTTCTTTGGATAGGGACTCAGGGGGGATGGTTGTGGGGTTGCAATGTTTTTTTTTCCCTTTTGCCAGCTAAGGCAGTTGTCTAATTCTCCCTGATGTGTATAAGCAGTTCCTGAAGGCTACTGTACCAGAAGTAGGTTCTGACATCCTCTATCCAAGATCATTGCCTATATTGAGAAACCCCTTAGAAGTGATAGAGAGTCAATGTTACAATATATTGTTTTTATTTAGTCCCGTTTGGAATGAGCATGTGCTATGGGCATAATGTATTGTAAGAAGGCATTCAGTTAAGTAGCAAGCTCTCAAACCATTTGGGGCTTTAAGATGCCATAAGCACATCGGATCTCACCTGATCTTGGAAGCTAAGCAGGGTTCGCCCTGGTTAGTACTTGGATGGGAGACCATCAGGGAATACCAAGTGCTGTAGGCGCCTGGAGTAGGAACTGGCAAAACCACCCCAGTATTCCTGCCAAGAAAACTCCATAGACCATAGAGTCACGAAGAGTTGGCCATGACTGTAATGACACAACACACAAACATGTTTTCACTAGAATGTTTTAAATAGAGCATTGGTTTCATACTGAAACAAATGAATCTGTATTCAGTTGTGAAATTTACTGCGGGTGATGAAGATGTTAGGAAAATTAGTATCACTTAGTTCCACCTCTCCATCTGCAACTTCTTTCATTGAGTTGACATTAGAGATGGGCACGACTTGAAAAAAAAAATTTCGAGTTGTCGTTAGTCGGGCCGGTTCCGTTTCGGCTCGTTTCTGTTTTTCGCGAAAATTTGCAAAAATTAGTCGGTTCGTTTTTTCGTTTTTTCGTTGTCGTTAGTACTGGTTTGGGGAGGGGGTAGCGGGCTCCTGGAGGGAGCTGCAGGAGTCAGCCAGAGCCACAAGTGACGGACTGGCAGACTCCTTGCACCCGCTGTGTCTCACGTACTTGCATGTAGTGCAATGCAAGTAGATCTGGCTTAGGGTTAAGACGGCTTAGCGCAACCGCTAGGGTTAGGCTAGTTACGGGTGAGGTTACGGTGAGTATTCGGGTGCATCTGGGTGCCTCTCTGACCCACTTAGAAGGACAGTGTACTGGCGTATGGATTAGGCTTAGGGTTCGGGTTTAGGCTACGATTAGTGGGCTGTTTATGCCCGATTGGCACATCCCAGAAGTCTCTGTGGTCAACCTGGCCAAGTGGCCATGCGATTGGTGGAAAATTTGCATGGTCTGCTCCCATGGGAGAGCCCATCATTGCAAATGTGCAGGTGTAAAAAAAAAAAAAAATAAATAAAATAAAATAAAATAAAATAAAATCAACGGAGACTTTTTTTGCAAGAAAAACCCACTGCTGCTACTGTAAAAATTCAAGCATTTAAAATAGCTAATTTTCGCATGTTTCTGTGGTGCTTTGGTGGGGTTTTGGGCAACAATTTCAAAAAAAATATTGCGGTCGCCATTTTGGATCCCCCCCACCGCATGGCAAATGGATGCGCCCTCCCAGCCTGGTACAGTCAGCAAAACCTGGCCATGCGATTGGTGGAATGGCTCCAAAACTTTGCATGGTCCACTCCCATGGGCGAGCCCATCATTGCGAATGCGCAGGTGTAAAAAAATAAAATAAAATAAAATAAAATAAAATCAACGGAGACTTTTTTTTTTTCAAGAAAAACCCACTGCTGCTACTGTAAAAATTCAAGCATTTAAAATAGCTAATTTTCGCATGTTTCTGTGGTGCTTTGGTGGGGTTTTGGGCAACAATTTCAAAAAAAAAAAATATTGCGGTCGCCATTTTGGATCCCCCCCCACCGCATGGCAAATGGATGCGCCCTCCCAGCCTGGTACAGTCAGCAAAACCTGGCCATGCGATTGGTGGAATGGCTCCAAAACTTTGCATGGTCCACTCCCATGGGCGAGCCCATCATTGCGAATGCGCAGGTGTAATAAAATAAAATAAAATAAAATAAAATAAAATCAACGGAGACTTTTTTGCAAGAAAAACCCACTGCTGCTACTGTAAAAATTCAAGCATTTAAAATAGCTAATTTTCGCATGTTTCTGTGGTGCTTTGGTGGGGTTTTGGGCAACGATTTCAAAAAAAATATTGCGGTCGCCATTTTGGATCCCCCGCACTGCATGGCAAATGGATGCGCCCTCCCAGCCTGGTACCAGCAGCGCAGCAGTAGCAATAGCCAAGGAGAGGGGGGCGGGGAACCCCCCCCCAAATAAAACACCCTTCTGGCCTGGTAGGTGCCCTCAGACAGTTTTCGCCTACTTTTAGGGCCGGGAATTGGGTTTTTTTTTAACTTTTAAAAACTTTTTTTCTGTGCCGCTTGGCATTGCGCGATGCAAGTAACGAGCACGACAAATCAGACCAAATTGTTCGTTCGTCGGTTCGAGCTCGAAGTCTGGGGCAGTGATTCCCGTTACCGTTTCCGTAGAGTAACGGAAACGAGTAACGGAAACGGAAACGGGAATACCGCTAAGTCGTGCCCATCTCTAGTTGACATGGATTTTTCATCAGTGCTTGCACACCAGTAGTGTGCTCTTTCACCAATTCATTGGTGGAACTAAAACCACCTGACTTCTTTTCAGTGAATATCATCACCTAGAATGATCTTTGTCACTTAGGGAACTGGTTAGTGACTGAACAAGGAGAACAGCAATATATGGAGGCTCTTTGTTTGCTCTTCCATAGCTATTCTTATTATGTCTTGACTAAATTGCCATGTGACCATCTTTTCTTTTTCCTCCCAATTCTTGCACTGGCTGGAACACAATAGATAAATCCCCATTATATACTACACTGTTTCTTTATTATCAATTTCTTATTGAAGTTCTTAATTAACATCTTATTCTTTCTTGGAATGCTCTTGCTTTCTTCTATTGAATCTCTCTTAATCTTCCTTTATACCTTCTTGTTGTTGTTGTTGTTGTTGTTGTTGTTGTTGTTGTTGTTGTTGTTGTTGTTGTTGTTGTTGTTGTTGTTGTTGTTGTTCCCTTCGTTTTGTGGGATATGATCTCCTTGTAAAGCCATCTTCTATATGCTCCTTTCCTGTACCCATCTGTTTCTTAAAGTCGCTTCCTACATGGTTCCAGTAATATTCACTGCAGGAACATTTTTAAAAAAAAATAAAGGTGGCTTCTGCATAGTGCTGTTTTATGTGGCAGCTGTCCACTAATCTATAGTATTATTCTTTATACTCAATTTGACTCATTCACATGGAGGTTCTCGATACAAGTGGTAGCAGCATTGCAACTGAGTGCCTTTGGTATGGAGAGAGACTTTACAAATTGGTTCTTCAAACAGATGATAACATCCATACTTTTGCTGCATGGGACATCATTGCTAGGAATCTGTTTTTGGTTGGGACCCTGTGAGGCTCATAACTTTTCAATAGTTGTGGAGATGACATCATAAAGATGTCTGAAGATTTCACTCACTGCAAATTCTTGTACAAGAGGGCAGGAGCTCTGCATCAGAACATCGATATCAACTGGACCCCAAGCTTCCTGGATATTCTGATACAGTTCTTCAGATCAGAAAATTATAAAATACATTGGACCCTTGTATAACAGTTTGTATAACATAAAATCTGTACAACATAAAAAATTCTGGAGATAGGGGAAATTTGCTTAACATAATTGCCTATGGGGTGAATCCAAACAACATAAAAATGGGATTACTCCGTTTTCAATGCATTCCTCTGGGAAATTTGTATAAAGGAAAATTTGCTTAACATAATTTCATTTGGAACGAATTAATTCCTTTATACAAGGTACCACTGTACAGTGATACCTCAGGTTAGAAAGTTGATCCGTTCCCCCCGATGCTCTGTAACCCAGAAATTTCATAAACCAGAACCACACGGGTGCACAATGCATTCTAGAATTCTTTTTCTGTAATTCCTTACAAAAATGTATGTAATTAATGGTATTCCATGGGGAAAATTATGTAAACGGAGCCATTATTTTCAGTGGAATTCATTATGTAACCCAGATATTTTGTAACGGGTCATTTGTAACCCAGGGTACCTCTGTATACAATTGAAAGGGACCTAAAAATTTATTTAAAATATTTTGCCCCATCTTTTTCCTTGAAAATGACTCAAGAGGGCTTACAACATTGAAAGACAATATTTAAAGTTGAAAACAATTATAGAACAGTGGTTAATATCATTAAAAGAGAATATTTAAAGCTAAGAATGATGAATGAAGAGGCATCTTACATAATTAAAAGGAAATATTAAAACTAAGTACAAAACCGCCAGAGTAGCCATGCAGCTAGATGGAGTGGTATATAAATTTAATAAATAAAAAATAAAATAATAAAATAATTATACTTTTTTTAAAAAAAGGCACTCAGAAAATTTAAAAAAATGGAAAACACAAGTAGTATTAAACATCCCACCAACGCAGTAATGCAGAACAGTCCATCAAAAGCAATCTAGTATGTCCCTGCACATGCAGTAAATTTGAGATTCTTGAAGTGATTGCCATCTCCGTCCTATCTGTGGCAAAAGAAAAAAAAGAGTGGGGTACACATTTCACACAAGTTCGCTGTTTCCCCCACACACAAGTAAAGGAGAAACTGATTACAAATCCCCTGTGTTTGTGTGTCACCAATGTAACTGAGTGTAGCACAACTTGGTTCCTTCTTCCTCCTAAAGGATTATTAATTTTTAAATTTGCATTGAGACTGGCATTGGCAACAAGAACCACCATGGCCCGGGGTGCAGAAGAACATTCTGGCTTAAGCCAGTGGTCCACGGTGAGCACAGCTGCTTCGTTAAGAATAGCTTTATATAGAAACCAGTTCAGGCTACTGATTGCCAATGTTCTACAAAGGCATGGCCCTTGAAGAAGAAGAAGAGTTGTAGTGAATATAAGTGAGGGTGGAATGATGCTCGTGCTGTGTCCCAATTTGTGTGCCTCAATTTGCAAAGTTTAATTTCCTCATGAAAGGGGCTTCTGTTTTTATTGCCCCAGTTTCTGGGGCTTTAGTATTTATTTTGATTATATTTTCTTCCTTTCCATAACATTGCAAGGTGGCTGATGGTGCTGCATCAGCTTCTTTGGCTCTTTGATTTCTTGTTCTAGAACACATTTTATTGTCGCCCTGCTGCCCACATGTCTGGATCTGTAAAACAAAAGCCCTATGGAAGGAGTTGCCTTGTGCCATTTATTTCTTAATTTCCCCCTAAAAAATATTTCAACACCTCCTTTTTTATAAAAAGGATTGAAGGCAGCTTCCATCATTAAAATGCAGTATTTAAAGCTTAAAAACAGTACACAGATATTAAAAAATGATCAAACAAATGCTACACTAAAAATCAGTAAACAACAGGCAACATCGAAACCACATTCAAACCAATAAGGGACAACAATCCATTTTTTAAAATCTCCACTCAGCAGCCAGACACTGAGGGAAAGCCTGCCTGAAGAGAAAGATCTTGGCCTGCTTGTGGAAGGACAGTATAAATGGGGCCAGCCTGGCATCATGTGGGAGGGAGTTCCAGAGCCTGGGAGAAGCAACAGAGAAGGCCCTCTTCTGTACCTCCACCAAATGCACCTGTGAAGGTGGTGGGACCGAGAGAAGAGGCCTTCTCGGATGATCTTAACACCCAAGCAGGCTCCTAAAGGGAGACACAGTCTTTGAGATAGACATCTCCTAAGAACATAAGAACATGACATAAGAACAGTCTTACTAGAGCAAGCCACATTCCATCCAGTCCAGCATTCTGTCTCACACAGTGGCTCACCATTGGCTTCTGGGTATTCCCAAGCATGATGTCTTCACCTGCTTACGATTCCCTGCAAATGGCATTGAGAGATATCCTGCCTAACTCTCCAATCTGGAGGTTGTCCTTAGGCATCCATCATGATAGCCATTGATTTGATACCCTTCTTCTCCATGAACTTCTCTAATCTCAAGATAGACTGTACAAGACAAAACATGCATTTACCTACTTCTTTTAGCCACCTTTGCACAAAGTAGTCTGTGACAAATGTAGCCCTACTGTGTTATTTAACTGGCGATTGAAGTCTCTGTCCCCATCAGTACTTAAAATATTTCACGCACACCCCTCCCTCTGTAATGTAAGTAACTAGGCATACTGAGATTTTTAGTCCCCCCTCTGTGTGTGTGTGTGTGTGTGTGTGTGTGTGTGTGTGTGTGTGTGTGTGTGTGTGTGTGTGTGTGTGTGTGAGAGAGAGAGAGAGAGAGAGAGAGAGAGAGAGAGAGAGAGAGAGAGAGACCTACCAGAATGTCTGCATATAGGACACCCAATGGCAATACTGACTGGGGGGGGATTCTGGAGTTTGTAGTCCAAAATATAACTTTTTCAAAAGTAAAGGCAATTCTTAGATTATCCATGTCCCAAGCCAAGAGGACTTTCAAAGTGAACACCACCACCATGGATTGGACAAAATAACGAATAATTTCACATTTTCTACAGAGAAAGGTCAGAAAAGGACAGAGAAGGAAAACCCCACTCCTTAAAACAGCCTTTTTGTCATGCCTTTTTTTCAAGCTTGGTCCTCATCTTCAAATTTCAGCTTCTTTTTTTCCAAATGTTCTCATATATTGTATCTAATTTTAAATCCACAAGCAGGGACTTTGTCTACATATCTCTTAATGTGTGCAGTGTGTGGGAGGTTGATCTGTATTAATATCGTTTTCCATATTAAATACAAGGATGATGTAACTGAGCATGACAGAACTGAAGAAACGTATATTTTTGAAGAAAGGCTTTAAAGAAAATAAAGGAGACTATTATAGAAAGGTTAACAGGTGCGTTTCAGACCCTCTAAATAGTTAAGCAACTGAAATAAGTGCTTGCAAATGATGGAAGATGGTTATGCTTCTGGGAAATACAACTGAGACTGCTGATAGGGACATGGTGCATCTTTTGGTCCTCTGACAATCTACATATTGAATGAGGATAAGGGTGCATGAGATGATAGGTCCCCAATGCCACACCTCTCAATCTTATTTCAGAATTCTGACATCCTTGTGCACTGGTGGTGAACCTTCAGCACTCCAGATATTTTGGACCACAACTTTAAGAATTCTAAGCCTGTATTGCCAATGGCAAAGGACTGTGGGAGTTCTGTGAAGATTCTCAGTCATCCGGGTGAGTTTACCTGGAAATTGAGTCATGGTAACTGGACTTCTTTTTCTTGAGAGATTGGAGCGTTTCACTGCTCATCCAAACAGTTTCATCAGCCTGACAAAGCTGTTTGGGATGAGCAGTGAAACGTTTCAATCTCTCAAGAAAAAGAAGCCCAGTTGCCATGATTCAACTTCCAGACTGTAGGAGCTGTGGTCCAAAACATCTGGAGTGCCGAAGGTTTGCCACCACTGTCCTAGTGCTATGTATTTCACGTTTGCTTTCAGGGTCTTATCACCTGCTCCGTACTGAACCCAAGAATAAGAGGGTGGCGTTTTGGCTGAGTTGTCAGTAATAATAAGCTACTTTGGACACATTTGAGTTCCAGCTGAGTGTATAAGTTAATTTGGGCATTTTGATATGTCTTGAGCTCAGTTGAATTTGGGGTTGGTGCTAGAGTTTTGTCAAGAAATGCAATTCTTATTCACCCCAAGGCACATGTACAGTGAGTGATCTGTGGTCTCTGAGTCTTGTATTTCAGAGTGTGGAGATCCAGGGGTAGCCTGGGGAATCAGCTTTGTGATTTGCTTTAATTACTGACTCTGAGTTGTGAAGCCACACTTGAGGGTCATGACCCCCCTCTGCACAGACAATGATAAACCATGGGGGTAGCAAAGACTGTGACTCCGCATAGCTGAGCAGGACCACAGTGAAGTTTCATGTGGTTTTATAGTCTGGCTAGGATGGAAGATTCTTGTGCAGTTCCCCCTACACCATTGCCTTTAACTAAAAGAAGACCTTCTTAAATTTATTCCAAGTGTCTCATTTCTTCATTGTCTCCTTCCCTGCAATGCAAAGACTGCCCCCCCCCAAAAAAAAATGTTGCAAACAAGCCTGGTCCGTAGTAAAACAGGGTTTAGATCAGCAACTTCCCATTCCTTGAAAGTTCAGAATTAAAACTAGTCATCAGGGCTAGGCATTTTTGATGTTATAGAGGTTTGGCCTTGGGATGTCACAGTCCAGTGGTTCCCAATTTTGGGTAACCCGAGTGTTCTAGAACTACAACTCCCAGAAATCCTAGCCAGAATAGCTAGTGGTGAAGAGCTTGGGGAGTTGCAATCCAAGAATACCGTTTCCCAAGGTTAGAAAGCACTATATAAACAATGTCCTTTTATGCACCAACTGCAGGAGAGAGAGAGAGAGAGAGAGAGAGAGAGAGTTGCCTTGCCTTGCCTTGAGAGTAAGACAGAGAGTGAGACAGACAGAATGGGCAGTCAAACAGGCTTGCCAAAGTCCTATTGTCAACCTAAATCAAATGACCTAGTTTTTTTTTTTTTTGGCAGTGACTAATTTATCAAGTCAGTCTAGATGTTATTTGTTGTGTGTTGAGTTGCACAGCCCAGTGCGCCCATGTCTACAGTGACTTGGTGGCTTGCCTCCAAGGTTCCTGCCATGTGCATTGCACCAGCCATGGTGTGTGCAACACGTAGACAAACATCTGTGCACTAAGACAACAAACATGAAGAGTACAGGAGTGGCTAGAACTTAAAGAGACTGCACATAATGGCTGAAATCCAGTACTAAGTTGCAACTAGAGTAGGCCCATTGGATCAATGGAGCATAAGTGCAGACTCAACAAATCCCTCCTGATCCAATGGCCATTCTCTTGTTGCAACTTACTACTGGATTTCAGCCAGTAAGATGAAATGTTCTCCTTCTCTTTCATGTTTCCACTAAGACATGCCTGTTAGTCACTCTCTCCCCCTCTCTCTGACCAATAATGCAAATGTGAAGTAAAGAAATAGAAATATTATATATCACCTTTCTGTACACTTGCCTAATAGAAACTCTGTAAGTATTCTCTCTCTCTTCCTCTTCTCCCGCCTCCCTGTCTTTCCATAAACTCATATCGCTGATCTTGTAGCTAATATTTACTCTACTTTGAAAGTCAGAAATTAATTTTATATATTTCCATGCAAACAGAGAGTATCCCTGCTTTAGGGCAAGCAAGAAAATATGCAGAAGAAAACAATCTGTCAAATGATCTATCAAAATGATGTGGGATCCCCCCTCCCCATTTTTTTAAAAGATCTCCTTTCCTTTTGATCCAGTCTTAGGGATTTGAAGACATGCTGAGCCTTTAAAAAATGAAAAGATTATACTACAAATTGCCCAACTCAAAGCACTGTATACAATTAGGAGACATATTAGCAACTGAGTAAATGAAACTGAGTTCAATTGAGTGAGGTCTTTGGTCCAACTTGCCATGTGCTTTGATAACTGTATGCTTTGGTTTTCCTCCTTCCTTAAGCTATACAGTGTACAAGTTCTGGTGATCTGTGTTGAGATTTTTTCCATTGCTGCCACCATACATGCCACCCTGTCCGTACCCCGGCATGGCACACCCTAGAACAGTGGTGGTGAACCTTGGGGCCTCCAGATGTTTTGGACCACAACTCCCAGAGTCCTTTGTCATTGGCAGTACAGGCTTGGAATTCTGGGAGTTGCAGTCCAAAACATCTGGAGTGCCAAAGATTTGCCACCAATGCCCTAGAAGGAGCTTTTGCTGCACTAGGGATGTGAAGGAATCTTTCAAAATTACACCCTATAAAGAGCTGATCTACCCTCACAAGATTTCTTGTCTTTAGCACAAGAACAAAGGGTGTCTTTTCTTTGGTTTCCACAGTCTGCTCAAAATGTATCTTGGCAAAACTAGTGGCTTTTCCATCACGTGGCAAAGAGTATCACTATAACGGATTGATCTAAAATTTATAAACAACCCATCCAATGCTCTTTTAAAAAATCCCTGCAACATGACAGAAATTTGATTGTCTGCATGATTTGCAGAACTTACTCATTTTGTGCAGAAATGAGCAAATCCACAAGGCAAAAATTCTTACCATCTAGTAGGGCAATGATTCTCAAACTTGGGATCTCCAGATGTTCTTAGACTAAAACTCCTAGGACAGTGATGGCGAACCTTTTAGAGACCGAGTGCCCAAACTGCAATTCAAAGCTCTCTAATTTTTTTGCAAAGTGCCAATACAGTAATTGAACCTGTATACAAGATGGCTATGAAGGGGCAATGTCGAGTGCCCACAGAAAGGGCTCTGAGTGCCACCTTTGGCACCCGTGCCACAGATTTGCCATCACTGTCCTAGGAGGTTTCATCACTAGTTGTGCCGGCTTGTATTTCTGGGTATTGTGGTCCAAGAACATCTGGGGACCCAAAGTTGTGAGCCACTCATCTAGTGGATAAGGATGAAAATGATTGTTGCATATATTTCGTGTGCAGCAGAATGAGGCCAGTGAAGATGTATGTACATATACTGCACTCACACAAGCGATTATTTGTATCCCAGAGTAGCATGCAGTCATTTTTTTAAAGCAGTTAGAATTGTGTGGTCTCAGCCCTTCTTTTTCTTCTTCTGAATTTAATGTTTAAACTCCAAGACAGGATATTGGGTTAGAAGGACCAGTGGTCTGGCTGAGAAAAGCAATTATTAAGTTAGCATCGATGACTGCTTGCTTCCTCTGTGACAATCCATCTGAAAATGTCATCTGCCTGGAATCTTCCGAGATGATATCATTAGCATCAGCATAGGAATAATATGAAGAATCATGGGTTCTTTTCTGACCGTGTAAGATATCTAGTGGGTTATTGGATCCAACATTCTCTATAACCCCCCCCCCACACACACACACACACACCACCACCACCAAAATGCCTTATGACAGAGATGGTGAACTGGACTCAACTTTTTCATAAGTCTGATTGCCTCTCTATCATCTATTGTTATCCTTTATGGAAATACCATGATTTCATAATCCCCCCCACACACTGTCTTAGATTCTTTTAACATACAGTGGTGCCTCATAAGACAAATTTAATTCATTCTACAGGTCAATTTGTTTTATAATAAATTCATCCTACAAAACACGGTTTAACGTGGTTTCCCATAAGAATGCGTTGAAAACCGATTAATTTGGCATCCCATAGGCAAAATTCATCTTGTGAATCATGCCTATTCCCAGAAATTTCATTCGTCTTACAAATCATTCATCTTACAGGGCATTCATCTTGCAAGGCACTGCTGTATTTTATTATCACCTAGTTTCTGCAAGTTGTAATGCTTATTTTGACTTTTTAGGGCTGCCCTCCATTTCAGTTTCTTCAGCTTCCATGTGATCACTTAGTTTGGTGACGTGAAGTGATAGGCAAACAATGAACCGTGATGCAAACATTGTGTTCAGTCGTTCAGTCGTGTCCGACTCTTCGTGACCCCATGGACCAGAGCTCGCCAGGCCTTCCTATCTTCCACTGCCTCCCAGAGTTTTGTCAAATCCATATTGGTTGCATCGATGACACCGTCCAACCATCTCATTCTCTGCTGTCCTCTTTTCCTTTTGCCTTCAGATGCAAACATGGAAAAAACCAAACAACACCCCATCCCAATGAACTGGGCCATTTTGTGGTTTGTTTCAGGGCACTTTGAGAAAATGTGCCTGCCACTAGTATTGGCATTGGGCATCCATATGCCAACTGCCAAAGATGCCCTAGATCTCATTTTTGCCAAACTTGGAAGGGATGGGAAGGAGAGTCAGCTGTCCAAATTTGGCACCCCTAAGTCCCAAATTGTACAAGCCACAGGTTCGTTTTGTTGGGAGCTTAGTGAAAATGCATGGTTCATGAATAATGAAGAACCATGAAACATCATGAACCACTGCTTTCCCAGTTTGTGGCCATCTCTAGTTAAGTATTCAATCTTCTCCTCTGTTCTGGAAAGAGGATAAGAGATCACTGGGGGAGAGAAAATCCAAGATGGAGGAGAATATGGTGATTTTCTTTCTCCTTTCAGATACCTGCATTATAGCTCTTTCCAATGTTTACTTTGTGCAAGTGGATATCCATTGTCTCCTCCCTCGCCAGCCATTCTCATTGTACCTTTAACCTCATTGTCCTCAAATACTATTAATCTTTGGTGTCATCCTTTTCCAAGGACAGTTTGTCAATAATTTTAATTATGAGGGGATATTTCCTCCCTCCATCTTCTGGTATGGGTCTTCTCTAAAGCTTTAAAAGAAGATCTGTTGTCAAACAGCCAGCCTAAGCAATAACGGCATGCAATGTTAGGTCATTCCCCCCTTTTCTGCTGTCTCTAAAACTGAACACCACTGCATGACAATGAAATACCAATAACTCAGCAATGACGAAACCTTAGACAGGCTCTTGATGTCATCAGCAACTTGAATTTTTCAGAAATTAAAACTTTCCAATTGTCTCCTGAAAGATCCTGAGGCTCCCTTGGGATCCTTTCCTTGGGGAGAACCCACTGGGGACACAGTTTTATTTCTGAACATTGCCACAGCAGGGATGGTTTTACAGGTGTTAGTGACTTTTGGAAAGACTTCCTGCCCCCAGTGGCGTTTTCATGATGAACGAGGTCACATAAAATTTGTACAACATAAAAAAGGTCACATAAAATTTGTACAACATAAAAAATTCCGGAGATAGGGGAAATTTGCTTAACATAATCGCCTATGGGGCGGATCTGTACAACATAAAAATGGGATCACTCTGTTTTCAATGCATTCCTATGGGAAACGTGTACTATATAAAGAAAAATTTGCTTAACATAATTTCATTGGAAACGAATTAATTCCTTTATACAAGGTACCACTGTACCTGGAAAATCCCCACATCTGATGACATTCTGCACTATAAGTTGCACAACAAGATTTCAGCCAGTATGTTGTTACGAATGAGAAGACCAGTATGTTGTTATGAAGACCCCTCTCTGCACATAGAAGTTTGGGGCAGGTGGTGCTGTTTGTCACCCTTCCCATTTACAAGCCCGATTATGACACTTACTTGGCGTGACAGGGAATTGCATTCTTAGATCAGGAGACTCCAGAAGTGACTACCGAATGGTTTAATCCCTTCCAGACATCATTAGCCATTATATGCCTCGTGTCATCATTTAAGTGCCAAATGTGTAATTGGAATACCAGGGAGGCAAAGATAATAAACTGCAACAAAGGAGAGATATCTGAGATGAAACACAGGAGGAAAACTGTTTGATACATTGATAAACAAGTTTAATACACTGACTCATTAGATAGAAGGGAGAGAGATAAAGAAGAGTGCATGTGTGGGAAGGTGTCTGTGCTTCTGTGAGTGTTGCATACATTTATTTTCCCCCCTAAATGATGAATCTGACAGAAATGGCCTTCTTCGAAAACAAAGAATGAACTAAATAGAAAGCAAGTTTGTTTATACAGAGAGAAAAGTTAAGAAAGTCTAGTTTCCAAATCCTGAGAGGTGCTCGTCCGCCTCTATTCAGCACTGGTTAGGCCTCATCTTGAGTACTGTGTTCAGTTCTGGACACCACACCTCAAGAAAGATGCTGACAAATTGGAACACGTTCAGAGGAGGGCAAGAAGGATGATTAGGGGACTGGAAACCAAGCCCTGTGAGGAAAGACTGAAAGAGCTGGCCGTTGATAGTCTTGATAAAAAGGAGACTGGGTGGAGATTTGATAGATTTATCAAATATTTCAATGGCTGTCATACAGTGGGGCAGGATCTGTTGTTGATCAGCCCTGAATGCAGGATACTCAACAATGAACTTTCTCTAAGTAGAGGAAGCCAGACTTAGATTGAATAGGAAAAACATCCTAACTATTAGAGTAGTACTGTAATGGGACAACTTACCTTGAAAGGTGGTGAGTGCTCCAACACTGCAGGCATTCAAGAGAAATTTGTACAACCACCTGGCAGATATCCTATGGTGTTTATTTCTGCACTGAGTGGGGGATTGGATTTGATGGCCTTGTAGGCCAACTTCATGAGTCTATGATTCTATGAGAGGTGGAATGGTTTTGTGTCTGTATCTGTCTGAATGCTTGCTTGCCAGCTTGCCAGCCTTCCTACCCCTCTCTGTGTTTGAATGACTATCCTTTTTCTTGCCCCTGACTTGAACCATCACTGAATGCTGTCCCTTCTGATACAGAAACTCCTAACCCTAACCCTAACCCTAACCTTAACCCTGCCCCCCCCCAAACCTGGAGAGCTGCTGCCCATCAGTGTAGGATAAGTCCTAGGAAAGGCAGGACCACCACATAGCGCCCCAGGCACCCTCAGATAGCTACCATGTTTCCCTGAAAATAAGACACTGTCTTATATTTATTTTTTCCCAAGAAGATACATTAGGGCTTATTTTTGGGGTAGGGCTTATTTTCGGGAAAACAGGAACTGCAAGCAAACATGCTTCAAAATATGGTAACTTTGGTGGCCCAAGAGAAGGGGGGGAAGGACCATGGATAGAAAAGGAGGGCCAACATGCTCTCTCTCTCTCTCTCTCTCTCTCTGTCTCTCTCTCTCTCTCTCTCTCTCTCTCTCTCTGTGTGTGTGTGTGTGTGTGTGTGTGTGTGTGTGCATGCGTGCGTGTGTGTGCATGTGCGTGCAGACACAGCCACATCTGGGTCTTATTATTGGGGTAGGACTTATATTTAACAAATGCATAGAAATCCTGCTAGGGCTTATTTTTGTGGTAGGTCTTATTTTTTGGGAAACAGGGTAACACTAAACACTACAAGGTGTATTGTTTCCAAACCCAAACAGCTTAGGCCTTGAATATTGAGTTTGGCCTCTCCAATAAAAGTGAATGTTAGCCCCAGCAACTGACAAACCACAAAAATGAGACTCCCTACCTCCACGCTCCATTCCCCCCCCCCCGTCGCTCCCTGGTCTGCTGCTGCCATGGCCTCCGTCACTGTGGGCTCCATCGCAGGCCACGGCTGGATTCAGGCTTCTGACAGGCCTGTCACCTTTGCCTAAGGCAGGGCCTGGTGCTGTCACCCCTACAGCTGTATCCAGGTCACCACCAAGCCTGTCTCTGGTGCCACCATGACTGCCACAATGACAGAAGCCATGACAACAAGTGAGCAGTGAGAATGGGCAAAAGGGGTGTGTGTGTGTGTGTGTGTGTGTGTGTGTGTGTGTGTGTGTGTGTGTGTGTGTGTGTGTGTGTGTGTGTGTGTGTGTTTAGAAAGACATGGGCTGACTTTTAAAGGGGATGAATAAAAGCAAGTAAATATATTCCTCTGTTCATCGAAGGAACCGATGAATATGAAGGGACAAATGAATCAGTGGTGTTCATTGAAAACAGATTCTGTGCATGTGCCTGTACAAATAATGCAAAATGTGCTCTCTTTTGGCACACGGAAAGGTTCTTTTTTTTTTTCACTTTTACGGCCAGTCTTTCTTTGCTGGATATTAAATGTAACTTGTTTGTGGACAGAGAGAGAAAGAGATAATCAAGTGATAGCATTCAAAACAAACATCTGCCAATTGTTTTGTACAGTTTACTTCTTTCAGTAACTAGTAATTTAACTAGAAGTTACAGAAATACATTCCATTTGTAAATAACACATCTGTTGCATTTGAGTGTAACCTTTAGAGGGAATTTGAAGGAGCATTAGAGGCATTTTCACAGACTATTTTTCAGGATTTATGCCATTTTCTTATCAACCGTATGACACAAGGGACTTATTGATTTGATTTTTTTCCTTTTGCATACAGTTTTCTAAGGTACAAAACCAGAACCAGCCACCAGAGAAAACTAGAAACTGTATCTCTGTATTTTTTCTAACCTAAAGTAGTTGACAAAGCAATAAATTAAAAAAATGCAAGACTCCCTCTTGTCCTTCTTATGACATGTGATGATCATACTTTTAGGCAAGCTTTTAACATTTAATTGACTAGTGAAGTTTTAATTCTGAGTGTTGCATATTGCCTTACACATGCTTAAATGTGTTTTTAATGCGTTTATAGCAGTTTGAGCTAATTATGTTAATACTCATAGATCTTTTTTTAATGCAATAAATTATGGTGTTTTTAACTGGTTTGCCTTTTAGTAATTTGTGAATCACCTTGGATCCTGTAATTGGCAGAAAAGTAGCAAAGAAAGAAAGAATCTAATTATTTTTGCAATTGAAGCAACAATAATGCCAACAAAAATAAAGATACAGGGGAAATTTTGCCTCACGTTGACCAAGACATCCCAATGAACTATTTTGAAAGAAGACTCCAAAATTATCTGATTCCTTCCTTGGAATATGTTTTAAATGTTTTTATGCAGTTTGAAACTAATTATGCTAATACTTGCATGTCTTATTTTACTGTAATAATTTATAGTGTTTTAAGATGGTTTGCCTTTTAACAATTTGTGAGCTACCTTGAGTCCCATAATTGGGAAAGAAAGAAAGAAAGAAAGAAATTACAATTGCAGTTGAAGCAAAAATAATGCTAAAAGCAATATGGTACTGGAAAAGTACAGTATTTTCCCATGTATAAGACTATATTCTTGTCTAAAATTGTTAGACTAAAATTGAGAGTTGTCTTATACACAGAAGTAGGCTGAGGAGAGAACTACATGCTTGCAAAACTATAATTTTGGGTTTGAAAGGGTGAGGGCATCTTAAACATGGGGCACATCTTACAGATGGAAAAATACAGGCAATAGGTTATGCAAGTTGCTTTTAAAATGCAATGGTCCAGGCTCTGTCCTAGTGGAAGAGAAAAAGGTATCCCTGGTCCCATATCAGTGGGGAGAAAGAAAAGGGGATTTTGTTACACATATGAGGAAAGGGGGAGAATGTTTTAGTTTGTTGATGTTGTTGCCCTCTGACTCTCCTATATAACATCCTTCCAATCTTCTGTGTTTCCCTTGAGGCTTCTACAGATTATAGCCCACACTGAGCAGTTTTTCTGCTGCTGACTGTTTCCCATCTGCTTTTGCTGGCTGAGCATGGCAGAAATAAAGAGACAGAGGGACATTTTGCCTCAAATTGACCAAGATATCTCTATGACCTATTTAGAAGGAAGGCTCTGGAACTTATTCTTTTCTTTTCTGTTAGCCTTTAATGTACTGCTGGAGAATAAGAGGATGTTTATGTTCATTTATTCTCCGATTAAATTTTCTAGTTGTCTGAATGGACAGAGGCTTAGTCTGGTTGCTACCATGAATTCTCTCTCTCTCTCTCTCTCTCTCTCTCTCTCTCTCTCTCTCTCTCTCTCTCTCTCTCTCTCTCTCTCTCTCTCTCTCTCTGTGTGTGTGTGTGTGTGTGTGTGTGTGTTTGTTTGTTTGTATGAGCAAACGAAAGGGATTGCTTCCCTTCCCTTTTGTTTTCATTTGCAGTTTTGTTCCCAAAATGTGAGACACCCCCTCCATACTCAAAATAAATAATAAACCTGATCTTTAAAACAAAAGTCATTCCTCACCTTCATTACCATAAAATAATCGCACACATAGGAGATAAAGGGATTGTTGTACCTCTTAACACACTAGGGGTGTGATTTCCAGTTGGAAGCAACATCCCCTACTGTGGCCTGTGTCTTAATTAGGGAAGGATTTATCTACTACCATTACAGAGCTTACAGCTTTGTCCGGGGCGGTTATTAAAATAATGGTGTCTGAATTCCCTCCCTGTCTATGTCTCCTTCTCTCTCTCTCCCTCCCTACCTCTCTCTCTCTCTCTGGTTCAGTTCTGCAATTAAAAACAATCCAGCCGTTATACTTAGAGATGCAGTGGCTCGCCTCTAGTCAGAATGAGGAGTGGTGATAACACTTATTTGGAAACATATAATGCTTAAGCTGAAATCCTGTTGCTTGGTGCAGTAAGTCACTACTCAAGTAGTCCCATTACATCAGTGGCATGCCCAAATTCAGCAGGCCTACTTTAGCTGTAACTTACGATGCTGGGCAACAGGATTGCGGAATAGGTGCATGTGCGTGTTAAGCTCTATAGTTTTTGAGGCAGCTAATCGTACAGATATGGATACAGTACTTGTGTTACTGTGTGCTAAGAGAGGGAAATGCAGCATAACCAGGCAGATTCTATAGACCGTATTTGGTGGGGAAATGAATTTGGCTTTGAACGGGTGCAGCTGAGGGAAGGTGGCAACTGGCAACCTAGCTCCCGCCATTTTAGAAAGGCCAAATTGTTGCTCATTAAAGAAGGGGCTATGACTGTGGTTCCACAGCTGGGGTCCCCAGATGTCCCTGCCAGCAGAGTTAGAGGTGAAGGCTTCTGGAGTTGCAGTCCGAGAACACCTAGGTAATATTAAGCTGGAAGTCTCTGGGATGAGAGAGATCTCTAGGTTTGGTCCTGTAGAAAAAGCAGACAAGGTCAAGGAACAAGACAGTTATGAAAAGCATGCTTTGTTTGGTACATGGCTCTGGGTTTTCTTCCTGGCATCGTCAGTTAAAGCTGGGTTTGAAAATTGTAATAAATTAGGTCTAGCATTAACGTTGTCTTCCCATGGAAATGCCTTGTTGTTGTTTTAAATTAGGTTCTTCGCGTGTACAAAGGTGCTTAGAAAAGGAGGGGATCCCCTTTTTCCTAATCTTCTCCAGAATTTGATTCATGGCAACTGGACTTCTTTTGTTGCGAGATCAAAATGTTTCACTGCTCTCCCAAGCAACTTCATCAGTTTTCCAGTCTCAGAAGAAAAGAAATCAAGTTGCCATGATTCGTCTTCCAAAAAACCTCACCTGGATGACTGAAAATCTTCAACAGACATTTACTTAATCTTGTTGGCAGAAGCAACTTATTCCAGCCAAAAATGCCTTATTTGATTATGCCCACAACCTGGACAGCAGGAACATGACATAAAAAGAACCTTGCTGGATCAGGATAAGGTCCCACCTGGTCCATCTAGTCCAACTTCTTGTATCTCAACATGGTCCCACCAGATGCCTCTGGGAGCACATGAGACAACAAGATACCTGTCTCCTGATACCACTCCCCTGTGTCTGGCACTTGGAGGTACCCTTCTTTTAAGTCTGGAGATAACACGTATACCCATCATGGCTTATAACCTGTGATGGAATTTTCTTCCAGAAATCTGCCCAATCCCATTTTAAAGGCATCTAGGCCAGATTCCATTAGCACACCCTGCAGCAAGGAGTTCCATAGGTTAACAACTCGCTGGGTAAAGAAATATTTTCTTTTGTCTGTTCTCACTCTCCTCACCCTCAGTTTGAGTGGATGACCCCTGGTTCTGGTATTGCATAAGAGGGGAAAGAGCTTCCCTCTAGCCACTGTATCCATTCCCTGCATAATTTTGTACATCTCAATCATGTCCCCACTCAGGTGCCTTTTTTTCCAGATTAAGGAGCTACAAACTCTGCAGCCTTTCTTAATTAATGGAGCTGTCCCAGCCCAGAAATTGTTTTAGGCACTCTCTTCTGCACCTTTTCCCACATAATTAGTATTAACTAATTTTCTTATCTACAGCCTGAAAATATGAAAAAGATTAAAAGAAAAATAGATAATATATATACATTTAATGATGAGGTTAGCAGAAATAGAGCCAGAGACCATGCTGTCCATAGCATTTGCTATCAGCATTAGTGTTTGCTCTAATCTGCATTTTTCAGCATCTACTGGGAGAGGGGATCAGAAACGATCCCCTGTGGATACATGACTGTTCCTGCAGTCAGCTAGTGCATAATAATACCAGAACCTGGAAAAGTTGGGTTTTGGATGAAAAGCAAAGCAAACTGTGTGGCTTATGTACCACCCCATAGCACTTAAAGCACTCTCTGTGTGGCTTACAATTTAATTATGTATGTTACACATTGCCTCCCTTCCACTCAGCAAGCTGGGTAACTCATCTTACCAAATTCGGAAGGATGGAAGCCTTAATGCACCTTGAGCCAGCTGCTTGAACCTATTCGTACTGAATAGGTATGGGCATGAAACAAAAAATGAAACACTGTTTTGTCATTTTGTTACATAACAAATTGTTTTGTTACAAATCAAAACAGTAGGATGTGTTTTGTTACAAAATGAAACGAAACACAATTTTCCCTCTATAAATGAAATGATTTGTCCTAGAGGAACCAATTTGGTGAGTAGCTTCTATGAACTCTTTCCTTTAAGCCCCCCAAATTTAGAAATGTTTGGGGTTCAGGGGGCTGAGCGCTTCCCTTAATAATTACAAATGTTTTTTCTCCTGGGGGAACCTACTTTGGAGTTTAATAACTCAGGCCCCTAAAACCCAATCCTCTCCAAATTTGGGAGGCTTAAAGGGAAGAGTCCAAAGAAACTAACCCCCCCCCCCAAATTTGGTCCTCCAGGACCCAGGGGAGCCATTATATAGCATAATGAATCATTTTGTTTTGTTTTGTTCCAAAAATTCTTTTAAAAATTAATATAGAAACAAAATGAAACAAAAGGAGAAACAAAAGAAAACATTATGTTTTCGTTTCATGCCCATCTCTACTACTGAACCCAGGCTGTGAGTAGAATCTTTGACTGCAGTACTCCAATTTAACCACTGAGCCACAAGGCTTCTACAGAAAAGTCAAAGAATTATTCAACTATCATGGGGAAACTATGAGTAAGGAACTAAAGGGACCTTCCAAATCTCTGGATAATACTAAGCAAGATCAAGCATAGGGAGCATGAATCAGTGTTAGTCAGCCAGGATGCTCCTTGGGATGTCTCATGAATCATGTAATTTGTAAAGCTGGAATGGACCCCAAGGCATGGATTCCAACTGATGGACGCAGCAGGAAATCTATGGCTAAAACATCGCTGGTAGAAGGCCATCCAAACCGCCAATGAAGGAAAATGTATTTCCTTCTGAGGCAGTCCAGGTCATTTGTGCACATCTTACCACCAGAATGTTCTTCCTGTTGTTTAGGCAACATCCAAAGAAAAGAGAAACTGCCCAGTGGCTTAGCTGTCTGCTTGTCGAGCTAGAGGTTTGGAGTTCAATTCCCCCTACTGTGCCTCTTTGGCGGGGGCTGGACTTGATGACCCAGCTTTGCAATTTGATGGTGGTGGTGGTGGTGGTGGTGGTGGTGGTGATATGAAGGTGCCTCCCCTCTTGCTCGTTGCTTCCAGGAGAGGTAGGGAGGAAGAGAAGAAAGCAGCTGAATAGGAGGAGAATGAGGAGATGTCCAAGATGAAGGAAAGGAGAGAGGAAGAGAAAAGAAGGACAATGATTTCATGCCAAGGGGTGGGTAGGTGGGAGACGTAGAGGCAGGAAGAGAGAGATTTTGTACTTTAGACTGAAGAGCGTCAATCCTGGCTAGAGATCTGGAGATACAGGAAGGAGAAGTGTAAGTCATTTGTGATTCCTTTTCCATAACTTGTATAACATGCAGTACTGTCCAGTGGCAACCTGTGTTCACATAACCTTTGTGAATGAGTTCTCAGGGACCCAGTTCTGATCTAATTGAGGGTGTCTTGATATGTTTCCTATGTAGAACTGTGGGCTTTTGTTTGATCCAGGCATGTCCAAACTTCGGCCCTCCTGATGTTTTGAAGCACAACTCCCAGAATTCTAAGCTTCTAAATTACCAGTGACAAAGCACTGTGGGAGTTGTGGTCCAAAACATCTGGAGGACCAAAGTTTGGACATGCCTGGGATCACTGCAAACCCTGCTAAATTTGATATGGTAACAGGGTTATGAAAAAAGCAAGCTCCACCTATTTTCATAGAATCATAGAGTTGGAAGAGACCTCAAGGGCCATCCAGTCCAACCCCCTGCCATGCCAGAACCCCCATCACAGTATTTCCGACAGATGGCCATCCAGCCTCTGCTTAAAGACCTTAGGGTGTAATCGCACATATGCCATGGTTTGACATGAACTTTCCTGTACTGCACCCTGTATTTTACTCACTGTTGCCTTTCACACATACAATGTTTTAATTATCCCAGGAAAAATGAGTTTCCAATATCCACACATCACACAACCCCCCTTTTGTCTCACCTTCACTTTCCATTATCACCATCTTCTTCTCCACCCCCTTTCCCCACCATTCCAATGCCCTTTGTGGCCGTGCTGCCAGATGGCATGATATAGACATCCAATAATAAATAGATAAATAAATAATGATAATTTGTACATCTCGCAAGTGAAATAGCAGTGAACTAAGAAGACACGGTAAGCATTTGAATAAGTGCTGTATTCGTTTAGCTCTATAGCTAAATTAGGCGCTAAACTATAGCTAAACTGTAGAGCTAATTTAGAAGGCTTTCCCCCAACTAATGCTAATCGCATTGTAATTGGAATCCTTATCCTTGTGATCAGAAGGCAGGCTAAGGAGTAAGGCTCATTCCCACACAACATCCCAGTTGGTGCATCAACTGTGCTGTTACCCAGTCTGCCCCCAAAGGACCAACATAGGTGGTTAGAGAACCCAAACTCAAGGCAAAATACGGTGACAAGACATGCTACAAAGAAAACACAAGCTTGTCCAGAGGAATTAAATCTACTACACACTCATGCCACAAGATCAGGTCTACTCACAATGAGCACTACCAGTGTATAGTTGACAAAACGAATATTGAAAGGAACAGGGAGCAACACAACACAAAGAGCATGGCAAATATGCATCAAATTGCTCTCTTAAGGACTTACAGGTGCCTTGTTGAGGGGGAGTGGCCTCTACCCAGGTTAGATTTAAAGCAGCTGTTCAGTAAACCAGGCTGTCATGCACAGGCATATGCGTGGTGTGGGTGGGGTGGGGGTCAGGTATGGTAAGAAAATAAAGGAAAACTCCTTTTGTATGGAGCATAATGTAGCACGGAGGAATGTATGCCTTTGGAATCAGCAGGCATGCTTGCCTATGTGGGACATGTTTCCCTCCATAAATGTACCTTTTGTTTCTCTACATTTGTTTCTCAGTATCGTGGAGCATAATGCAAGAAGGAAATCTTTTTATAGAGTCGGTAACAGATGGTCAAACACCATGCTTACCTACAATTAAACCCTAAATCAGTGTGCGTGATTATATCATCAAAGACAATAATGGAACAAATGTTCCCAAGCAAATCTCAGGCATTAAAAGGGCTGGTTGGGTGTTTTTTTTAAAAAAAAAGGTGGGGGGAAGTGGTACTTAGTCATGATCAAGCAATGCTCAAGAGTTTTCCCTGACAGTAGTGATGGCGGTAGGTTAGGAGAAGAGTGAAAGACAGCGGATGTTGATGCTTGGGCCAGAGAACATGTCTAGCTATATGTAGAGTTACATGCTGGTTGCTTTATAAATGAATAAAAAAATAAATAAATAAACTGTATATATAAATGACAGAAGCACTGTCTGATTTTCTGGGGTGATACCTTGCATCAGAATGTCATTGGAAGCATGGGATCCTAGCTTGATGGTCACACCTGGTTGAATCTTTTAGCCGCATTTTTGCTTCCCCAAGGAGAAAGTCAGGCTAAAACTATTTTAGATTGGTCAATAAATTAAGCAGGTGTTGCCACTGTGCAGAATGAAGCATTAGTAACAGCAAAAACACATGCACACATCTGCCACAACATGGAGGCATGACAGCTGCTCGGTTGAGTACATTGGTTACATCTTGGCAGGAATTTGGCTGGCTGTTAAATAGTTTCTAGATTGAAGGAAGTGATAGCACCACTCTGTTCTGCTGTGGGCAGACCTAGGGATGGGAACAAAATGGAAAAATTGTGTTTCGTTTCATTTCATTTGTTTGGTTTCATTAGAAATGATTTTTTTTTAAAATGTGTATGAAATGAGACAGAAATGAACTGATTTGTTACTGTATAAAATGGTTCCTCTGGGTCCTAAAGGCACCTTTGGTTCCTCTAGGACCCAGGGGAATTGTTTTACAGCAAAACAAATTGGTTCTTTTAAACAAAGAAAAAATGCTGTTTTGTTTCATTACTAACAAAATGCTGCTTCCCCATTTTGTTTCATTTTGTTTCGTTAGCCAACGAAATGATGAAACATCATTTCATTTTTCATTTTGTGCCGATCCCTAGTCAGACCCCACCTGGAGTGCTGTGTTCAGTTCTGCACACCTCAATTTAAAAAGGATGTTCGGAACTTTAAACGGGTCCAGAGGATGTTGACCAGGGTGGTTAAAGGCCTGGAAGAAATGTCTTACGAGGAACATCTTAGGGACTGGGAATGTTTAGCCTTTCAAAAAGAAGGCTGAGAGGGAATATCATAGCCAT
The DNA here is from genome assembly GCA_037367245.1 of Phrynocephalus guinanensis. Taxonomy (NCBI): domain Eukaryota; kingdom Metazoa; phylum Chordata; class Lepidosauria; order Squamata; family Agamidae; genus Phrynocephalus; species Phrynocephalus guinanensis. Next base: position 39,223,409 of record CM074733.1, read on the forward strand.
GTTTAAATATTTGAAGGGATGTCATATTGAATAGGGGACTGGTTTGTTTTCCATGGCTTCAGAGACTGGAACTCAGGGCAACCGTTTCAAACTACAGGAAAAGAGATTCCATTTGAACATTTGGAAGAACTTCTTGATGATTAGAGCTGTTCAGCAGTGGAATGTGCTGCCACGGAGGGTGGTGGAGTCTCCATCTTTGGAGGTTTTCAAGCAGAGGCTGGATGGTCATCTGTCGGGAGCACGGTGATGGGGGGATTCCTGCATGGCAGGGGGTTGGACTGGATGGCCCTTGAGGTCTCTTCCAACTCTACGATTCTATGAGTCTATGATTCTACGAAATACTGGTCTTGGGTAAAGACTTTAAAACCTTGGCAAGGCTTAATTTTTTTATTGCACTGTGGCAACCCTACAGACTTGCAATGATCTGAGATAATGTAACCCAATTATGGAAGGTCCTTGACCGCTTTGTTTGAGGAAGAATTGAACAGCACCACACCGTGAATTGAGCATTATTATTAATAGAAGCATTGTGTCCGTGAGATGATACTTGGCTTTCCCTGGCAGCACTTGGCTGGACCAGAGTTTATTTGGAGAGTTTACTTGCTCCAGGGCCTGTTAAATTGGTTTCACATAAAGGAACAGGCGAACAAATGCACATACCAAAGACTGTGATGCCAAAGGTGTCTGACTTTCTCTTGGCCTTAGTCATAACATTTCTGAGCCAGCCTTCCTGTTATTACCTCCCACCATAAGAATTCCGTGCAGCAGGTATTCAGCAGCAGGGTTCAGTAGCAACAAATACTGGCGAGTAGAGATGGGCACGACTTAGCGGTATTCCCGTTTCCGTTTCCGTTACTCGGTTCCGTTACTCTATGGAAACGGTAACGGGAATTCCTCCACCAGACTTCGAGCTCGAACCGACGAATGAACAATTTTGGTCTGATTTGTCGTGCTCGTTCCTTGCATCGCGCAATGCCACGCGGCACAGAAAAAAAGTTTTTAAAACTTAAAAAAACCAGTTCCCAGCCGAAAAGCAGGCGGAAAAATGCCTGCCGTGCCTCAGGGCACCTACCAGAGGGGTTGTTTCTGGAGGTCCCCGGCCTCCCCCCCATCCCCCGTCCTGGGCTGCTCTGGTGAGACTCGCCGCAGGCTCGCAGCCAGCAAAAAGCCCAGTCTCGCCGCCGGCCGCCACAATTAAAGTGCAAGCAAGCGGCACGGACGGCACAGGAAAAAACTTTTAAACTCTCCCCCCACCCATTCCCGGGCCAAAAAAGCAGGCGGAAAAATGCCTGCTTGACTAAGGGCGCAGGGCACCTACCGGAAGGGTGGTTTCTGGAGGGGGGGTCCCGCCTCCCCCCCGTCCTGGGCAGCCGGACTCGCCATGCCATGCAGTGCGGGCGGGGGATCCAAAATGGTGCAGCGAATGCAATATAGCTTTTGAAATCGTGGTCCAAAAACACACAAGCACAACAGAAACACGTGAATATTTATAAACTGCCAGATTTTTCACAGTAGCAGTGGGTTTTTTCTTGCAACAAAATGTCTCTCCTCTCCTCCTCTGTCCTCCATTGATTTTATTTTATTTTATTTTATTTACACCTGCGCAATGATGGGCTGGCCGAGTGGCCATCCATGTGGGAGTGGACGACCATGCAAATTTTTGGAGCCATCCCACCAATCGCATGGCCACTTGGCCATGGAGACTTCTGGGATGTGCCAAAAAGCCCCCTAAAACCTGCCCTAGCCCCCCTAACCCTAACCCTAACCCTTGACTCCGTACCCATACGTCACAGACTGTCTTCTTAGTGGGTCAGAGAGGCACCCAGAGGTGCAACCCACTAGCCCACCGTAACCTTACCCGTCACTAGCCTAACCCTAGCCCTTGCACTAACCCACCTTAACCCTAAGCCAGATCTACTTGCATTGCACTACACGCAAGTACAATTCCCTTCTTTGTGAGACATGGTGGTGCGAGAGCCTTAGGCATCACCTATGGCTCTGGGTTCACTGCCATCACTAGTCTCACTGTCTGCAACTGGTATGCATATCCATATGGCTATGCATGCATTTTGCAGCAGCAGGTGAGGAGGGGAGACCCCCATGTTGAGGGGTCTCTTGGAGCCTGCTTCCCCTTCCTAGTGGGTGAGGATAGGAGGCACCCACGGGTGCCTCCAGGAGCCCGCTTTCCCTTTATAGCGGGCCAGAGGAGGCACCCACCCCACAGAGGTGCCTCCAGGAGCCCGCTACCCCCCAAAAAACCAGTACTAACGAAAATGAAAAAACAAAAAACGAACCGGCTAATTTTTGCGAATTTTCGCGAAAAACGGAAACGACCCGAAACGGAACCAGCCCGACTAACGACAACTCGAAAAAATTTTTTTTCAAGTCGTGCCCATCTATACTGGCGAGAAAATGAATAGCTAAAAGAAAGCCTGGTAGAAACAGGAGTCATTGATTTCATTCATTCACTGTTCCACCCATCTTCATACTGTTTGGGCATCCAAAATGGGAATTTCAAAGGAGGTCAAGAAAATAATATTTCCCCCATTCCATGTTTTGTTGTTTGTTTGTTTATTCAGCTCATGTATCACTTATGTGGCCAAGGGCCCCTCTGGGCAGTTTATGACATAAAAGAACAAGAGCAGTATCCCAAAATGAAATCATAAAGTGCAACTCAACTATATAAAATAAACCCTGTCACAAAAAAAGAACTGACAGGATCACTCACTCAAGCCAGGCAAGATATCTGCAGGTACCGACCCTGAGGGGCGCCCAGAAAGTAACAACAAGGAAACGAGCCTTCTCGGTGGTCGCACCCCACCTGTGGAACCAGGTTCCGCAAGAGATTAGCCTGGCGCCCTCACTACAAGCCTTCAAGAAATTACTGAAAACCTGGCTTTATAGGTTGGTCTTCCCTGATGATTCTGTTCCAACCTCCTTATATAAATAGGATGCTATTATTTCTCCCCGCCTTATGATAATTTTCTATTAGTTCTTTTTTTTTTGTTAAATGGTTTTGATTTATCATGTCTGTGCTTATTTGCTTATTTGTTCTTTTTATTATTATGATTTGATTATTTACCTCATGTTGGTCTGATTGATTAGTTTTTATTTACTATATTAAGTTGTTTAATCTGTTTTTGTGTTTTGCTGATGTATGTAAACCGTCCAGTGTAGCTTTTTTGCTAGACGGTTGCGGTATATAAATCTATTTTTTTTAAAAAAAAATTAAAATCAGATAATTTAGAATGCATTCAAAACTACAAAACACTTGGGCATATTTAAATGGTTGCCACACAGCCGCTGTCAGGGCTGAGGCATGGGCGGGAAGAGGAGACAGGAATAATGGTTGAACCAGAGAGTGGGGGCTGAGTCTGTGTAGCATCTGCAGTCTTTGAAGGTAAGACAGGAACAACCAGGAGCAAAATAGGAACATCCAATAGTCTTGGAGGAACGGCAGGAACAATCCTGGAGCAAGGCAGGGACAAGGCAAGACTGGAACAAATTGGGAGCAAGGCAGGACCAAATCCAAGGCAGGAACAAGGAAGGGATTTGGCACAACAGGAGCAAGGCAGGACAGAGGCCAGGTAGGAGTCTTGTTGATGCACAGGAGAATTGAGGGGCCAAAGCTCAGAGATCACCAGGATGCTTGTGTTGCTGAGGCAAAAGGCAGTGGCCCAGGTAGCTTGTAGATACTGTGATGTGCCCCTTACACACACTGGGTTTCCACTCGCTGCCACCACCAGATTAAATGGAGACTTGTATGTATTTGAGAGAGAGTCACACCAGGTTATATAGTTTTAAAACAAAACATGAAACATTTATTAGTTTACAATTAGATGGTCAGTGTTATGGTAGCTTTAGCCGATGTTATTGTATTGCATACATGAATTCTTATAATAATGTGTTTCCTTTATAAACCAGACCCTTTTCAATGGCAGGATCTCCCACCTGACCAGGGGAGGGAGGGGCAGGCCAGCCAGCCACAGGCCACTCAGAATGGCCTGACGGGCCGGATTTGCCCCCCCCCCCCGGGCCGGACTTTGGGCAGGCCTGGTCTAAACTGACTCTCAACTCTCTTAACTGAACTCAACTCAACTCAACTCAACTCAACTGAACTCCTCTCAGCTCTAACACAAACTGAACTGCCCATCATCCATTAGGTTCCAATATATAACATTCTTAACCACTCCTACCAGCTTGGTGATTGGCCATTCAAAACACACTCATGAATATTTATCATTGTTTTACCCTTTTCGCCACAGATACAGCTATTCCAGGGCTTCCAGCTGCAACTCATCACCTCCCTGCCGCTGTTCCACCCAAGCCTTGGCAAGAGATTTCCCACTTCTGCCAAGACTTACAGGGTTTCTGCACTTCTGCCTCTGACAGGAGCAATCGTCTGTTAGCTTGGGTGTCAGCAGGCTCTGCAGGTGGCATAGTTTCTTAAAACTGCCCAGCAAAGGGGCCAGACAAATAGAAGGTGGCAGCTTACTCCGGGGGCACAGTGGGTGGGAAGAATTACAGGCTCATTAGTGTAATAAAACAGTGACTGGAAAAATGGCAAAATCAAGCTCAATAGAGATTAATGCTCCAGAGAAACTCAAAACTTGGATGTGACAGAATATCTCTCTCACAAAAGAGGGACCATTGTATGCATTGGATCACTATTCATGGTTTCATTTATCTGCTGCATGGAAATGCTAAATTTAAAAAATTCCAGAAATGCTCATTTCCAAGGTTTATTATCAAAGCTGACCACTAGAGGGAACCATATATAGGGTTTCTATATACAGTACAGTACATGCTTCCCAGCATCTGTGTATGTTTGGGCATGGTTTTGGAACCTATATTCCATGGATACTGCAATCCTACTGTACTTGATGTTTAAAATTATTGTACCCAAGGAAGCCAAAATAGCCAATCCTAGGAACAGTCTAAGAGCTCCACAGAACTTTATAGATGTCTTGTCTAGAAAAAACAACAGAAGCCTATGGTCATCACAGCTAGGTTTAATTCCAGAATGACAGTCAATTCCAATTATATAAACATCCATTTGTGTATCGAGGGATAAATCCTTTCATTGTTGCAATGATTCCAGGCAATTTGTTTGTCCAGTTCTACGACCTTTCTTGATCCATATTGCTTCTTTGTTTCATATGCCCAAATATATTTCAAAAAGTGACAAATCAAAGTGTTTTGAAAACATTATTACAGTTATAAGAAAAACTGTAGGCACAAATGCTTAAAAATATAAGAAAACTAAACTTAAGTTGCAGGCAGATTGTGAAGTCAGAATTCAATCCAAAATGTATGAAGTTTAAAAATAAAATAAAACACCCAAAGGATGTTTAAATCAAAGCAAAGCGAAGTGTGCTGTTTATATACTGTGTCATAGTGCTTAAAGCTCTCTCTGAGTGGTTTACAACTTAATTATGCGAGCTACACATTGTTGTCCGCTATAACAAACTGTGCACTTAATATAGTGACCTTGTATTATAATTGATACTAATTTTTTTCTAATTGCTCACCCAGCCAAATGAGTTTGAATCTATGAAGAAAAATCTATGTTGTCCTATTGTGCAACTGCTGATGCTGCCACTGCTACACAATATTGCCTCGTGTCAGTGTTGCTAATATCCAATGTATCTGTTGCAGCATTGTTGTCTTGTGTTGCCTTGTATTATTTTTCATGTGTCTCTTGCCTCCCTATATTTATATTTCTCTTAGATGTATACCTTTCCTTTCAAGCTGTAAACAATTGATTTCACTGTCCCTGTAAATACAGGGTTCTGAATCACAAAGGAGAGAAAAAGAAATCTCTGTTGGATTTTCTGTTCCTTGTAATATATGTCTTGAACATTTCCATGTGTTGAAACTACAGGAATCTGATAAAATAAGTAGAACAAATTACAGGACCAGAAACAACCATGGGCCTGTTATTTTAATATTATACATACCGTAGTTCAAGACAAATATCTCAATATCCTTTCAATTGAATATTTTATTTATAGTCATACTGGGCATTTTATCAGTTCATAAATGCAGTGCAAACAGTTGGCTATAGAGCATACAATATACTTACAGAGGACCCCTGTATATTTCAGTCCTCAGTGAATCTCCAGTTCAAGGTCTTTGAGATACTCATGTGCCACAGAGCATACCTAACCCTATACCAGTTGCCGCACTGTGATATCACTTTAACGATCATGGGGCCATCATAAGGAATCATATGAATTGTTGTTTGATGACCTGCTTGGAATTTTGTACTAGAGGCCTCTTATACCCTCTCCTGAACCTCAACATAAATTTCTAAGGACCTCACCAAACTTCAGATCCCAGGATTCTAAAAGACGGAGCAGTGGTGATGACAACATTGTCAAACTGCTGTAACTGTATTGTGTAGCTGCATTTGTAGTTCATGGAGACATCAGGATGCTTGTGCCGCGATTGTCAATCTGTTTTCTTCCGTCCTGTTGCAGTTCCAGGATTCACTAGCACAGCCTTAACGGACCACAAAGTTAAAACCAAGGTTGCAAAGCATGCTTTTATAGGCCCATGCCTGTGCATGGAGAACAAAAAAGTAATTCATACTAGAAAAAGACAGTTTTATAAATAAACTGGGACAGTCGTGCATTTAACCATTAAAGCAGTCAACATAAATTGAGTTTAAAGGGATTTTTGGACACTGTATTTCAGATGGTGTCCTTTTCTCCCTTTCTCTTGCTCTCCCTTGCAACTTTAATATTTTCATAAAATAGAGAGTTGAAAAGGACAAGAGCAAAAGCCATATGCTGCTGTCATGGCTAGGGATGGGACTTGAAATAATGACTAAAGCCAATAGGTATGAAGTACATGTCACCCTTTTTCTGCCCGCCACACTACTGGTGTCATTACCGTGAAGCCTCTTGTTGTTGGAATTGAGCAAACACTGATGTCCCTTTGAGAGGAAGCGAGATGAACCGGATGGCAATTAACGCACTGCACTCATTTCGTTTGACAAAGTCCGTGCACGCATTGTTTAAAAGGTCACAAATGAAACAATGCTTGTTGAAACAATGCTTTTCCAGACAAGCCGGAAATACACTTTTGGAGATGTTTGGGGTCTTCTTAGAAATCAATATAAAAAGAAAAAGAAGGAAGCAAAGAAAAAAAAATCCCACAAGGGAATAGGGGTGTGCTGTGAGTGTGCAAAATCTCTTCCAGTAAGGCCGGAGTGCATGGCTTTTCATGACAACCGGGGGGGATCTTAACTTTTTTAAAAAATGGATTGTTGTGCTCTGTTGCTTTTAAATGTTTTTAGTATTGATCTTACATTCAATATGATGCTTATTTAATTCTTTTAAAATATTTCCATACTGTTTTTGCTTTTAAATGTTGTCCTGTTAACAATGTAAGCTGCCTTGGGTCCTTTTAAAGAGAAAGGCAGAGGAAAGATATTTTAAATCAAATAAATAATTATTGAGGGAAGCACCTTTTCCAAAAAAAACCAGGATGAACATGTATTCTGTTCTGAATCAACATGGCACAACTCTCCAGTTAAAATCACTGGATTATTTGCTGTATCGAGAGGTTATATTCAGTCCCCTTCCAGCTCTACAATTCTATTAGTCTTTGCAGACAAATATGCTGAAATGTGTTTTTCCAGTCTGTAGGTATTATGGAGTTAAACAGACGACTAGTTAACTTTATTGGTTGCTATGTTTAAGTGAGAAAAGTAGTGTAAAACTAGGGATTATGGGGGCTGGCTGGTTTAGGTATTTGGCTATCGGAGCCAGAGGTTGGGAGGAGTTCAATTCCCCACTGGGCCTCCTGAGAGTAAAGCCAGCTCGCATTGCCTTGGACAAGTTGCCCAGTCTGAAGAAAGGTAGTGAAAAACCAGGAATTATAGGAGCTGTAGTGAAAAAGGCTGGAGAGGATGCTCCCTCCCCCCTACCCCGTTGTATGTGTAAATGGACAAAAATGTGAATGGATTCCCTCCCTGTTTCATATGTGGCAGAACCTGAAAGTCAAACAGATGCCTTCATTTGATCTAATTAATAGAGATGGGCACGAAAAAAATGGTGTTTCGGTTTTTCATTTGTCATTGAGAGGTCTGTTTCCGTTTGTTTCCGTTTGTCGTGAATTGTTTGAAAATTTTCATTTTCATTTTTCATTTTTTTTGTTTGTCGTTTCTACCTGCTTTTTACGTGATTTTTAAAGCATTTCCATGCGCAGGCATCCCCCAACGCCCCAGACCAGAGGGAAAACACTAAAAAAATGGATGCTGGCAGAGACACAGTATAGACTAGGTATGCAGGGAGGCTGCAAAGGCAGCGGTGGGCGTTGCCCAGGGAGCAAGGCAGCCACAAACTGACTGTACTGCGGGGCAGGGGAGGGTATTCACCGAGAGGTACACAGCACGCACGCACACAGGGAGGCTGCAGGACTGAAGCTAGAGTCGCAGAGATAGCAATCCCTCCCTAACTCCCACCAGAGACTGCAAGGAGGACGGGGGCTGCCAGAGCTTTTTATGCCCTCTGTGGCTGCCAGACCTGCCCGCCCAGTCTGCAACCTGGGCATGCTATTGGTTGAACATGATCCCACATCACATGGCTTGCCTCCATTTTGTGGCTGGTGGCAACATCCATTTTAAAGGGAAAAGAAAAATACATCGCGATGGGAGAAGACTAAAACATTTTAAGGACCCCAATCCCCCTGGTAGGTATTATCAGACAGTATAAATAATTATCGCTGCATTTTTATGGATGTCCAGGGCGTTTTTTAACATTTAAAACAGCTCATTTCATTGCGCGTCACCATTAACGGAAACGAAACGTAACAACCACAATTTTCGTGGTTCTGTCCATTTCGTTTCATTTTCATCACAATTTTCGTTTGTCATTTCGTTACGTAACGGAAACGACAAACGGTAACGGAAACGAAAAAATGTTCGTTCCATGCCCATCTCTACTAATTAAGGTTTTTATAAATCATTTTTTTTTTTGCCAAAGACCATTGTGCCACTATACCAACACTTGGATAGCAGACATCTACGAAAGACACATATTGAAAGAAGGTCCCATGTGGTGCAGTGGCTGCAGTTTCAGATTTCGGGACTTAGATGAAATGCCTTCAAGTCCCCACTGAGCTGTGAGGCCTACTTGGCAATCTTGGGCCTGTCACACACTTTCTGTGCCAGGCCTACCTTACACATATGCTGCTGTAGGGACAAAATATGAAGAAGCAGAACCATGTAGTACTGCTTTGAGCTTTTTTGAGGGAAATAATGACTCATTGCTGCTTAGCATAAGTAATAAATAATTCAAAATATTTATCGTGTTAAACTCTAAAATGCAACAAAACCGGTTAGATAGAAATACCCATAAAAGCTATATGTGCAATATTTAAAACAACAACAACAACAACAACAACAACAACAACAACAACAACTACTACTACTACTACTACTACTACTACTACTACTAATAATAATAATAATAATAATAATAATAATAATAATAATAATAATAATAATAATAATAATAATAATAATACAGTAGTACACCCATTGAACAGCATTGTTCAGTTGTTAAGTTGTGTCCGACGCTTCGCCACCCCATGGACCAGAGCACGCCAGGCCTTTCTGTCTTCCACTGCCTCCTGGAGTTTGGTCAAATCCATATTAGTTGCATCGATAACACCATCCAACCGTCTCATTCTCTGCCGTCCTCTTTTCCTTTTGCCTTCAATCTTTCCCAGCATCAGGGACTTTTCCAAGGACTCCTCTCTCCTCATGAGGTGGTCAAAGTACTGGAGCCTCAGCTTGAAAATCTTTTATTAGACCCCAAGGTCCATCAGCTGGAGTGAAGAAGGAAACAATGGTTGGGAGGAGCTAGTCGTAAAATAACAGTTCAGAACCAGCACTGGGATGATCTGCCCATACATAAGTATATGAAGGCAGTTGGAAAGCCTTTTTGTTTTGCTGTTGGAAGTTGGACATCCTTGTGGTCTCCTGTAGAACCTCCAGCAATGTACTAGAAGATTCTAATTTATCTTTGGCTGATCCACTACTGGTTTAAACAGTATGCTCCTAGCAATGTCTGGACCATGAAGTGCAGTGGATAGTAATTCATAATCTTTACTGAGAAACCAATATGGAAGGACCTGTTTCTTGTTGTGCCCCCCATCCCCTCCCCAGATATTTTAAAATACAGCATTTGCAAAGCGTTTGTATTGGTTTTGCTGAATAGGATTTCTGGGAGTTGAATTCCTAACCATCTAATGCATGATGCACCATCTCTTACCAATCATTCAGACTCTGAATTACTTAACTGTGGCTTTCAGACATTCTTGCAGGCTTTCTCTTCATCACGCCACACACACACCACCTTTCTGTATCCAGACTTTCCACTGTCTCTGGATGAATGCCAGGAGGAAAAAGGGTGCCAGGCTTTAAAAATCAAAAGGAAGTCTGAATGCTGACAACACCAATGGCAGCAGTCAAGATGGTCAACAGAATATCAGCTTTTGTTTACTACTGTTCACAAAATTACACCAAGCAAGAGAAAATTCCAGAAGCTGACTTTTTCATAAGTTAATTACTACTCACCCAAACACAATGCAATTGTCAGGGCTCTTTTCCAACAAGCTTGAGAGCATTGTATATAGAGATGGGCACGAATGGAAAAAATATGTTTCTTTTTTTGTTTTTCATTGCGGGTCCGTTTCAGCTCATTTTCATTTTCCGCGCGCAGACGTCCCCCAACGCCCCAGACCAGAGGGAAAACACTAAAAAAATGATGCTGGCAGAGACACAGTATAGACTAGGTACACAGGGAGGCTGCAAAGGCAGTGGCGGGTGTTGCCCAAGCTGCAAGGCAGCCGCAGAGTGACTGCACTGCGGGGCAGGGGAGGGTACTCACCGAGAGGTACGCATGCACACAGGGAGGCTGCAAGAGAAATCTCTTCTTTCTCTCCAGCCAGCAGGAACACAGAGACACACACCTGCCTGGTTGGCCTAAAGTCATGAGTCGCAGAGACAGCAATCCCACCCTAACTCCCACCGCAGACTGCAAGGAGGATGTGGGCTGCCAAAGCTTTTTATGCCCTCTGTGGCTGCCACACCTACCCAGCCTGCAACCTGGGCATGCTATTGGTTGAAATTGTCCAAGAATTTACATGATCCCATCACATGGCTTGCATCCATCTTGTGGCTGGAATCCATTTTGTGTCATCCTTAAAGGGAAAAGAAAAAATACATCATGATGGGAGAAAGACAAAAACAAATGTTTTAAGGACTGCAACCCCCTGGTATGTAATAATTTCAAATAATTATCACTGCGTTTTTACGGATGTCCAGGGCGTTTTAATACCCAAGAAGTCAATATTAAGCATCTGGGAGCCATTTTGGGTCAATGTCCCCTAACTCCCCTTAAAGGAAAAAAAATACAGTGATCTGAGAAAAGACATAAATGCATGTTTTAAGGACCCCAACCCCCCTGGTAGGTATTATTAGGCAGAATAAATAATTATTGCTGGGTTTTTATGGATATTCAGGACGTTTCTTAACATTTAAAAACAGCTCATTTCATTGCATCGCCATTAACGAAAATGAAACATAACAAACCTAATTTTCGTGGTTCTGTTCGGTTTATTCCAATTTCATCACAATTTTTGTTTTTCGTTACGTAACAAAATGAATAACAAATAACGGAATGGAATTTTTTTTCATTTCATGCCCATCTCTAATTGTATATGATTAAAACATTTACTGTTATAAGAAAGTTGGAAAATCTGAGGTTTACTCCTTTAACATAGCTGTGATAGGAGTTCCTGCATGGCAGGAGGTTGGACTGGATGGCCCTAGAGGTCTCTTCCAACTCTGTGATTCTATGATTCTATTCAAAACTCAGTTTAACTGCCTGAAGCTTGAATTCCATCCAATTTTTAAAAAATCATTTAGAGCTAACCATTGCCTTTCAAGATAAACAACTTAGGTCTTTTCAGTGTATTTTATCTGTTTTAAATCTGCAGGAAGAAAAAGAAAAAGTTACTGGGATCTTGATGAGGAGAGGGGGACATTTCATTTTGAAAAAATCAAAACTAAAAAATCCATTTCCCCAAATACCCCCAAGATATGGCACAGAACAAGAGCATACTGCCTGCTACACCTGTGTCAAGCTTGTTAATGATCCGAGGTCTAATTACAAAATTATTAGTGTTTGTTTGGGATTTCCCATTTTTACTGTTTCATTATGGAATGCTGGGAGTTGAGTCATGGCTACTGGACTTCTTTTTTGAGAGATAGAAACGTTTCGCTGTTCATCCAAACAGCTTCATCGGTCTGAATACAGCTAGTGCAAGATACCTTCTTATAGTCAGCTTGACCTCTTGTCCCCTTGTCTGATTGGCTCATAAGATGAACAAAGCCTGAATAGGCTCGTTAGGGAGACATTCGTGTCCATGGCCTTAAGGTAAACAATGGCCTAAGGTGCTGAAACCCATCAAGAGTGGGTCGTTAGCTGTCAAGAATGGGTCGTTAGCTGTGACCTGGTGGTGAAGGCTCCTTGATTTGCCTGGGTACTGTGGAAAGTACAGCCTGGTAAGTAGCAGCTAGACTATGCCGGAGCCCCCCACCTCTGTTGAGGGAGGGATTTTCAATGCTGACATGAATGGCTTCCCTTACTCCTCTCTCAAACCACCTCTCTTCTTTGTCTAATATGTGTACATCCTCATCTTTGAAAGAGTGGCCTTTTTCCTTCAAATGGAGGTGTACTGCTGATTCTGGTCCTGAGCTGTTACCTCTCCTATGTTGGGCCATTCTTCTGTTTAATGGCTGTTTAGTTTCTCCAATGTAGAGGTCTGAACACTCTTCACTGCATTGGACTGCATATACTATATTGCTCCTTTTATGGTTTGGTATCGGATCCTTTGGGTGGACAAGTCTCTGCCTTAGTGTGTTCATGGGTTTGAAATAAACAGGGATGTGGTGTTTGCCAAAAATCCTTTTAAGCTTCTCCGACACTCCCGCCATGTAGGGAATGACCAGGTTCTTCCGTCGGGTCTGGGTCTCAGACTGATCCCTTGTTCTTCTGGGATGGCCCACTGCTTTGTTGAAGGCCCACCTTGGATATCCACAGGCCTTAAGTGCTGTCTTCAGGTGCCTGTCTTCCTTCTTCTTGGCTTCTGAGGAGGTGGGGATGCTCTCTGCTCTGTGGCTTAGGGTCCTGATGACTCCTAGTTTGTGTTGTAATGGATGGTGGGAGTCAAACAGTAAGTATTGATCTGTGTGGGTGGGTTTCCTGTAAACTTCTACTCCTAGGCCACGGTCAGGTCTGATGATGACTGCACAATCCAGGAAAGCCAGCCTGTTGTCTTGGGTGTCTTCCCTAGTGAACTTAATATTAGGATCCACTGCGTTGATGTGGTCTGTAAAGGCCTGTACTTCCTGCGTCTTTATTTTAACCCAGGTATCATCTACATACCTGAACCAATGGGATGGTGTTGTCCCTGGGAAGGTGTTGAGTGCCTTCTTCTCCACTTCTTCCATGTATAGGTTTGCTACAATTGGTGACACTGGGGAACCCATGGCACAGCCATGCTTCTGTCTGTAGAAGTCCCCTCTGTACATGAAATATGTGGTGTTTAGACACAGGTCCAGGAGCAGGCCTATCTGGTCTGGGTTGAGGCGGCTTCTGGAGGTGAGGGTGCTGTCTTCTCTTAATCTTCTCTTTACCATTATTAGCGCATCAGTGGTGGGTATGCTGGTAAAGAGTGATGTAACATCAAAGGATACCATGGTTTCCTCTGTATCCAGTTTGAGCTCCCTGACTTTAGAAACAAACTCTTCTGAGTTGTGTACGTGGTGGTCCGTGTGTCCAACCAGTGGGGCTAGGATAGTTGCCAGGTATTTTGCGATGTTATAAGTCACTGAATTTATACTGCTGACAATAGGTCTGAGGGGGATTCCTTGCTTGTGGATCTTGGGAAGTCCATAAAAGCAGGGGACTGTCTCTCCGGGATATAACCGGTGGTAGGTCACCCTGTCAATTGCGTTTTCCTGCTCCAAGAGTTTTAAGCATTCTATTACTTTCTTCTTGTAATTGCTGGTGGGGTCTCTTCTTCGTTTTTCATATGTATGCTGATCATCTAAAAGTGTGATAACCTTCTCGTGGTAGTCCACCGTATTGAGGACGACAGTGCACCTTCCTTTGTCCGCAGGCAGAATTGTGATGCACTCATCCCTGCTGAGGGATGTCACAGCACTTCTCTCTTGGCTGGTGAGGTTGGATGGTGGTGGTTGAGCACTGGATAATGCAGCAGAGACTTTTATCCTGAGTAGTTCTGCTTCTGCTGCTGGCAGATTGTTGCTGTGGATGGCTGATTCTGTCGCTGTGATGAAATCCACAACAGGAACCTGTTTGGGTGTGATGGCAAAATTTAGGCCTTTGGATAGGACCTCTCTCTCTGTCTGGGTGAGTTCCCTGTTTGAGAGGTTCTTCACCCATTTGTCCTTTACATCTCCTGTCATGGTCCCTTCATCCTTCTCCCTCCTGCCAAGCTCTTTAACTGCCTCTTTCCGGGAGAGGAGAAGATCGAACTTCTTCATTTGCCTCTCTTTGCCTTTGCAATGCTGAGCCAGTTGTGCTTTCTGGACAAATTCTATGACTGCATCCACTGCTGGTTTGGATAGGGTGGAGAGTAGTTCTTGGTGAATGTGGTCTTTTCTGTGTTGCAGTGTGTCTAAGGTAAAGTGGACTTGTCTGATCCTCTCATTGAGAAGTTGTTCTTGAGCTCTCTGGAGGATATTGTTAGCCCGATGGCTTCTTACTGTTGATTGTAGGCGGAGGCTTGTTGGGGTGAGACTTTGTTGTCTGCATCTCAAGTTAAAACGTAAGTGGTTCTTGTAGTCTGCTACTTTTCTTGCTGTTCTTTCATATTCTCGCACCAACTTCAGGGCATCTGCCCCAAATTGCATAGCAATACGTCTGTGAAGATTCTCAGTCATCCAGGTGCGTTTATCTGGGAGTTGAGTCATGGCTACTGGACTTCTTTTTTGAGAGATAGAAACGTTTCGCTGTTCATCCAAACAGCTTCATCGGTCTGAATACAGCTAGTGCAAGATACCTTCTTATAGTCAGCTTGACCTCTTGTCCCCTTGTCTGATTGGCTCATAAGATGAACAAAGCCTGAATAGGCTCGTTAGGGAGACATTAGTGTCCATGGCCTTAAGGTAAACAATGGCCTAAGGTGCTGAAACCCATCAAGAGTGGGTCGTTAGCTGTCAAGAATGGGTCGTTAGCTGTGACCTGGTGGTGAAGGCTCCTTGATTTGCCTGGGTACTGTGGAAAGTACAGCCTGGTAAGTAGCAGCTAGACTATGCCGGAGCCCCCCACCTCTGTTGAGGGAGGGATTTTCAATGCTGACATGAATGGCTTCCCTTACTCCTCTCTCAAACCACCTCTCTTCTTTGTCTAATATGTGTACATCCTCATCTTTGAAAGAGTGGCCTTTTTCCTTCAAATGGAGGTGTACTGCTGATTCTGGTCCTGAGCTGTTACCTCTCCTATGTTGGGCCATTCTTCTGTTTAATGGCTGTTTAGTTTCTCCAATGTAGAGGTCTGAACACTCTTCACTGCATTGGACTGCATATACTATATTGCTCCTTTTATGGTTTGGTATCGGATCCTTTGGGTGGACAAGTCTCTGCCTTAGTGTGTTCATGGGTTTGAAATAAACAGGGATGTGGTGTTTGCCAAAAATCCTTTTAAGCTTCTCCGACACTCCCGCCATGTAGGGAATGACCAGGTTCTTCCGTCGGGTCTGGGTCTCAGACTGATCCCTTGTTCTTCTGGGATGGCCCACTGCTTTGTTGAAGGCCCACCTTGGATATCCACAGGCCTTAAGTGCTGTCTTCAGGTGCCTGTCTTCCTTCTTCTTGGCTTCTGAGGAGGTGGGGATGCTCTCTGCTCTGTGGCTTAGGGTCCTGATGACTCCTAGTTTGTGTTGTAATGGATGGTTAAAATAAAGACGCAGGAAGTACAGGCCTTTACAGACCACATCAACGCAGTGGATCCTAATATTAAGTTCACTAGGGAAGACACCCAAGACAACAGGCTGGCTTTCCTGGATTGTGCAGTCATCATCAGACCTGACCGTGGCCTAGGAGTAGAAGTTTACAGGAAACCCACCCACACAGATCAATACTTACTGTTTGACTCCCACCATCCATTACAACACAAACTAGGAGTCATCAGGACCCTAAGCCACAGAGCAGAGAGCATCCCCACCTCCTCAGAAGCCAAGAAGAAGGAAGACAGGCACCTGAAGACAGCACTTAAGGCCTGTGGATATCCAAGGTGGGCCTTCAACAAAGCAGTGGGCCATCCCAGAAGAACAAGGGATCAGTCTGAGACCCAGACCCGACGGAAGAACCTGGTCATTCCCTACATGGCGGGAGTGTCGGAGAAGCTTAAAAGGATTTTTGGCAAACACCACATCCCTGTTTATTTCAAACCCATGAACACACTAAGGCAGAGACTTGTCCACCCAAAGGATCCGATACCAAACCATAAAAGGAGCAATATAGTATATGCAGTCCAATGCAGTGAAGAGTGTTCAGACCTCTACATTGGAGAAACTAAACAGCCATTAAACAGAAGAATGGCCCAACATAGGAGAGGTAACAGCTCAGGACCAGAATCAGCAGTACACCTCCATTTGAAGGAAAAAGGCCACTCTTTCAAAGATGAGGATGTACACATATTAGACAAAGAAGAGAGGTGGTTTGAGAGAGGAGTAAGGGAAGCCATTCATGTCAGCATTGAAAATCCCTCCCTCAACAGAGGTGGGGGGCTCCGGCATAGTCTAGCTGCTACTTACCAGGCTGTACTTTCCAAAGTACCCAGGCAAATCAAGGAGCCTTCACCACCAGGTCACAGCTAACGACCCATTCTTGACAGCTAACGACCCACTCTTGATGGGTTTCAGCACCTTAGGCCATTGTTTACCTTAAGGCCATGGACACTAATGTCTCCCTAACGAGCCTATTCAGGCTTTGTTCATCTTATGAGCCAATCAGACAAGGGGACAAGAGGTCAAGCTGACTATAAGAAGGTATCTTGCACTAGCTGTATTCAGACCGATGAAGCTGTTTGGATGAACAGCGAAACGTTTCTATCTCTCAAAAAAGAAGTCCAGTAGCCATGACTCAACTCCCAGATAAACGCACCTGGATGACTGAGAATCTTCACAGACAAATTATGGAATGCTGAATTGCTCGTCTGCCCAATATCTATTGCTGCAGTTTTGTATAGCAATAATATTTGTGCACTTCCAGGGTCACCACCAGGTGGAGCCTGGAGCCTAGAAACATTCACAGGTCAGTGTGGAACCGCACATGGATCCTTTGTGTTACATCAAGAAATTGTTGTATTAGGGATTTGTTTTAAGGGCACAATGAGATTGTATGTGGGGAAAGGGAAAGATAAACCAATGAAGACAAAGAATTGACACGAGATGAAAAACATTTTTTTAAAAAAAATCTTAAAGGCAAAATCTCTTCCTTTCCCACTAGAGAGATCTTGATTAAATCATCAACCTCGACCACTTGGTGTTCTGGTCTCTTCACTCTGTGCACTTTTCTGCATGCACCCCTACAGCCACAGCCGCTGCATGCAGGGGTTTCATACTTTCTAATTTCAGATCCAGCAAAGAGCAAGGAGGGGAAGTGTAGAGATAGGACTGGAATGTTTATTTTCCAATAGAAATAAACCATTTCCTTCCTTCCCCACCCCCACCCCTTGAATAAATGTGGTGCTTGGTTTGATAGAGAACAGGAGGGGGGAAGGGGGGAAGACAAGGTGGAACTCCATGTGACGTGAAGAAACAGAAACCCCACACGTTGCCTTTTGAAGACAGAAGAGGCCTGTGCTCTTTGCCCCATGGAAAGCCCCTTGCTCCCAATTCCCTGGGGCTTCCTATGGAAGATGTTGTGCTCACTGGGAAGAGTGGGGCTTTGTTTGTTGCCAATGGAAAAAATTTGGAGGGTACAGAGTACCCAGCTCTTCTGATCAGGACAGCTGTGGCCAGACCCTCCTGTTCTTCCTGCTCTTCTCTGCAAAAGAATAAAATTAAAATGAAATGAAATCCTCTGAGACTTACGGTACTTTATTTGCCTTGAACCCCCCCCCCTCGCTGTTTGCCTTTGCCCATTCTCAAGACTGTTTTTGAAAATGCACAAATACTGGTATGGGCTAAGATAAGGCTCAGCCCGAGAGCATCTCCAGAAGGGCACCGGATGAATCAAGCATCCATATCTGCATCCTTTTTTCAGTACCGGCTGGATAGTGACGATATACAGGTGTATGAAATATAATAACAGCATGTTTGGGAAATGGGTAGCTCATTGAATTAGATTTCTGCCTGCAGAGACAAAGGTTGCAAGCCCAGTTCCCACCATGTGTCCCAGAACTGCCAACCTGTTTTGTCCGTGGGCAACCTGCAAAATCTCAGGGTACCCCTAAAAGAAGGGAATAGTAAATCGCCTCTGAGTACTTTCTATTTAGAAGACACCATAAATAGGGATTGACAGTGCACAACTATTGTAAATAGGAATCAGATTTTCTAAAAGTTCTACGAATCTTACAGACACCTGACTCTAGCTTACTTGGGTTAAATTTAGGGCTTTTCCCAGTTGAGTCCTATCCTGGTAACTGTAAGGTAGGTAGACAACCCAGAACTGAGATTTGTGGAGTTTGTAGTCTTTAATCACTCAATGAAAGTCCTAGCATGTGTTTTTGACTAATGGCTTTAGATGTCAATGGCCATTTTTTGTCTGTTGAAGATATGGGAAAAGAACGGGTAGGACTAAGCTCTTTGGGAGCTCCACACGAGTAGGGGGTCTCGTAGTGTTGGTTTGAGAGACCTTGTGTGGAGATCCTAATGCAGTGATGGCAAACCTATGGCACAGGTGCCAAGGGTGGCACTCAGAGCCCTTTCTGTGGGCACCCGACATCGCCCCTTCACAGCCACCTGTATACAGGTTAAATTACTGTATTGGCACTTTGCAAAAAAAAAATTAGTGGGTTTTGAATTGCAGTTTGGGCACTCGGTCTCTAAAAGGTTTGCCATCACTGTCCTAATGGGACCGCCACACCTGTAACTCTTATTGCCTTATCTTCTCCAGAGGATGAAAATGGCTGGCAGTGTCTGAATTCATTCATGCAAGAATTTGAAAACAGCTGTCAGGATTTCATTTAAAAGCAAAGCAAAGTGTTCTGCTTATACACCGCCCCACCACAGGCTTAAAGCATTCTCTGGGTGGTTTACAAATTAATTATGCAGGCTACACAGTGATACAGCAAGCTGGGTACACATTTTACTGACCTCAGGAGGATGGAAGGCTGAGTGAACCTTAAGCCTGCTACCTGGGATAGAACCCCTGATTGTGAGCACAGTTTAAGCTGCAGTCCAGCAATTTTACCACTGCACCACGGGGCTCCTCCTTGATATTAAAATCCCAAGAAGTCTGGCTGGGGGAGTTTCTGCAAACCTTTGGGACTGTAGTCCATGAACTCTAACATCCCCTGCCTGGAGCTCTCTACGTCCTCCTTGATGCAATTCTGGTTCTTTGATAAGACAATTGGGAAAAAGTGATATGCAAAAGGATGTGAAGCACTGGTCTGAAGAGACCATTACTGTGAATATGTTGCTGGAATGATATGAGATAAAGGCTGAAGGTGGTTAGTAAGAATCAGCGTCACTGGACTTGGTTCATTTTTGGTTAAAGGGTGTTTTCTGGGGGATCTGAATTGGCGTGACATTTTGGCAAGGTTGGGAAGAACAAAGCATACGCAGAACGGGAACGTATGAATGATTGGCAAAGTCTTCAGCAGGAGATTGTTACAATTTAAACTTATTACCACTCATGAACTACTCCCTGGGGGGACAAAAGGAAAAAAAAAGCAATTTTGCTGTGAAAGCCTCGCTGTAAACAAGGTTCAGTGCCACTAATCACTCAGTGGTAGGGCTGGATCTTAGGGGGGAAACACATTACCAGGAGTCCCAATAAAGTGCACACTTAATAAAAGAGAATTAAAGTAGCCCATGTGCTGTGTTGTCGCTGAGTTAACCTACTTCATAAGCATGCTTTTCTTCTTCCACGCCCCTCTCCTGCTTAGTAAATTGCACATTAATACTAGAGTGTTTCGATATGTATGTACTGCTGTAATCAGAAAGTCCTCTGAGTGGAGGCTGGCTGGCAAACTTCTGCCAGTTCCTCAAAAGGGCACATAAACCAGACATTAGTGCTCCCATTTCTCTTTCTGTTGTGCCCTCCCTGCTCTTTTTATTTCCTTCTGTTGCTTATAGGTTTGGCTTATAGCCATGTCACTTTGCTCAAGAGTCAAAAATGAGCCTGCAGAATAGGCACATTTCTCTCTCTCTCTCTCTCTCTCTCTCTCTCTCTCTCTCTCTCTCTCGCACACACACACACACACACACACACGCACACAGAAAGAGAGAGAGAGAGAGAGAGAGAGAGAGTTTGTATAGGACAGGCAAGAATGTAATAAATATTAGAGTACTGTATCCCTGGACAAGTTGTCTGTGTGTTTTTAACCAATTACCCTGGGCTTTTGCACTTGTTCCTATGTCGGAGTAACAAAAAAAAAAGAAAGGCATTCGTTTCGCACTGATCTATTTTGCACAAAAGGCAGCAAAACCCATGAAGAAAAAGTGCTTGGGGTCTTCCATTTGCACTGGAGGCAAGAGCTCTAGCAGGGGACTGGATATCTTCAGCAGGCTGGTTTGGCGGAGTTGAAAGGACTACCCTCAAACAAAAATAATGGCAGCTGTGAATTCTCTAACCCCCTTCCCATACCTAGCCACTGCATACAATTTGGAATACAACAGTCTAAAGTTCATTCTCCAATAAGGCCTGGTTTATAGAAATGTCATTTACTAGGTGTGCACAAAAAGCAGTCTGGATGATGCGCAAAATCCACAAAAAAAATCTAGAAAGGTGGGGGGGGGAAGCAAAAACACTCCCCCTATCCCATCTTAAAGCTGTGGAGTAGGAAGGGACCCTACTGAATTCAGTCCCTGCCAAGGCGGTGCAATGGGGAATCGAACTCTGAAGCTATGCTTCTATGGCCAGATACCTTGCAGTGGAGGAAATGTATTTTAGTTTTCTTGGTTAATGTTCAAAGGCAGACTAAATCACGATTCGCATTCAGAAGGGCACCTCAGCCATTCAAAGGCAAACATCAAGTGCTCTACACAGAGTTATACGTGGGGATATATCTCATTGTCAGGCTTTCTAACATCTTCATTTAGCTTATTGGAAAGTACATTAAAAATTCTCCTTCAGTTAATGTCAGGGACATAAGCATTTTTAACATACATATACAAACAAGCACATGCACTCTATGTATATTGAATATAACTAGAGATAGGGATGAATTGCAAAACGAATCACATTTTCTGACAAATTTGAGTGATTTATTAAAATGTATCAATTCGTATTCAATATAAATAGCCCCCCATGATTTATGTTTTTTTAGCATATTTTGTGAATTTGTGAATTTGCCAGGATATGAAATGGCCTCCACGGCACCTAGAGATACCAAATTTGGAGGGCAGAGTCCCCTGACCCTCCTCTATAATCCCATCAAGATTGGTGAAGATTGGGTCTTCCCAACCTGGTTGCTAAAGGGCACTTTCCTAAGGGGGGGGGGACAATAACTGAGATATCTAAAACCTAATCTTCACCAAATATGGAGGGATGGTAGTGGTGAGATGGGAAAAGAACACGTTTGGGGTCTCTATGTGCCTGGGGGCACTTTCCTGATATCTCCATAGGAGGTATATAGCTCAGATGTCGAACCCCAATCCTCACCAAACCTTCAGGACTTGTAGAGGAGAGTCAGAGGAAACATCCTTGCAGATCTTTGGCCTCCAGGTGCTAGGGGATTCTTTTTAGGGCATTTAAAAAGGGAGATTAAGTGATTCATTGGTTCATCAGTAGATATTTGTCAATTTGTCAATTTGTCAATTCGTCAGTCCAGGCAAATCATGAATTATGATGAGCCACCATTTCTTATTTGCCCCCATCTCTAAATATCACAGATCTGTGCATCCAGATCTTGAGAATATTTACAACTCAGGCAGGTTTAGTGAATATCTGAAAATGAATGCACACTTCCTTGCTTTTTATACTCATATCACTGGACATGGACTATATTATTTAGTTGGGAGCTTTGTTCGCCTTTGTATGAAACTGTTGGCACAGTCCCACCAGTGCTGCGTGGATTTTCCCTGCACCAGGATGGCTGGGCCACTTGCCTGTGGCCACGGCATGCCCATCCAGGCAGGGGCTAAAGCTACCCATCTCTGCCTCTTCTGGTAACCAACCATTCTGTTGAGGAGTCGGAGTGAGGATTCTCCTTGCACAGCAAGTGGTCAGCTCCCTGAGGAGGCAGGGAAGGACCGGACACTCTCCGGCCCGGATTGGTGCATCGCCAGTGCAGAAGGACCCCAGTGACACACAACAGCTAAGTGGCCCATCTGGCCTGGAGATCAGCGGGAAGGTGTCAGGTGAACAAAGCGCTCAGCTCCAGCTGTTACTATTAGACCGTGACAATGAGGACTTCAGTGGATTCTGGCAATGTCGCTGTAGGGGAAGGAACACTTTGCCTCAGTCAAAGATGAAGTGAGATAAGTGTGCTGACACAATTGCATCAGGTTCTGGCCAGTGTGGAGAACAGGTCAGAAGGGTTTACACTCAGTTCACCTGTCTACTCTGTGGCTACAGACCTGAATTTTCTAGCCCTTTAGTAACAAGTTGGCCTGGGTTCCTTGGTTGGAATAATACACAAAAATGGTCTCAGGTTTTTTTTTCCTGAATCCCACGCTGATTGTCTGTGGGACATATCAGCCCATCTAGAGGGGAAGAGTTAAGAACATAAGAACATAAAAAGAGCCATGCTGGATCAGCCAAAGGCCCATCTAGTCGAGCTTCCTGTATCTCACAGTGGCCCCACCAAATGCGTCTGGGAGTGCACGAGACTAGGTATCGGTCTCCTGATACCACTCCCCTGCATCTGGCCCTTGAAGTACCCTGGTTTTAAGCCTGGAGATTACACATCTCCATCATGGTTTGTAACCTGTGATGGACTTTTCCTCCAGGAATCTGTCCAATCCCCTTTTGAAGGCATCTGGGCCAGATGCCATCACCACATCCTGTGGCAGCAAGTTCCACAGACTAACAACATGTTGCATGGAAATAGGTGATCACGACCATGGCAGATTGTAAGGACATATAAGAACATAAGAACAGCCTTGCTGGAACAGGCCACAGCCCATCCAGTCTAGCATTCTGTCTCACACAGTGGCTGACCATTTGCTTCAAGGGATTCTGTATTATATAGAAAGGGATGGGAGGTTGCAATGCTAGTTGGCAATTAGAGGCCATCATGAGGGTGGTTCGGATCACTGGATTCAGGCACACTTGGAGGATCAGCCTTTGAGGATGACTGAGATCATGACCTGCTTAAAATCTTGATAGTTGGGAGATGGGTGCTAGACAGCTGACCCCAATGTCACCTGTCTAGAACAGGCTAGACCTCTGCTCCTGGGCTTACGGGGAGAACCCACAGCAAGCTAATGGTTTAATACCTGAAGTGTGTACCCTCTTTTTCACTTCATCACCCTGCTTATTTCGGGTATGGGGGGAAGCGCCATATAAGACTGTCAGCTTTTTCACCTAAAAATCAAGATTCGTGTTGCAGTATATCAAGGATGCATATGTGTATGTTTGTGGAAAGATACCTTTTATAACTTTCATACTTTCTATATCTTTACAAATACAATAACCTCTCTGCTCCTAATAAAATTTAATGATATTAGAGTGGAAGGACCGCAGAAGGAAAATGATGACTAAGAAGATGCCACTTCTCAAGATATAGAAAGTATGAAAGAGACATAAAGCTCATCCTTAATTATTGGGATTTCCAGATCAATGCTACGATAATGCATTTTGGATAGAAGTCAAGTTTCCCCACCCCTCACCCAGGTACATTCAATTACAAAAGCAAAGCTATGGGTGGTTTCAAAAAGAACAACAGAGAAAATAACACCCCCACATTTCTAGATTTTTTTTGTGGATTTTCTTGATTGTGGCAAGAATGTCTTCTTGCCCTCTTCTGAATTTTTCTTATCAATCCCAGAGTGCTATGGAAATGAAAGGTGAGCTCACCTTTCTCCCGCTACATTAGGGAGGCACCCTTGCATTTGATCACCTATCCTGGAATATATTGAGGGAATAAATAACAGTGAATAATGGCCTTCATGCTAGTAGCTTTTGCAGTTTCCAGGACTCCTTGATGGAGTTAGAGCCTCTATCACTCACCACAGTCCTAGGTCATATATTATATCACACATCAATCCATGTTCTTTTCCACCACTGCCTTTTCCCCTCCTCCTTTTCTTCCATTTCTCCCTTTCTCACTTTTGCCCTTCTTACAAGGGGTGGGTGAAAGTTTCAGTGGGGGTTAAGGTGGCATACCCCACACCCTCCCATATCTGAATCCTAGCGTTCATTCATAAATATGAATGAAAAGAACTTTGGACTTCAACTGTGGGGGAGGGGGGAAGTAGACCTGGGCATCTTTTGAGTAGTTCAGTTTTGGAAGGATTTAGACCTTTGGGCAGAATTTCAGTTGAGCAGCAACAGAAACATAATAGCAAACCTATGGCATTTTGTCTCCTCTGACGGCTGGCCTTTTAGTGAGCTGTGGTGGCTCAGTGGGCTAGAGTGCTGAACACTGTTGGCTGCAAAGTTGGCAACTTGGTGGTTTGACTCCTGGGTGCCACGCAGTGTAGCAAGTTCCCGTTGTTAACCCGAGCTCCTGCCAACCTATTATGTAAATGCAAGTAGATAAATAGGTACCGCTGTAAAAAGTGGGAAGGTAAACAGTGTTCTGTACACAGAAATGCATTCAGCCGTGCCGGCCACATGGCTATGGACTTGCACAGCACTGGCGCTTTGGCTTGAAAACGGAGATGAGCACCACCCCTAGAGTTAGACATGACTAGCACACATGTGTGGGGGGACCTTTACAGTTTACCTTGTGTGTTTCACCACTTGTCAGTTGTGTGTCGTATTTCTCACCCAACCAGCTATGAAAGAGAGTCTACTGGAGGTGGGGAAATCCTGTATAAAAATGGGTAAGTGAACTGGTTCTTCTATGGAGCTGAGTTAGCTTTGTCATCTCTTTTATATGTCATCCTGTTAAGTTTCTGCTGTATAACATGGATGTGGCAATTGGACGCAACATTAGTGTCCCCATAGATTGGCCAGTGGAAATGTCATTTGGTCTGCTTTTATATGAGCTAGCTTTATGAAATTGGCAAATTTCTTCATAAATGAAAATGGAAGAACTTACATAAGAACATAAGAACATAAGAACATAAGAGGAGCCATGCTGGATCAGGCCAAAAGCCCATCTAGTCCAGCTTCCTGTATCTCACAGTGGCCCCGCCAAATATGTCCGGGAGTGCACGAGACTAAATATCTGTCTCCTGATACCACTCCCCTGCTTCTGGTCCTTGAACTCCCCTGGTTTTAAGCCTGGAGATTACACATCTCCATAATGGTTTGTAACCTCCAGGAATCTGTCCAATCCCCTTTTGAAGGCATCCAGGCGTGATGCCATCACCACATACTGTGGCAGGAAGTTCCACAGACTAACAACATACTGGGTTAAAAAATATTTTCTTTTGTCTGTTCTTATCTCCCAATCCTCAGTTTGAATAGCTGTCTTCTAGTTGTGGTATTTTGTGAGAGGGAGGAGAGTGTCCCTCTATCCACTTGACTCATGCCCTGCATCATTTTGTACGTCTCAATCATATCCCCCCCTCGGGCGCCTTTTTTCCAGATTAAAGAACTTGAATGGGAAGAAGGAAAGCTTCATTCATTCCTAAACGCCATCTTCTCAACACAGAGTCTTACAAGTCTCTGGACTGTATTTTGTCCTCTGTTTAAATAAAGATTTAGCTCACATAATAATTTGGCCACTTGTGTTTCACCACAGGGGTGTGGTGGCTCAGTAGACTAAGGCTTCCAAAAACTGTGGGCTGCAAAGTCAGCAGGCAGTTTGAATCCCGGGTGTCACACAGCAGAGCGACCTCCCGCTGATAACCCCACCTCCTGCCAACCTATCAGTTCGAAAGCGTGAGTGCAAGTAGATAAATAGGTATTGCTGTAAAAAGCAGGAAGGTAAACCAGTGTTTCCTTGCAACTATGCTGGCCACGTGGCCATGGACTTGCACAACACTGGCTCTTTGGCTTGAATACGAAGATGAACACCGCCCCTAGAGTCAGACACAACTAGCATGCAAGTGCACGGGGGGAACCCTTTATTTCAACACAAGATTTTCAGCTGATTTAGTGGTTTAGATATCTGATTGCAGAGCCAGATATTCTGTGTTGGATTCCTCACTTGTGCCTCCCTGTCTTGGACATGATGATAGACTTCCAGCTTTGAACTTGTTGGTCTGTAGGATCACTTCCAGCTCTACAGTTCTAAGATAGATCAATGGCAAAACCCTCCTCCCCTTTCTTTGTTTTGTTCTTGGTTGGTGTCTTTGCATTGGACATTTGTAGCCCACGGATGCCACTTTATCTGCCATTGCCGCATCCCATGGGATACTGGGATATGTATTCCAATGTAGTACTGTACTGAGAATTTTCTACTAGAGAGCTCTAATCCACTTCCCTAAATTACAGCAGCCAAGTTCTGTATCAGGAAACACTTAAGGACCTATCACAGCTGCATTTGTCAGAATTTCAGGTGATGGATTTATGGCAATTTTTGTGGTATGAAATTCTAAATTGGATTTGGGAAGAATAATTGCTGAAGTCATTTACATTGATGTCTCAGCATGATTTAACACATCAGTGAGGAATGTGTCAAGATTCCTCACCTCCAGATAAAGGAATCCTCCCACCCCACAAAGTCTCTGCTGCAATCAGCTTGGAAGACCTCTGGTTACTTTTCATTTCAGAAGCAAAGCAGATGCACATGGGGGGAAAAACTATGTCCAACAGAAAAGGTGCATTGTTTTAAAAAGATGCAAAGAATGCAAGATGCAAAGAATCCACAAGTGCTTCCACTGATCATGTGTATTAATATGAATTGCAGGATGATGTAGGCTAACCCCAAGTAAGGTTGCTCAACTGTTGGACAGTTTTGCACAATATGCTGGACCTCTGCTGAGAATTCTGGGAAATACATTACTCTCCTCACTAAAAACTGCTATTCATCATCCTTGTGTCAGAGGATGAACCAAGTCGGGAACTGCATCTTTAGCGTAGATACACTCCAGATTATGGTTGTGTGGCCCAAGATCCCATAATTGTTGTGTTGCAAGGGTAACTTGTCGGGATGGGGAACTTGATTACTTCCTCTCCTTCCCATGCTTCAGTGCCATCACTGCAGATGGCTAGAACTAGGGATGGGCACCTTACGAAAAATGACACACTGTGAGAACTTTGCCCGTCAAGGTACCCCATGTTTCTGTTGTGGGGCCTCTATGTATTGGAAAGAGATCCACAGCAAATTCTGAATTGCAGTGACGACGGGGTGCACCTAACATTGCTAGGAAACATCATCAGCAATAGAGTTGATGGCTCTGATGTAAGTGCAGCCATGGATTTTAAATCTAAACCTTACAGGAGGCATCCAAGATCTTAACCCATTTGGAGGAGAGGAACAAGAGGCAGGGCCACACCTGAATCATAAAGCACAGTGGACATCAATACCTGGTGTCTTGAATTGAAAGGGCCAGGTAATTAAAAAAAACCTCTACTTGAAAACCTGGAGTGCCTCTCCCAATCAGATCATACCAAAGGTGCAGAATTTGGCCCTCCAGTTATTGTTGGGACTACTGTTGTCCTTGTCCCCTGGCCAAAAGCTGTGCAGGCTGGGGCAAATGGAATTGGAAGTCCACCAAAATTCACAAGAAGCCAGATTCATCCCTCTGCAGTTGGGGCAATACTGGGTAAAACATACAAACACTCAGACCTTACTAGGACCCTGAGAGAAGAGGAGTAACCCTCAGGCATCCTTTGAGGACGACCTCCGAGTGTGAAATGAGAGTTAAAAAGTCAAGGTATTTCAGTAAAAGGATGTAGCAAGCCAGGAACACGGGCCATGGACAGACAGGATAATCAGATCACAGGCTTAAGCCTGAGGGTTACTCCTCTTACCTGAAAAGCGAAGGAACAGCAGAGTGAAAAAGAGGAAAGGAGAGAATGAGGGAGAGAACACAAATGCCAAGCAATATCATGTATATGTTTGAAAATCATGGAATTACTTTTTCTTTACAACTGACTGATACCCAGGAGAGTGTTGCCTGTGTGGTTTGCAGGGCTTGTTGCTCCACATAAGCAAAAAAAAAATGTCCCCTAGGATATGCCTGTGAAGATTCTCTGTCATCCAGGTGGGTTTATCTGGAAGTAGGGACATGGCAACTGGACTTCTTTTCTTGAGAGATTGAAAAGTTTCGCTGCTCATCCAAAGAGCTTCGTCAGTCTGAAGAAAGCTGTTTGGATGAGCAGTGAAACACCTCAGTCTCTCAAGAAAAGAAGTCCAGTTGCCATGACTCAACTGCCAGGTCCCCTAGGATCCACCTGATGCTCATGGCATGGAAAGCCAGTAGCAGGGGACAAACTGGTTTTCAAGGAAGGCTCTTCATCCTTTCTCCTCTCAACAAGCAAGTTCTGAACATGCTTCTGAGGAACCTTTGGGTTTTTAGGAAAGCAATTTGAAAACCATTGTCTTCCCTTGCATGACCGCGTGGCTCTTAATCTCTTCCTGCATTCATGATGAATTGATCATTACCCAAGCAGGTGATAGTATAACAAACTGTCCCATGTTTTATAGCTCCTATTGATTGCTCTGAAGCATTTTGACTCTGAAAAGACTGGCTGAGAGGCCATGCTAGTGTGTGGCACATCTCCATTAACTTGGATGGAGTGGTGCCAGTGTTACAGTTGCTGTGGGTATTTTTTTTAATCCAAGGTTAGCCCTGCCTTGGAGCTTAAATGGTTTTGGCACACATAGTTCACTGCCCATCTGTGTGCACGCTGTGTCATTCATGAAGATGGAGAAGAAAGGCCAGCTTTATTTCGAGCGGTTTGGAATTGTTACAACCCTACATGCCATCAGGAAGCCGAGTCATGTTTATTGTGGGTTTTCAAAAGCACATTTCTGCTCCACCTCTTGATCTGTTAGCTGCCCACTGCAGCAGTGGTACCATCAGACAATGAATATAAACATTTTATCCCCAAGAACAAAGACATACAGTGATAAAATGGAAACATCAAATGGTTGTAACAGGTAAATAGACCCTTGTCCATGCCAAACCTCCTAGCGACACCTCACTCTAAAAACATCAGAGGTTTGTGAGGGGGGGGGGAATTCAGTAGATTCTCTTCGAAATGCAGATTTATTCAGGGCTTTAAAAATGAACAATGAAATTGATTTGCAGGAGATTTGGGACAAACACAACCCCAATCTGAGCCATGCCTAGTGCTTTAGTACCTGGAACATCCATATAAGACCTTGGACTTGGTTCAGCTATACAGTACTTGATGCTTTTGGTCCTGCAACACCTCTGTCTCTTCTCATTGCATTCTGTTTCCATTTCTCTCCTTTCAAGTTCTTGACCATCTCTATAATGGAAAGAATGCAGAAGAACAAGTCTCCAGGAGCATTGCTGTAGCCTGGGGGCAGGTCCTTGCTTCGTCCTGTTGCCGCCCTGAAATTACACACATGCACATGACTTGGCCTGATTAGCACATTGGTCTGAAGACAGTCTGCATTACTCTTATGCAGATTCCACCTAGATCCCCAGACATTCCCCTTCCCTGGTTGTGGACACACCTATAGTAGAAGGTTAGGGAAAGAATTGTGCTGTGGGGATTCCATACCCCACTTGGCTCTGAACCCTGAAATAAGTTGGCAGCACCAAGGCAGCCTTTAGGCCCTGGATTTCCAGAGACCAAGCAGGAACCTGGTGTGGTTGAGCTGACCTGGAGCTGACCTCGCTCAGGAGGCCAGAGAAACAATGGCACTTCCGGATATCAGGATATCAGGCACATCATCAAGGACATCTGGTCCATGACCAGCCCAAAGTCCCTTCCTCTCCCCTTATCAATGATTCCCCACTAGCCAAGCATTTCCTAAGATAAGGGTGCATACTCCCCGCACCAATGGAATGCTTACGTGATCAAAAGACCATACTTGTTCTGTCTTCCTCTGTCCTATTGTGTTACTGTCACCATTAAGACCTCTTGGTCCCAGCCACACCACAGAGACACTCACACCCACCCACACACAGACACGCATACACACAGACACCCATGCACAGAGAGACGCAGCCTGGGACCAGAGATTATTGTACCCCAAAACTCTGTGTATGCGTAATTAATAATGCTACATTATGCGTTCTTTGCAACGTGAATTAACTAGAAGCACCAAAGCCATTCCTGCCAAAATGTACATCATCTTTGGTAGCATTGCTCGGTAAGATGGAACACAAGTGAGGTAGTGGTTAAGTTTTCCTTCTGGCTATGTTATTTTCAGCTTTATCTGGGCTGAATGTCCTAGCACTTTCCCCTCCTTTTCTAACTTGTTATGTAAATAAACAGAATTTGTCATTTTATTTAATTGCAATCTGTGTGCCAATTTGTGCTGTTTTCTTCAGCATGAGTCATACCAAAGGCAACTGTGGCTGGTGTGAAAACCCTCCGGGCTCAAACCATATGTGTTTATCAACTACTTTTGTGAATCCAACAAAGAGAGGCGATAACACATTATGGGACTTATTCTGACCCTTCTCTAAACAGACACATCTCTCCGCACTGCCCAGGTGCCCTATTTACAGAAGGACTCATTTCCCCCCTTGTGTGGAAATAGCTTTTCATCTGCAGAAAGGGCTAAGGCAAGGTCTCCAAACAGAACAAGTAAGGTAGGGGTTTGGGGGGTCATGAAAATGCAAGGAAATATTATATCTCACTTTATTATGGTTGCAAATTTTGTTTCGACTTTGGGTGAGTCACAAAACATATTTTCCTTGTCAGGTAACAAAACCAATTGATGTTGTGCCTACAACCCACCTTGGTGAATGTGGGTGTATATGTTTGTGTGCCTACGAATGCAATGGCACTTGCGATTCTGTCTGAGGGAGCAACCTGTCTTTGTTGTTATGCCTCCAGCAGGAACTGCCCTGGCTTTTGTTCCTTTCCTGGGTAGGTTCGGCCTTGGGGCCTCACACTGCCAACCCCTGATCTTAACATTTCACACAAAGCCTCCTCGTTGCGAGACTACCCAAGACATTATGTAAAGGAGAGCTGGAAGATGCTATATAATTGGGCCCAGAAGCAGACAAATGAACAAGGGGCAAAATAGACATAAAGACGTTTAGATAGTGACACCAAAATCTGAAAGTTTTGTAGATGGCTGTCTAAGTGTGGAATCACAATACTTTTGTATTAGCAATAGATAAGTGGACAGGTATTGTTCACCATAGACTCTGGTTTGTGTTAATATTCTAAAGTGGCTCTTAACATTGCTGAATTTGTTTGTTCATATTATGTGAAATAAATATTTAAAAAAAACATTTCACACAAAGCCTCCTGATAGAGAGAGGCATACCATAGCTAAGGAAGGATGTGAACATGCAAAGTTTTATTAAAATATGAAGCTATCTACACAGGCATCAAAGTCATGCACAGTCCCCAGTCCACAACAATTGTAGCCCAGTATATTTCTTGCCCTGTCTTAAAATCTCTCATATTTTACCTCAGGAGAACAAAGTGATTCCCCATATCACTCAAAATTCTTCCCTGTTAAGGTAATTATCTTTGGCTTGTATAGCAGCTTATTTTTTTTTCTTCTCCTTGCACTATCAATAGGCCGGCTGAATGAAGTACAACATAAAGGATTTTTATCTCTGCTATTGATTGCTCAGGAAGCACTGGATTTGGTATAGGCCCAAGTCTCCTCTGGAGACTATTTATTTAAATTGTGTGTGCAGAGGGGGAGGGGGGACCGTCTTATTTGGGGGAGGGAAAATAACTTAAAACTTTGATTTAACAGTACAAAAGAGAACACTGCTTAATCCCTGAAGTAGGAAATTGCTTTTCTTCATGATCCATTGCCTTTGTGCTGTTTCTGGTTACTGGGGCTGAAGGAGAAGAGAGGCACATCCTTGCTGTCTTTTGCAGCTTTTCTGCTTTTTCTTTCTTTCTTTCTTTCTTTCATTCTTTAAACAATTAATTTTTTTATCTGTCTCATCGCTTGAAACGTGGCTAAATGGTCACGGAAAGTAAATATATATATTGTGTGTGACATATATTATTATTATTGTGTTATTATTATTGTCTTATTGTCTTATTATCTTCTTATTGGATTGGCTATTATATGTTCTTTATATGGATTTATATTTTATTTGTTTTATTATGCATTCTCTGTTGCACACCACCCAGAGTTCCTTTTGGAAACTCAGGCGGTCTATACATAAATAAATAAATACAATGAGGGATGAGATCTACCTGTGAAATGCTATTTGCATCTCAAGTGGCCATTTTAAAATAATAAAGCAAGGGGGAAGTTTGCAGGGGAAGAAAACAGAAGAGAGAAATGAAGGATGTGATACTTCAGGCTTTGTAGCTACAGCTTCCAGTGCTACTTGAGTGCCCAGTGGAACTAATTCAGGAGCACATTCCCAGAATATAGTTAGGTTTCTTTTCTTTTCTCTGTTCTTTGTCTGATGGCCCAGTGAGGATATCATAAAACAGAGGAATTTGTACACAGCTGCTTTGGAAAGGATGCTAGCTCTCCCCCCCCCACACACACACACACCTGCCATCTTCTGAGCCACTGATGCCATGCGTTGGCTAGAGGCCTTGACTATGTGAGTTGATGTTTATTTGGCATGTGTGGTAAAGAGAGTGCAGTGCTGCAGAAGGCTGATTGTACATCACATGTACAACTTTCTCTCTGTGTTAGGAACAAGGTGGTGTTGTAATGACATGAATGCAAGCCATTAAACCAGGGTGGATTTGATTTCAGTCAAATTGTTTTGAAACACAATTTAAATCGCAATCCCAAAAAAGGAATTAAAATGATTTGATTTTTTTTAAAAAAAATCTGATTTTTTTGACAATTTAAAATTTTTATAAATCATTTTTCACATCATGATTTAAGTTGCGATCCAGATTTTATTAAACTGTTATTTAAAGTGCGGTTTAAAGAAAGTGCAACATTGCCCTCTTTTTGCACCCTCATACCAAATAAGCATCCATTTGATTTTCAGAAATTGATGGGTTTTAGCCATCCTGCATTAAAGCAATGGCCTGCTTGGCATGTACAGTACAAGTGCATGTTGGGGTAAAAAAACTGTAGTTTGCTCCATGAACAAAGAAGGGGACAATTCACAGCATGAAACACACTGTTAAGGAACTGCTGCCAGCTTGTTGGACAAATCTTTGTAACGCAAATGCATTTGCTTTCAAGCAGCAGATGAGCAATAAAAGTTCCCATGTGCTTTGAAGCGACGGCTGCCTTTTGTTGGCATGACTTTTAGTTATGGCAGCCATGTCCAAAGTCTGGCCCGGGGCCAAATCCGGCCCGCCAGGCCATTTTGATTGGCCCGGCAGCTGGCTGGCCAGCCCCCCCTTCCTCCCTTATTTGCTTGTTTGTTTGTTGTGAGTTTTTGGGCTGTTTGGCTGTGTTCTGGGAGTCAATGGTGTTCTGGGTCAGTGGGTGGGGCTTGCAAGGGGTCAGTGGGTGGGGCTTGATGTGGGGTCAGGGTCAGGTAGGAGCCCCCCCACACACACATTCTCAGCCGCCAAATCTGGCCCTCCTTCCAAAATTTTGGACACCCCTGAGTTATGGGCTTTTCCTACAGTTTCTGGAGCAAGGATTGGCTTGGGTGTAGAAATCCCCCCTCTTCTGTGCCATCTTGCATGGCCTCTGGATGGGAGGAGGAAAGGTGCCAGTCCATCACCGGGTCCTGCAAGAAAGCTTTCCTTAGATTATATGAATTCAGGCTACCTGGGAGGGAATTGCAAGAACAAACCAAAACATATGGGCAGGCCAAAACTTTAAGGAAAAGCATAGGAAATAGAGATGGGGACGACTTGAAAAATTTTTTTTTCGAGTTGTCGTTAGTCGGGCCGGTCCCGTTTCAGGTCGTTTCCGTTTTTCGCGAAAATTCGCAAAAATTAGTCGGTTCGTTTTTTCATTTTTTCATTTTTGTTAGTACTGGTTTTTGGGGGGGTATCGGGCTCCTGGAGGCACTTCTGTGGGGTGGGTGCCTCCTCTGGCCCGCTATAAAGGGAAAGCGGGCTCCTGGAGGCACCCGTGGGTGCCTCCTATCCTCACCCACTAGGAAGGGGAAGCAGGCTCCAAGAGACCCCTCAACATGGGGGTCTCCCCTCCTCACCTGCTGCTGCAAAATGGCATGCATATCCATATAGATATGCATACCAGTTGCAGACAGTGAGACCAGTGAGTGAACCCAGAGCCATAGGGTGATGCCTAAGGCTCTCGCACCGCCATGTCTCACAAAGAAGGGAATCGTACTTGTGTGTAGTGCAATGCAAGTAGATCTGGCTTAGGGTTAAGGTGGGTTAGTGCAAGGGCTAGGGTTAGGCTAGTGATGGGTAAGGTTACGGTGGGCTAGTGGGTTGCACCTCTGGGTGCCTCTCTGACCCACTAAGAAGACAGTCTGTGACGTATGGGTAAGGAGTCAAGGATTAGAGTTAGGGTTAGGGGGGCTAGGGCAGGTTTTAGGGGGCTTTTTGGCACATCCCAGAAGTCTCCATGGCCAAGTGGCCATGCGATTGGTGGGATGGCTCCAAAAATTTGCATGGTCGTTCACTCCCACATGGCTGGCCACTCGGCCAGCCCATCATTGCGCAGGTGTAAATAAAATAAAATAAAATAAAATCAATGGAGGACAGAGGAGGAGAGGAGAGACATTTTGTTGCAAGAAAAAACCCACTGCTACTGTGAAAAATCTGGCAGTTTATAAATTTTCGCGTGTTTCTGTTGTGCTTGTGTGTTTTTGGACCACGATTTCAAAAACAATATTGCGTTCGCCGCCCCATTTTGGATCCCCCGCCCGCACCGCATGGCATGGCGAGTCCGGCTGCCCAGGACAGGGGGGAGGCGGGACCCCCCCTCCAGAAACCACCCCTCCGGTAGGTGCCCTGCGCCCTTAGTCAAGCAGGTATTTTTCCGCCTGCTTTTTTGGCCCGGGAATGGGTGGGGGGAGAGTTTAAAAGTTTTTTCCTGTGCTGTCCGTGCCGCTTGCTTGCGCTTTAATTGCGGCGGCCGGTGGCGAGACTGGGCTTTTTGCTGGCTGCGAGCCTGCGGCGAGTCCCACCAGAGCAGCCCAGGACGGGGGATGGGGGGGGGAGGCCGGGGACCTCTAGAAACAACCCCTCTGGTAGGTGCCCTGAGGCACGGCAGGCATTTTTCCGCCTGCTTTTTGGCCGGGAACTGGGTTTTTTTAACTTTTAAAAACTTTTTTTCTGTGCCGCGTGGCATCGCGTGATCGCGCGATGCAAAGAATGAGAACGACAAATAAGACCAAAATTGTTCGTTCGTCGGTTCGAGCTCGAAGTCTGGCGGAGTAATTCCCGTTACCGTTTCCGTAGAGTAACGGAACCGAGTAACGGAAACGGAAATGGGAATACCGCTAAGTCGTGCCCATCTCTAATAGGAAAAGTCTGCTGCTTCCCCCCTCCCCCGGGAATTTCCCGACTTTGGCCAGGGGACAGCATTCAGACATGCAGGACCCGCCAGGTGGTGGAAAGGGATACAAACCAGGTTAAGCTTTAATCATGCTTCATTTGGCTGCAGATAACCGTGTCCCTTAGAGGGTATTTTTTAATGGGATCAGGCAAAAGTTATGGAGCTCTAGCCTATCATTTTGGCACTGACCTGATCCATAAATGGAACCTCTATGTTCAGGGGCAATATGCCAGATGCTGATGAAATGGGAGGATAATCACTTTTTATGCTTTGTTTGTGAACAGCCAGAAGACAAGCAGATGGGCAGGGGGATATGCAACCAACATGCATGCAAGACAGAGCCACGGCCACATGGCTGTGTCGTCTGCCAAAGACGGGGAGACTTGTTCTTAGGGAAGAGAGCTCCCAGGACATCCCTAAACAGCCTAATGACTGGTTGGTTTATTTTGGGGCCGGCAAGTGAGTGTCACAGCTTGTAATGCTTCTTCATCTCTGCACTTAGTGCTGTAATAAGAGTCTTGGGGCACAGCAGTTAAACTGCTGTACTGCAGCTATAACTATGCTCACAATCCATGGTTCTACTCTAAGTAGCAGGCTCAAGGTTCACTCAGCCTTCCATCCTTCTGAGGTCAGTAATATAAATACCCTGTGTGTGTGTGTGTGTGTGTGTGTGTGTGTGTGTGTGTGTGTGTGTGTGTGTGTGTGTGTGTGTGTGTGTGTGTGTGTGTGTGTGTGTGTGTGTGTGTGTGTGTGTGTGAGAGAGAGAGAGAGAGAGAGAGAGAGAGAGAGAGAGAGAGAGAGCGCAATGTGTAGCCTGCATAATTACTTGTAGTGCTTTAAGCGCTATGGGGTGCTATAGAAGCAGAACACTTTGCTTTTGCTTTTAGTAGATTAGAAGTCTAAATTAGCGCAAAGCAGCAAATGACACATTAATCAGGGCATTTTCCTGCTTTGAGAGGGGGGTTGGAAGGTGATGGCTTTATAGGCTTCTTCCAGTAAATCATGGTCCTTCGAGTTACCTCTCCTCAAAGAGAATTCAGCTGATCAATCCTTTTACATATCTCTCCATTGGAGAGGATTCCCTGAATTGGCAGGTATCTGAGTGTTCTTCCTGGCAAGTCTGCCTCCTGTCTTTCATCTCTGAAGTTCAGCTGTGAGCTGGAGCAGGGAGGGATGTAGCAGTTGAGACTGTTCAATCTTAAAGAAGGTGAAGCGAAACCAGAGATTGATCTAGGACAGAGGCACCAAATGCTAGCTTGGGTTTTGTAAGCCTCTGTAAACACTTATTCCCTCCTCTAGATTCTTGGTTCTGTTATATGGATGGGACAGAGGGCTTTTAAAAGGGGAGGGGTGACTTTGCCAATGAAGCATTTGAAACGGGGCTTTTCAGGCAGAATGCTAAGGATCAAGAGAGTGGCTAGTGAAGAAATACTGATGGTCACAATACACACAAGCTGCATAAAACTGTTTGTTCTAGCCATGTGATGTGAAGTGAAAGGTGCAGATTGCTACAGCTCATCATTCATGGTAAAATAAGTCACAAAAGAGACAGGTGTTTGGGTTGAAGGACTTTGAAGTGTTGTTCAGATGAAACATCGGTTAGAGCTTTTTGCATCCAAAGTCAAAATAGCCACGATCATACTCAACCGCTAATGCTGGTGGTGATGGTGGTGGTAGTTGTTCTTGTAGCAGTAGTGGGATGAAGAGGAGGAGGAAGGTCAGCAGCAGCTAAGGTTGACAAGTGGCATATTTGGGGATTTGCTAAAGGATCAGAATCCCTGGATCTGGAGTCTTTCAGGGGCATGTCCAAGTTTGCTCTACCTGCATTCATTTGTAATTACAGTGGAACCTTGACTTACATGCCGCTTGACTTACAGCATATTTGACTTGCAGCAAGAAGGGACCTGTTTGACTTGCACCGCGGGCTCTGACTTACAGCTCGGAGCCCCCGGCGCAAGGCCCCGGAATCGGGCGGCAGCCATGACCCAGATCACGGCTGCCGCCTCCAAACTGCTCCTGCCTTCTTCCTCTCCTCCAGCAGTGGCAGCTTCGGCGAGGCCAGCTCCGAGCACCTGGAGCTGGTCCTTGGCCTTGCCGAAGCTGCCGCTGCCGCCAGAGGAGAAGAAGGACCGGGAGCTCAGGGCTGGCCTCGCTGGTTAGACAGTCAGCTCAGTCTTGTAAAATATATGGCTGCAGAATTCTGGTCCACAATGGAAGCATTTTAGTTGGGGAGCTGTATAGTTATGGGACTCTAATGGTAAGCATAGGGTTGTTCAGAACTTGGAACGTCACTTTAAAAATCAGTAAAACTTAAATGTTAGACATTGTTGCTATGAGCATTAAAAAGTGGAGGCATATAACTTGTGGACTATAATTCCACTGCTTCTTCCTCTCTTTGAAGAGACATTTCATTTACATCCCCGGAAGGAATATCCTATCCCAGTCAAATTTGTGTTAAATTGCTGTTTTCAGGGGTCTTTTTCATCGTCTGGAACAGATTAATCCACTTTCCCATTACTTTCTATGGGAAAAGTTCATCTGACTTAAGGCATGTTTGACTTATGCCTGACCTCCGGAATGTCAAGGTTCCACTGTAAGTGCAAAAATATTGCAAGTATCCCACGTGAAACTAAATCTGGGAAGGGTCTCCCTGCCTGGGAAAAGAAATCTAATCAAAATTCCTAGAAGTCTCCAGGAGTGACAAATGTCCTTCAAGAAACTTTTCTCTCTCTCTCTCTCTCTCTCTCTCTCTCTCTCTCTCTCTCTCTCTCTCTCTCTCTCTCATTTTCTGCCATCAGAATGGATTTCAAAAGTTCAGAAGTTGGTGCTTACAGTTTTTTGGGGGGGCAGGATGTTGGGGGAGGTGAGGAGTAATGCAGCTTTTGATGGGAGGTTGGTCCCCGGATTTCTGGATTTTGTCTTCTTTTGTGCTGGACATCCCGGTTTGTTGAGCAGTTGATCTAGTGGGGGGTACAATTACAGGGGAAGGCAATGAGCTGCATGGAGGCGGTGTACCATTTGTTCAGGATAAACTGGGATTCCCCAGATTGTTTTGTGCCACTGCAGTCAGTTTTCCTTTTATCGGCTCTCCCAAGCCACTGCTTGCTTTGCTGCAGTTGTTAGCCCTGCAAATGAATCAGGGGCCAGACTTGCAAAAAAGAAAAAAGAAAAAGAAAAAAAGAGGCCATCCAAGAATGTTTAGCACAATAGTGCTGAATCTGTTTATTTATGTAACGGAAAGCCGGAAATGTATCTCTGTGTTTTGATTATTTTAAGCTTTGCTTGTGTGAGATGGTGAAGAAAATAGCAAGTTGCTGCCATATGCCCAATAAAGGAATCATTAGAAAAGCATTAGCAGATTAATCCAGCCGACTGTGTGGTTTATATGATCGGGAAGGCAATAAAGTAAGTTCATTAGTTTACCATCTTAATGTTTTCCACTGTACCTCAAAGCAGGCAGCAACAATTCCGCTGAGGCACAGCAGATCTCAGGAACACCTGTCAAGAAAAAACACAAGGCTCTCCAGGGAACCTGTCTTGGCAACATAACAGAGGAATCACAAGGACAAGGAGGAGGGAAGCCCAGCATCCCTCTTCCCCAACGTTCACAGAACAGGGGCATACTCCTGTCTCCTCTCCATATGCAAGGGAAAGTTTTGGCAGCTTGAGTTTCATTCGCATTGGCAAAGAAGACATTTGGAGTGCTATGACATTGGAAACAGTTGTTTTAGGTGCCTCTGTATACAAGCGGAACACGTATTCCCTGGGGGAAACTGCAGTAAGCCCACAGGGCTGATATTGTCAGGTCTTACTACTACATGTGCTCAGAAATGTATGCCGGCATGTGTACACATTGAATCCAGAAGCATACGATGGAGTACAGTAGGAGCCCCGTATCTACTGATTCATTATCCACGGATTCAGTTATCCATGGTTGGTAGAGGGGAAAAAATTAAATAATTCAGCAGCCACGAAGGAAGCTGTTGTCACAAACAGCAGCTGTAAAGCACGGTCTTGTCACATATAGCATCTGTAAAGCAAGCTACTATCGTAAACAACAGCCATAAAGCAAGCTACTATCTCAAAACAGCAGTTATAAAGCAAGCTACTGTCAGGAAACAGCAGTTTGGGGGGGAGTGGGCAGGTGTTCTCTCTTATCCACGGTTTTCATTTTCCAGGGTGAGGCCTGGAACCAATCCCCAGTGGATACCAGGGTCCTACTGTACACACAGAAACATGGTCCACACCGTTTAGATCTTAGCGTGCCCCGGAAATGTAAATCCTGGCTTTCATTGACTTGGCAAGGTGAATGTGAATGCTTTGCACTGTACTGTCTTCCCTCTCAGTTACTGTAACACAGTAGGCTTGGTGGAGATCTCAGAGGAAATGGGTCTAATTTCATGATTTCCCCCCCCCCATCTGTTTTGTAAAATGTGCAGTACTAGGAAATGTGAAAGATTGTGGCTTTGTTGTATGATTAAGTAAAAGTAGTAGCACTGGGTGGATTGCTTGTGTCTTTGCAACCAATCAAACTATTTTTTATTAATTTAAAAGGGATACAGACCCCCTATCCATTTTCCTGAGTAATCATCTATCAATGCAACCAGTGCCGGCCCAGTCCCATAACCAGGCCTGAAGCCAGATTGAAATGGATCTAGGTAGTTTATCTCATCCAGAAACCTCTGGAGCTGTGAGACCACAACCCGCTCTAGGACTTTTCCCAAGAATGTGATATTTGATACTGGTTGATAATTGTTCAATATTGTTGGATCTAAGGAGGCCTTTTTAAAAGTGGTTTTACTATTGCCTCTTTTAAGCATGCTGGAATCCTGCCTTGTTGTAAGGAGGCATTCACTACTCTTCCTAACCAGTTTGCCATGCCATCTCTGGCAGCTTTTATTCCACTATGTTTCTTGTGTGGGGGTGTATCAGCTTAGTTCATAGCTGGGACACTACCGGTTTTAAAGCTTTGTCCTGCCACCGCCCCAGAACATTTATTTTCCTGGAAGCGTCCCAGGGCGGCAACGGTTGTCAGCAGTAGAGGGGGTACAAGGTGGTGTGGCTGCGGCTTGGTGGAGTAGGAGGGGGGAAATGAGTGGTGTGTGTGTGTGTGTGCGCGCACGCGCGCACACGTGCTACGCAGGTAGACATGCTTGCAGGCGCACTTGTGCGCGGTGTGTGGGGGCAGCCTGTGAGGCATTTGTGTTTGTATTTCTGCATGCGTGCCTATGTGTGCGTGCACATTACACCTCTCTCCTCCCGTTCCAGCAGGTACTGGGACGAACTTGACAGGTAAGGCTTAGTTGCACAAATGGAAATGAAACAGCTGGATAGGTTAGTGGTTTGGGTCTCTGGCTGCAGAGACAGGGGCTGGACATGATGATCCATACGGTCCCTTCCAGTTTTGTAGTTCGATGATGATGATGATGATGATGATGATGATGATGATGATGATGATGATGATGATGATGATGATTTTTCAGCAAATTGGAAAACACATTTGGGTTGTATGGGGAACAATATCTGGGTTTCACATCAACTTATTTCGAAGGGGTTGGACAGTTCCCAACTCAATGCAGAAACAGTTGCTTCTGATTAGAATCTCCACAACGGTGACATTTCTTGCCACCCTTACTCTTCCCTTTCACAAAACAGATCCCTTAGATCCAAAATCCAGCATCCCCTGGTCCATGACAAGCAACTGGGGTTGTGTTAAGGCGGCGGGGGGGGGGAGGGGGAGGGAATGCATGTGGTTGTGAAACTCAGCCTGCATATGCAAGGGAACAGATCAAGGGAGGCATGGGGTTCAAGCACAGAGGGAAGTACTGTGGACCTCCCTGTGGGAGAGCAGCAGATGGGGAAATTAGCAGGAAAAGGTTAACTGTTTACGCAACTCTTTGTGAGCTCAATATTTGCCTCAATTGCCACTCATTCACAGCCCGTCAACTGTTAATCTTTTCCCGCTGGGTTTCCCCATCCGTAGTGGAATGCCAGGAGAGAGGATGGGAAATCGGCATAGAGCCAAGAGCAACCCAAAGGCGGGGTGCTTTGGAACTGGTTGTGAGCTGTCCAACGTGCTTGACAAAATCTGCCCATGCTAGGTCTCAAGATGAAAATGCACCTTGGATGGTTCATCCCAAAGTCACTTCATAGGGTTCATGTGAGAACATATAGGGACAATTCTCTCTCTCTCTCTCTCTCTCTCTCTCTCTCTCTCTCTCTCTCTCTCTCTCTCTCTCTGTGTGTGTGTGTGTGTGTGTGTGTGTTAAAGAGCAATGCATCTTTTCCTTGGGATGTTGCTGCTTGCCTGAATTCAAAGTAGCCAATAAGTGGGCAGATGGGTGGTTGGGTGAGCAAGCA
Source organism: Phrynocephalus guinanensis (assembly GCA_037367245.1). Classification (NCBI taxonomy): domain Eukaryota; kingdom Metazoa; phylum Chordata; class Lepidosauria; order Squamata; family Agamidae; genus Phrynocephalus; species Phrynocephalus guinanensis. The sequence continues at coordinate 39,265,582 of CM074733.1, forward strand.
GGGCAGGCGGGCAGAGGGGAAGACAAGCAAGTGGGCATGCAGGTGAGGAAACAGGGCAAGTGGGCAGAGAAAGACACAATATACCATATTTCCCCGTATATAAGACGTGAATAAAACAACACCAACTTTTCCAATTCAAAATTACAGTTTTGCAACTGTGCAGTTCTCTCCTCAGCTTCCTTCCGTGGATAAGATGGCCCTCAAATTTTAGTCTAATAATTTTAGATGAAAATATAGTCTTATACACAGGAAAATACTGTACATTAACAGAGGGGTTTACATACACCCAAATAATTGAAATAATTCGGTAGCACCAGCAATTTAAAATAAAGGTCCCTTTGATAGGAAAGCATTTTACCTCTCTTTCCAACAACAACAACAACAACAACAACAACAACAACAACAACAACAACAACAACAATGCAATTCCCAGGCAAATAAATAAATAAATAGATAAAAAATAAAAAATAAAATAAAAATCCATGCTTCTGTCTACATCATGGAGACACCGTAATTAAAGCTGAATTTTAAAACCAAAACCAGATTCAACAGCAGTTCTTATTGTCAGTGGAACTGGTCTCTTGGTTAGTTCCTGAGACAAACACAGAGAATCAGAACCCAAAAAAAAGTACCACAATGGTGATCTCGCCTGCTGACCTAGAGTGTGGATGCTTCAGAAATGAGTCATGCTTCCCCACTCTGGCTTTAACCTAGAAATTGAAAGGAACTCTTCTGGGTTTCAATATGGCAGACAGTGAAGCATTTGCACTTATCCAGTGTCCCCGAATTGTGCTTACTGTAGAAATGAAACTGTTTTAATCAATTCCAGAGACAGAGTATGTGTGTTTCAAATTTGCAGCTGAAAAGCTTAACAAAATTCTCAGATCACAATGTTTAGAAGAGAAAGAATTAGGGGTGTTAATGAATCTGAACGCAAGAGAAAGCAAAACGAACCATTTTTGCCCAATGCTAGTGCATTTCCCTTGATCACCAAATTTCTCATGAACATTCAGGAGCACCCAGATTGATTCTGGGGTGTTACAGAGTGGCCCCACTTTGCTGGAGGACAGCCCGCATAACTGGCTGGATAATAGTAACTGTGAAAGGGATCTGGGAGTCTTGGTGGACCACAAATTGAACATGAGTCAGCAGTGTGATGCGGCAGCCAGGAAAGCCAATGTGATTCTTGGTTGCATCAACAGAACCATAGTGTCTAGATCAGTGGTTCTCAACATGTGGTTCCCCAGATGTTTCTGAACTGCAACTCTCAGAAACCCCTTCCAGCACAGCAAGTGGTAGAGGCTTCTGGGAGCTGCAGTCCAGGAACATCTGGGGATCCACAGGTTGAGAACCACTGGTCTAGATCAAGGGAAGTGATAGTACCACTCTATTCCGCTCTGGTCAGACCCCACCTGGAGTACTGTGTCCAGTTCTGTGCACCTCAATTTAAAAAGGATGTTGACAACCTTGAGCAGGTACAGAGGAGGGTGACCAGGATGGTTGAGGGTCTGGAAGAAATGTCTTATGAGGAACAGCTTAGGGAACTGGGAATGTTTAGCCTTTCAAAATGAAGGCTGAGGGGGGATATGATAGCTATGTTTAAATATTTGAACAGATGTCATATTGAAGAGGGAACAGGTTTGTTTTCCATGGCTTCAGAGACTAGGACTTGGGGCAATGGTTTCAAACTACAGGCAAAGAGATTCCATTTGAACATTAGGAAGAACTTCGTGACAGTTAGAGCTGTTCAGCAGTGTAATATGCTGCCACGGAGGGTGGTGGAGTCTCCTTCTTTGGAGGTTTTTAAGCAGAGGCTGAATGGCCATCTGTCGGAAATACTGTGATGGGGTTCCTGCATGGCAGGGGGTTGGACTGGATGGCCCCTGAGGTCTCTTCCAACTGTATGATTCTATGATTTTCCAAAGTGCCTCTGATCCACACACCTCACTGAGATCTAGATATGCACCAATTATCAGTTAAATTTGGCACATGAATTCCTGGCTTCACTCATACTGTGAAGTTTGATATTTTACCAGACTTAGAGGTCTTTGATGCATCTTGGTAATTAATAGTTCTGCTTCCATTAGTTGGTCTGATGACTTTTTTTACAATGCAAATTCGGTTGAAGGGCCATAAAATCAATGGAAGTTATGGAGGTGCTGACTAACCAAATCCCTACTGATTCAATGGTCTGCTTTTGTTGGAGTGTACAAAGCAACAGGATTTCAGCTAATAATTTGCTCATCCTGACCTTGTTCTACAAGTCACGTGTTCCCGTTTTGGAAAAAGAATCTGTATTTACTTAGTGAGCATTTTCTTAAATATGCTTGTTGTACGCATTCAGGCTGTCTGTATTTCAACAGTATGCACACATCCGTTGATGCATGAGCATAATTTCTCTTTGCACATTTTAAAAGCACACTTTGCGATGCTGAATGTACCACAAGCCAGGAAATGCAAAGGTTTCTGGCTGCAAAGTGGTATCTGGATCCCTGTGTGGTTCCAGGAGGTATGTAAATATGCAGGAGAGAAGAAAACGTTGACCCTGTGAATTCCTCACGTACTCTGAGCCCCCGAAACACCTGGAGAAAGGATCAGCCCATAAGGCTCTCAAAATCACCTAAAGCTGTTGAGTTTCGCAACAAAAGCCTTCAGCTTTGGTGACCCTGGATAAAATAAGGTGATCAGAATGACTCAGGAAACTCCCCAGCCAACAGGAATATAATCAGTAAATAAAGGCAGAAAGGGGGGGAGTGCAGTGCTTGGCAAGTGAAGCCCAGATTCAAGTCCCTGGTTAGCTATGATACACACTGGGAGATCCGGAGGAAATCACCACGTTCCGAGCTGAGTTGCTTCACAGAGCTGCAGTGACGATCAAATGAAATTGCTCTCTGTTACTTGCCCTAAGATCCAAAAGGTGCAAGTGGAGCAGGGAAGGATGTGATACCTAGAAAGAAAGGGGGGGGGGAACCACCAAGAAGTAGAATGAGTATAGCTTAAAGCAAAAAAAAAAAAAAAAAAGGGGGGGGGGGGAGACGGGGAAAAAAAACCACTTCCTTCTCTTATGATTTTTTAAACGGGCAGCTCCCCCTCCCCCTCATTCTAGGAAATTGTGGCTGTCAGACATTCTCATCCTTTTCATGTTTTATTGAAAAAGCTTAATTAGGTGTTCTTCGTTCTTAGCGCTGAGATCTTAAGCAAAAGGTAAAAGTTTAAAGCAGCTGTGGGTAAATATTATTAAAACATAGGGTAAGCACCATGTCTTATTCAGAATTGGGGGCTTGAAGTATAGGGATATGGGGATTTTTTTTAAAAAAAGAACAACCTCCTGCTGACATGAGAGCCTTATGTTTCAGCAGGTAGGAGTGCATGGGGATAACTAGAGCTGGCAGAGGTAATGCTTCTGTTTCAAACGTAGTTTGTGAATAAAAACAGTAAGGGATTTATTCATTGGGAAAGGTTATTTCTTGAACAAGAATGCTTCAAATTTCTCCAGCTCTTATTCTGTAATTTGCAATCCAACAAAGTAACTTAGAATCATAGAATCATAGAGTTGGAAGAGACCTCAAGGACCATCCAGTCCAACCCCCTGCCATGCAGGAACCCCCATCACAGTATTTCCGATAGATGGCCATCCAGCCTCTGCTTAAAACCTCCAAAGAAGGAGACTCCACCTCCCTCTGGGGCAGCATATTCGACTGCTGAACAGCTCCAGCCGTCAGGAAGTTCTTCCTAATGTTCAAATGGAATCTCTTTTCCTGTAGTTTGAACTTTTCTGAACTCGGATCATAAGATCTTCAAGATGAGAGAGAGGGGGGGGGGGAGGGAGGGAGAGAGAGACAGAGACAGAGACAGAGAGACACACACAGAGAGAGAGAGACAGAGAGAGAGGGAGGGGACTGGATTTTCCTCCCTTCAAAATACTAATAAATAAATAAATAAATAAATAAATAAATAAGTAAGTAAGTAAGTAAGTAAGTAAGTAAGTAAGTAAGTAAGTAAGTAAGTAAGTAAGTGGCACAGTGTATTTCAAGGGAGGCAGCCACCCATGAAAGCCACCCTGTTCTCCTGAGAGCTGTCCAGCAGCTGAAGAAAAACACCACTTATACTAGGATTGTCAAGAGTAGAAGTCTGGCTGGAACAAAGGAGCCCTAATGGCAGCATGTCAGATATGCCATAGGGAGAGGCACATGCAAGCATGAAGTCTGCAGCTTTCTCCCCTGTTCTCATCACCCAGTGTTCAGACATCTACATAATAAACCTGGAAATAATCAATGTTTCGCCTCAGCACAATTCTGGTAGAAGGAGTTACCTCCTCCTAGGGATGGGTTTTCAAGACCTCTCAGACAACGGAGCTCACAATTTGGGGAGTTTTGTTTGAGTTCAACACACGTCATGTCCTATATACTGTAGGTCTCAACTGAAGAGGGAGGGATGCTTAAACTGGAAGGGCGTGAAGCTTGGCTGAGCCAGGTCCACCTGGCTTCCTGTTTAGGAAGACGTATCTCAGCTAGCAGCAGGCAGGGACTGGAAGCTTGGGCCTAGCTAAGCCTTACTTAAAGCCTTCCAGTGTACACAGGCCATTTCTCTCAGGGGAGCCACATTTAAGTGCCTCTAAATCAGGTGGTGCTCCCTGAATGGCGACATCTCAGATTCATCCCTCAGATGAATGGCGACATCTTGGATGTTTAGTCCAAAAATCCTCCAACTTTCCATCATTCCCATCTACTGCTGCTTTCCTTTGATGCTTGACTCATAGAATCATAGAATTACAGAGTTGGAAGAGACTTCAAGGGCCAACCTCCTGCCATGCAGGAACCCCCACCAAAATACTCCCGAGTCACAAATGGCCATCCAGCCTCTGCTTAAAAACCTCCAAAGAAGGAGACTCCACCACCCTCTGTGGCAGCATATTCCACTGCCAAACAGCTCTAACCATCAGGAAGTTCTTCCTAATGTTCAAATGGAATCTCTTTTCCTGTAGTTTGAGACCATTGCCTCGAGTCCTAGTCTCTGAAGCCATGGAAAGCAAACCAGTCCCCTCTTCGATACGATGTCCTTTCAGATATTTAAACATGGCTGTTACATGGCAGCTCAAGGTGCGACCTTCTGAAGAACTGGCTTTTGTCCTTTTGCCCAGGCACCAGCATCTGATGCTGCTTTGCTTTTCTTTTGTTTGGGGACCCTAGAAAAAAAGGCCAGATAGAGACCTCGAAATATCTCATTAATGTCTTTTGGATAAATGCTGTTGAACAGGTTAAAGTCATAATTGTGACAGTGTTACCAGGGTGCTTTCTTGATTCAGCTTCCAGGAGTGGACGCTTTTAAAACAGGGCTTCCTCTTTGCTTTTGTATTGTCTCTCGAACCCAAATCAACTCTGAGAGCAGAGCTTGGAATCTTTCCTGTTTTGGAAGCATTTCTGGCTAGCATATCTAGCTGCCAAAAGGAGAAAACAATCTTTCTTTTTGTTCTAAGGTGGGTTTTGCCCCTGGTGAGACCTGAAAATGGCTTGATTCAAATATCCCTTGCTTATTTATTCATCTAGTGCACATTTAGATGGTTCAGTTCCCTGGAAAGTATAAGGAAAGCCCAAAACATAAAATATAAACAGCAAACAATGATAAAAAAAACAGCCTAAGATAAAACCAACAGTGAAGAGTAAATAAACGCTATATATAAACCCCAGGTAAAACCAACTGCAAAACAGAACAAAGGGCTTCACTGCTGATGGAGAAAATATTTTTAAATAAATAAAACAGTGCTAAGATCTAAAACCAGTTCTTAGAATGCTCAGGGGATTATGGCATTCATAAAAGTCCAGGACACTAAAAAAGCTCTTTTAAAAAAATTATGCCTTATCAAGCTGGTTCTGAATTATGATGACCATACAAATTAATAACTATCAACAAAAAGCCCCACCACAAGCAGCCTTGCTCTGGTCTTGGAAGCCCCAGCCACCTAGGTTTCTCTGAGCATTCAAGTCTAGGATTCTTTAAAATAATCATTTGCCCACTCTCACTAATAGTATCCCGGTCTGAATGCAAGTACTCTAGTGGTGAATGCCAGCTGCACATGGCCGATAGCTAAGAAGTTGTAGTTTGTTCTTGTTGTTCACCAGTTGTATGGCCTGGTGTGCACAAGACAGGATGAAACGTATGCCATTTGAGTTAACACCAGCCTTACTTGGTAATAGGATCCCAGCCATTGTCTTGTTTTTAATATAATATTTCACAAGGATGGGAAAGAACCCATTGCATCAGGTATTTATACCTAGTGTAAAGTCCAGTTTTGTTGTCTAGTCATCATCATCATCATCATCATCATCATCATCAAGCAGTTTTGCAGTCAGGGATATCTTGTCCTCCTGAAAAGTGAGAAGTGTATGTAGGTGGAACAGGAATTGCCTGGTGTGACCACTGTGAGATAAAGGAGGTTAGACTAGATGGGCCCTTGATCTGATCCAGCAGGGCTCTTCTCATGTTCGTATCCACAAACTAGACTTAAAATCTTCCTGCAGGTTTTGTGTCCAAGGAAGGAAGGAAGGAAGGAAGGAAGGAAGGAAGGAAGAGTTTTCATTTAATACAAGAAAAATGAAAGAAACAGCTAATGTTGTAAATTATGTAAATTAAATTTACCTTCAGGTGTGGGAAGGGTTACCCTTTCTGCTCTCTATCCTTGAGGGTCAGGATATAATGGCATGTTAGAAATGTTTTCTTTTGGCTCACATACATCTGTAAGCCATTTCCGCCTCTACGTGAAACTGTGAGCCATTTTGGCATATGGCAAGGATCTGTTCCAGCACTTTAAAACATCCCCATCTTTTTTGGACTACAACTCCCAGAATCTCCCAGCAACCAGCATAGCTGTGGGTGGATTCTTGAATATGTAAATTCCATCCCCACATGCATGTGTGCGCGCGCACACACACACAAAGGAATGTTTCCAGCCTTTGGTTTTGACGAAGATTGTGTTAAACAAGTTGCTTCCATAAAACATGGGAGAAAAGGTATATAAATACATTATTTTGCCCTTACATTTCCTGCAGATAAAAGCACATGCTCCTGAGAGTGAATTATGAAAACTGGAAAGACTTTCAATGGGTGACCAAAAAAAATGTTGTTTGATCTAGAGATGCTGGAACAAAGCAAACTGAGCATTAGTGGTTAACACACCCTGTTGTGTCCAGGTGTGGTACTGCAATTCTTTGTGCTGCTTTTGATTGAATTGAATGAACAACAAAATCCTTTTCTTGGTTGCTGACACTTCTTTGAATAGATGTGTGGTGTTTAAATACTCTGCATTCAAGTGTGTCTTTTGTGCGTTCCCAATCCTTAGGCTGGTTTGGGATTTACGTTTGTTTTAGTTACTCCCTTTCGCACAGTTTGGCTGAAATGTCCCTGCTATTCCCAGAAAGAAAGAAAGAAAGAAAGAAAGAAAGAAAGAAAGAAAGAAAGAAAGAAAGAAAGAAAGAAAGAAAGAAAGAAAGAAAGAAAGAAAGAAAGAAAGAAAGAAAGAAAGAAAGAAAGAAAGAAAGAAAGAAAGAAAGAAAGAAAGAAAGAAATGGTTTTCATTTAATAGCTCAGGACTGCTTACTGCTAAAATAGCAAGCTTGAACATTAAACTCAGAAGGTCCCCAATGTCAAAGCATCATTGTAACAAGGGAGCAGTAACTGAGCCCTCTTCAAGGGTCATTGTAAGAATTAATGTTTTATTGGGATTGGGCACTTTGTAGCCTTAGGAACCCTTTTGGAACTAATCAATCCAGACTTCTGGTGGTAGAGATGTTGATAGTGATAGTCAGGAGGTGCTAAACTCCCATTTAGAAGCTGACAGCATGTTGGTTCCCCCAGGAGTTAAAGGCCTGAGCAGAGTGACTTGCTTACCACTTGAGCATGATGCCAAATCACCAAAGAAAGGAAGTTAATTTACAAAATGCAGAGGTGAGATTCACTCACACTAAGATAATCACACCGCTTTTGTCCTACCAGGAAGAATTGACTGGGAAGGCTGGCCTGGTGTTGGGGATCAAGCTTGGCTCTCAAAAGTCACTTACCCAACCTTCCGTCTGAGAAAGGGAAATGCACTTTTTTTGTATATCTGTGTGTAATTCTCAGGGTCCAGAGAAAAGACAGAGGATAAATGAGGGGTCAGAAGGAGTTAAGCCTTTTGTAGGGAGAGGAGTCCTATTCCCCATAAGCCCTCAGGCTGTCATTCCCTTGGGAAGGTGATAGTTCCTTCCGAAAGTTGGGCGGTATGTGCATAAATAAATAAATAAATAAATAAATAAATAAATAAATAAATAAATACATAGTTCCCTGCCCATTGATTTCCTCCAGGACTCCCTTTGTACTTCCATCCCCCTCTGGGTCAATGAAGCAGGAAAGGTTGATCCTAGCACAGCCATCTAAAGAGAGGGAAGTACGGTGCAGTGGTTAGAGGACTGGTCAGTCACTGAACAGGGGTTTGGCAGAGGCAGCTCTTTATCCTCCTTGGGAGAGAAACATGAGTTGCTTCCCTGACCCTGGATTCTGTGCCTCTTTCTCCAAAGGGGCTGCAGGGGAAGAACAGACAAAGCTGTCTAATCTCCTTGGTGGGAAGAAGGCATGCCATCTTAACGAACTAATTAGGAGGTGCTGGGGCAAACTCGCTGGCCCTTTGCCTGCTCCTCCGAATTTTCTTGTGGGACAGTATAGCGAACTGGCCAACCACCAATGGCGATTGCTCCTTGGAGGGCATACGGCCACCACCTCTGCCTGCCCAATCCCTCTCCCACTGGGTGGTCAGGGAGAACTGGGGTGCCTACTTTAGGGTGGAGGTAGAGAGAAAAGGATGGTTCTGCCTGACCCAACCCTCCCTGCCCCGGTGGGCAAAAGGGGCTGCATACCTCCTCCCCAGAGAGCAGCCCCCTGGGTCCCTGTTGGCCAAAGAACAAGCGCTCAAGCCAAAGTTCAGAAAGGGGGGGCTGTATTTTCCCGACCCCCACCCCCACCCCCAGGCTGGAGTAATGGGTAGGCAGGTGGGCGCTTCCTTTCCGGGCAGTCCTTTGCTAAAGGAGAAGAAGGAGAGGCGGCTACTGATCATCGACACGCGCGGGGGAATGGGAGGTCCTGAACTCGATCCACGCATGGGGGAAATTGGGGGGGGGGGCGCTTCGGCAGAGAAAGATTGGATCTCCCGTGGTTTTCCTCACCTCTGCCCCCATGCCGAAAAAGGGTAGTTCCTTGGCTCTTATCCCCCCCCCAAACCTGAACCTTCCGCGCCCGCGGAAGGCCCCTTGGAGGGCTCAGGAGGCGGCTGCTGCTGATGGTGGCGTCCCCGGTGTGTGTGTGTTTGGGGGGGGGGCACGCGTCGGAGGCTGCAGCCCGCACACGGGCTGCCAGGAGGAGTTGTAGTAGGAGCTGCTGGTGGGTGGGTGGGTGGGTGGGTGGCGGCGGTATCAGCGGCCGCGCCGCCTTCGCTCTGCCACGGGCCGCCCGGGCCGCGGCACTGCATCCCGTCGCCGGTGATTTGCTGCCAGGAGACTGCAGATTTGCATAGCGCGCGGCGGGCCTCCTCCTCCTCCTCCTCCTCCTCCTCCTCCTCCGCCCGCCCGCCCGCCCGCCAGCATGGCTCGCTCCGCGCTCGCTCTCGCCCGCCCCCTTCGCCGCGCTGGCTCCGCTCAGACGCGGGCAATGGAGTCTCCCTGCAAAGCGCCGCTCGCTCCTGCCGCCGCCGCCTCGCCGCCGCCGCGTCCTTCTTGTCCAGCTCCTCCGGTGCCCTCGACGCGTCGGCAGTACTAGGCTACCACGAGAGAGCGGCCGGGGAGGAAGAGGAGGGGAAGGTGGCCCGGGGGCAGCGGCGGCGTGCGTCCCCGGCGCGCCTTCGGGAAAGGCAGCGCTCTCTCGGCGGGCGCCGCTGGATGGATCCCTCCTTCCCGCGACGGCGGCGGCTGCTGCTGCTGCTGCTGCGCTCGCTGCCGGCGCTGCCTTGCCCTCCTGTCGGCGGCGCCTTCTGCCGCCGGGGCTGCTTCTCGGGCCAGCCGAGGGTCCGTCGGTGCCGCCTCGTCCCGGCGGGAGGGTTCCGGTCCGCCCGGTGGATTACAGAGGAGGAGACCCCTTCGAGCGCCGCCTGTTAAGAAGGGCTGGGAAGAAGAGGAGCGGCGCTCGCCACGCTTGGGCAACCCCGGACCGCCGCCGCCGCTTTTTTTCCCCTGGAGGCTCTTCGGGGCCGCGCCCCCCCTTCCCCGCCGAGATTGCCTCTCCTTCGGGGCTCTGGGGGTCCGTCGTGGACTATGGTCGGGCTGCTGCGGGGCCACCAGAGACCTGGGGCGAGGGATCCGCGGCCGGCAGCGCCTGCAGCGGCTGTTCCGACGCGCGGCCGGCCCTCGAGGCGCTGATTCTGAACCCGCCGCCGCCGCCGCCGCCGCCGCCCCTCGGTCGCGCGCCCCCCGGGCCCAAACTTTGCCTCCTCCTCTCGCCATGCCCCAGCGGATGGGGGAGCTCGCCTCGTCCGAGCCCGTCCCGTCCGGCGGCCGCTTGGCCTGGCTCTGGATACTCCCGTTGACTCTCAGCGGCTTCCTCGGGGCTGCTTGGGGGGCCTCCAGTTTAGGGGCGCCCCACATCCACCATTTCCATGGCGGCGGCGGCAGCAAGCACCCGTCCGTGCCTATCGCGATCTACAGGTCTCCAGCTTCCTTGCGAGGCGGACACGGTGGGTTCCGGCGGCGGTGGGGATCGATGCCTGGGCTTTGCGAGGTGCTGGGGGGGGGGAGGTGGGTTTTTTTTTGGGGGGGGGGAATATGCAGAGGCACGGAGATGGGACGCCCACAGCAGCCTCCCTGACCACCTAACCCACCCACCCCCTGGAAAGGCGCCTCCGACCCACCTATCCAGGGTCCCAAGCCCTTTAAAAAAATACCAGGCTGTCGAGGAAAAGGGCGCAGAGGGAGCCCCCGTGCTTGGAGCGATCTTGAGATTCCTGGCGTGAAACACGGGGGATGAATTACGATTTTGTGCTTGGGTGAGCCCCGGCGGTGGGGAACGTGGTGGGGAAGGCGCACAACCCCATAGGGGGCTAGTGGTATTGGTGGTGGGTTGTCGAGGCAGGAGCCCATCGGCACACCTGAGAGGAGGGGAGGGGAGGGGAGGGGAGGCGAGGAAGACACACCCCCTCGGAAACAGGCGGAGGACGAGGGGAGGCGGCGGAACCGCAGCCTCGTTTTAGCTCCGTTTTCCCGCAAGGATCGGGTTCCAGGTTTCCTCTTCCACCTGCTTCTGAAGATGATACTTCCAAGATCCCCCTTCCACCATTATTTTTAGGATTCTTTCTCCTGAGAACCGTTCCTTTTTCTGCCTCCCACCGCCCCACACGAGAAAGAGTGGATCTCAGCTTTTGTGCGCACCGTAGGCAGCAAGGAGAGGGAAGGAGAAGGTCCAGGCAGAACACGTGTGTCTGTCTGTCTCTCTCTCTCTGTGTGTAGAGACATCATCTACATGGATTCCCTGTAAAGGGGAGGGGGCACCTCTGCCAACGTTGACAAGCACAGCCACACCTGCCCAGCTGTCGCGGGCCACGCCTGCCTAGAAAAACCATCATCTCCTTGGAGACAGGCAGGAGCCAGAACGGGTGGGGATCGTCCAGGGCTTACCTTTAGGCCACCCCCCCACACACACACACACGTTCTGTGCTGCCCTGCAAGCTTTTCTGATTTGCAAAGCTCATCCAGCGTGTAAGAAGCAGAGGAGCCATGAGGATCTCTACCTACAACCCATCTCATTTTCCTTCCCGTTGGTCCCCGTGCCACTGTTCTTGCATTAGAGATCCTCTCTGTTGACTCAGTGGGACCATGATCGGGCCTTTCTGCACGGGCCCATGTTCGTAGTATCCTGTTCTCCAGCCTTGGATGACTCTTCTCTTCCAGGACGCCCTAGGGGTTCCGACCGAGGATAGTAGAGGGGGAGAAAGGCAGGGTGCCTCCATCTTCAGGGACAACCTTTGATGCTATTCCAGCTCGTTGCGACTCCTTCCCTGTGGCACTTGTTTCCCCCCCCCCCTGCTCTGTTTTGTTTCGAGGTAGTCAAGTGTGTCTTCTATATTCTGGCTAGCCAGGTTCTAATCCAGCCTGTGAAAGAGGGGCGTGTGTCTTGGGCGGGCAGAGGTAGTAGAGCGAGCGGTGCAGCAGCCACTGGTGGCCCTGCCATTCGTGAGTGCAAGCGCTGGACAGCAGGGATCCGTGGCAACGGGGGTGGGTGGGTGGACATGTCTCCTGCCCACGGAGTGGTCCTCTGGTGCAAAGCCAGGGGTCTAGCAGCTGCGTCCATTGCTCCTTATTGCCTTTATGTCAGATGATGAGAGGCATGGAGGGGAGGGGAGGGGAGGGGGAAGGGAAGGGAAGGGAAGAGCAGTCTGTACCCTCTTTTCTTTGCCCCAGGATGCTTCTGATCTTACATCTTGCCTTGATGCCTGTGCGGAGGCGAAGCACGGGGTGGGGGGTGGGGGGTGGGGAACCGCCGGCTTTGTGGCTGCGCCGCACCGTTTCTCCCGAACGCCACGGCGGGGCTCATTTGATCGCTTTCAAACTGGCCCCTGTTGGAAGAACCCGCTTCAAACAAGGCCGGGAGGGGGTGGGAATGGGAAGCTGGCGGGGGCCGATTTGGGGGTGCCTGTCGCACAGCGAGGCTGCCCGTCGCCAAAGAAGAAGCTTTGGGTAATCACAAGCCTTCCAACTCATTATCTCGGGCGGAGATCGATGAGCTCAAACGAAGGTCCTCTAATGAGATAGAGGGCCCCGGCTAAAAACATCCTGATTTGTGAAAAAGGGGCTTACCTCGTAGGATGGGGTGGGGTGGGGGGCAGGGTAGATGGGGGGGCGTCAGCCCAGGGTGGGAGGAAGAGCAAAAAAGAAAAAAAAGAAAAAAGAAAAGAAAGTGTGCAATCCCTTGCTGATACAGTAATGAGGTTTTTAGCTAGGAATCTGCTGGGTGGGAAACGGCTCGGCGGGGAGAGGCAGAAAGAGGGAGAGGGAACACGTAATCACATACACATCTTTGTTTCTGTAGCTGCCGATCCATCTGTTTCCATGTTTTCCGTCAAACATTGAGAGAGGCAGCGATTAACTTTGTAAAAAGAGAGAGGCAAGACATCGCGCGTGTGTTTGGGGAAGCCTGCCAACGCACAAAAACGGTGTCGCTTCTGTGCCCGCTGTGTGTGTGTGTGTGTGTGTGTGTGTGTGTGTGTGTGTGTGTGTCCCATCTTATCTGCAATATTTGCTTCTGGAGTTGTCCCGGATAAAAGCATCCTTTCCCCGAGTGGAAATGCCCGGGAGTGCGCTCCGATTCTCTGTGTAAGGGCTACATCCCGTCCGTTCTGCGTCGGAGAGCTTCGGGTTGGTTCTTCGTGCAGCTTCATCCGTCTTCATTTTCTCCTCTCGTTCCGCTTCGTTTCCACGATCATCATGGGGTGTTTCTGGCAAGCTCCTTGCAAAAGGACAGTGTAGCGCTCGTGCCGCCAGACTTCGGATCTTTGGTGCAGAAGTGACCTAGTTCTCCATGTGTGGGCTCCCTTTCTTGATGCTATGGTGTGTGTGTGTGTGTGTGTGTGTGTGTGTGTGTGTGTGTGTGTGTGTGTGTGTGTTCCTGCCTGCTGTGAGATTTCGTTCTGGAGAAATGGGTACCATTTACAGATCCACTAAAGGTGGGCAGGCACTGGGCTGTATGGTATCCACAACAAATATTTCAGAAGAGGAAACCGTTCTTGGGCTTTGTGTGGAGCGCTTGAAACATCTGCGGACCACAAAAAAATTAGAGGGAAGGATCAATAGTGTTTGCATGGGTTAATTCTCCCCCCCCCTGCCCAAAATGAGTGCAGATGGAGGGGGGAAGGGAGGATTGGCCTAGATCCCACAACAGAAAGAAGAGAGAAGGAGACACCTGACACCAGATTCACTGTTCTCTTCCCTTCCTGCTGGACTCTTGCAGGATCCTACATGTTCTTGATCCCATATGCCTCCATGGGGAAATTAAAGGCAAGCAGCCGGGTACAGCTGCAGTTACTGCACATTTGCAGAGGCGAAAATCATTAAGTGCTTCCTGAAATAAAATCCAAAGAGACAGATCGAGAAGAAGAAAAGACAGACAGTCCAAGAAATCTGCTGAATCCCACCCCCCTCCTTCGCTCTCTCTCCATGGTGGTGCTGCTTTTTGTCATTCAGGTATATATGCTGCTGGGTCCAATTAAAACCAGACAGGAAAAGGCAGAAGAAGTGGTGATGGTGCTTTTCAAGGTGGCAGCTGCCACCTTCGCCTTGGTTTTATTGTGTTTTTTTTTTTTGGCGGGGGGGGGGGATGGGAGGGAGACCTGGAAGCTCCTTTGCAGGCTGATTTCCCGGGCTGTTTTTGGCATCCTGCTGCTGATGCACATCTGTAATCAGATCAAGCTTCCCCCTACACACACACACACACACACACACACACACACACACACACACACACACACACACACACACACACACACACACACACACACACACACACACTGCTTTCAGAGCCTTTGAATGAGGCCATCCTTCAGTAAATAAAGCAGATCCACAATAGACGGTGGCAGTATCCCTACCCCTTCTCTGACAGAGTAATCTCACTCCATCTCACTCGCCCAGGTCCTCTGACCAATGACATGGAAACCAGACACCTCAACAGATATCTAGGAGTGAACCTCCCTCCTTTTTCTTTGTGTGGAGGATAACTGGTAAGGTTAGGAAAGGAAGCAAGCAAGCAAAAGACAGCTGAGCTCTGAAAACTCTCTCTCTCTCTCTCTCTCTCTCTCTCTCTCTCTCTCTCTCTCTCTCTCTCTCTCTCTCTCTCTCCCTGTGTGTGTGTGTGTGTGTGTGTGTGTGTGTGTGTGTGTGTGTGTGTGTGTGTTGGAAGGACTTCATTCTTAGTATTTATGAGGAGGGGAGTGTGCTCCCCCCTTTTTGTGAGCTTTAGTGAAGCAATTTGGGTTTGGGCTGATCATGGAGTACTTTTGTGACGTTGTTAAGTTGATTTGGGAGAAAGAGGCAGCTCTGTATTTCCCTTGGGGCTTGTTCCCCCACCCCAACCCACCAGCAGATTTTTGGGCTAGCTAGATCATTGAGAAAGGGAAATGACCATATTTCAGCTGCAGGCAAAGCCACAGCCCTGCCATAAGCTGAACACAGAGTGCACTCTCTCAGTCAAAGTCATTAAAAACATGTGGTTGTGTTGACTTATATACTACTGACCGTAGTGTTTGGAGCACTCTCTGGATGGCTTACAACTTGATTATGCAAGGAATATTTTGACCCTCCAGCCAGCTGGGTACTCATTTTACTGACCTCGGAAGGATAGATTGAGGAGTCAACCTTGAGCCAGATACCTGAGTCCATCAGGTTGTGAGTAGAGTCTTTACTTCAGTACTGCAGTTTAACCATTGTGCCTCAGGGCTACTTGTGATGTCGTGCTTAGACTGCTGGACACAGGTGGAATAATTTTTAGTTCAGTCCTCTACTTTGTTGCAAAGCTTAATTGGTGACTTTGGACTGGTTGTACTTTCACTGACTGACTCACCTTACAGGGTTGTTATGATGAAAAAAGTGTCCCCCCATGTATTCTACCTCAAGCTCTTGGAGCAATGTAGAGGACTGAAATGTAATAAATGAATGACGAAATGATTGTTCACTCCTTGTTTTGTTTATGTGCCATTTAAAGACCAGGTTTAAGGAGCAGGTGGCCACTCAGGTGTTGTTTGAACATCGCTGCTGCCCACCTTACGCATCAGAGCCATTTGTGAGAAATGATAAAGGAAATTGTTGTCCAATACTACAGGGAAGGCTACACATTATCTACCCCCCTTCTGTAGAGTTCAAAGCTTGGGGTGTGTCTCTGGTTGACCAAATCCCCACCATTTAGAAGGACCTTTCAAAAATGATTTGATTTGGGGGGTCATCCTCGTTGTCTCCATTTGCCATGTGGTGGTGGTGGGGAATCCAAAATGGCGACCGCAATATTTATTTTTAAATCGTGGTCCAAAAACCCACCAAAGCACCACAGAAACATTTGGAAATTAGGTATTTTAAATGCCTGATTTTTTTATAGTAGCAGCAGTGGGTTTTTCTTGCAATAAAACGTCTCCATTGATTTTATTTTATTTTATTTTTATTTTTTTCCACCTGTGCAATGATGGGCTGGCCATGGGATGGGACCATGCAAATTTTTAGACCCATTCCACCAATCGCATGGCCAGGTTTTGACTGACACTTCTGGATGTGCCAGAGGGCATAAAAAGCCCACTAACCCTAACCCTAACCCTAACCCTAACCCTAACCCATACGCCAGTACACTGTCCTTCTTAGTAGGTCAGAGGCACCCAGAGGTGCAGCCCACTAACCCACCCTAACCTTAACCGTAACCCTAAGCCTAGCCCTTACCCTAACCCCAACCCTAACCCAGATCCGTACACAAGTACGCTTCCCTTCTTAGTGGGTCAGAGTAGAGGCACCCAGAGAGGTGCCTCCCAGCCAGAGCCCACTACCCCTAACCCTGTACACCAGTATGCAAGTATGCTTTCCTTCTTAGTGAGTCAGAGGCACCCAGAGAGGTGCCTCTGCCACTTACCCCCCAACCCTAACATAATGTAATGTATAGTACGCAGCGGCTACTCGAAACGCTTCCCTTCTCTTCTTAGTGGGTCAGACGTCAGAGGCACCCAGAGAGGTGCCTCCCAGAGCCCACTTACCCCAACCTCAACCCCAACCCCAACACAAACGACAAACGACAAATGGAAACGACAAATTTTTGAAAATTTCCGCGACAAACGGAAACGACCTGAAACGGACCCGTCCCGACAAACGACAACTCAAAACGTCATTTTTCCTGGTCGTGCCCATCTCTATAGAGGACCAACTTCAGCTACGAGGAGAAGTGGCTCCTAGCACACTGGTGAGAACAAACAGGGTGTGTGTACTCAGTGGAGCCATGGAGTAAAGCCTTTCTGCTTGCTCTCGCCTTCTGTAACATTTATTGCTAGCGAAAATTAGCCCTCTCCATTGGGTCTCACTGGTCATGCCTCACGCTAGGGGGCTGGGTTGTAGGCAAAGCTTTGGTAGCAGTGCTTCTTATTCAGTTGACTCCAGATAGAGTCATACTGATGGTAGACCTACTGAAATCAATCAAACTGAAGAGAGCTGTGACCAATAAGTTTTCCTTCCTTCCTTCCTTCCTTCCTTCCTTCCTTCCTCCCTCCCTTCCTCCCTCCCTCCCTCCCTCGCTTCCTCCCCTCCCTCCCTCCCTCGCTTCCTTCCTTCCTACTGGAAGGATAAATAAATCATGATTTATTTATTAAAAACATTTTTAAAATATAAATCATGATTTAAATCTATTCAATTTTTAAGAATCCTGTTCTTCTTTTCATTTTGTATTTTTTTAAAATAAAAATAAAAAACAAAATATCCTGTTGTTTTGCATTTGAACGAAATTCATTTAAATCAAATCCAACCTGCTGTTGGATTGTTTTTCCTAACTGATTGGCATAACTCCTTTCCCCCCTTTTCTCCACCCCAGCCCACCCACATTCGTTAGGTACATCCTTTTCCTCTTTAAAACATTAATAAATAACAAGCATCATTTTATTCTTTGCTAGTCAGCAGATGGAAAGGTTTATATTTATTGCCTTTTAGCACACTTTTAAGTTGCTCAGCTATAATGAAAAAGCACAGCCTGAAAATAAACATGATTTTAAAACAAAATTAAAATAAAGAACTGAAAGAAGACAAAGATTTTTGCAGCTGAAGAAATCACATGAGAGCAAAATTACCATATTTTTCTGTGTATAAGATTATATTTTTGTCTAAAACTATTAGACTGAAAACTGAAGGTCATCTTATAAAGCTGAGGAGAGAACATGGGGGCATCTTATAGATGGAAAAATGGGGTAATTGTAAATCAGTTTCAGGGATGTATCTGTACTTTTACTTTATTTTTATGTACCATATTTTACAAGTCTGTGTCTTCCTTGTCACATACCTAGGGGTCTCTTTGACTGAGTAAAGTCAAATGAGGCTGGATACCTCACTGGCACTGCTATTCCACTACCACTAAAAACCACTTCAAACTGCTTGAAGATGTGGTTAATAAAATGGTGTCCTCACAACCAGTGGACTTTAAATGGGAAAAATGTGACCACACCCACTTAAGCGTGAGGCAGTGAGCTTTGCAAGTACCTGGTCTTGAGATGGTACAAAGGTTGTCTCAGTTCCGATGCGGATTTTTAACTGGTACTTGAGTCCGTGGGGACTTGGAACATCCGCATCAAAACTGTTTCGTTCCGCTGTGTTGCAGTTCCTGCTCGTGGGAACACAAAAGATGTGGTTCTTTAAACTGTGCTTGTGGGGACACAGGAACAGCGTTTTCAACCATGTGACCGTTCCTGGGGGGAAATCTACATTTTATTTTGGTCCGGATTTTCTGGCCGTGGGACAGCAGCCTGGGTTAGGTATCTGGCTGCAGAACCAGAAGCTGGGTGTTTGATCCTGCACTATGCCTCCTTTGAGTAGAGGCAGACCTGTGTGGCCATTGGCCAGCTGTATCTCCACCCCACCCCCAGTAATCCAATTCTAGGTGTACTGCACCTGGGAGACCCTGTAAAAGGTATCTATAAGTTGGAATCCACTTGATGACACACAGACAGTCAAATAACTCTGACTTCAGAATTCAAAAAAATGTTTTCCAGATGTTAGGTCATCTGGAAAAAATGGTATTTCAGGGATTGAAAGCTGAAATCCTCATTCCTCTTACCCAGGGCTAATGCTCATTGAACCCAGTGCGACTTTATTAAATTACATATGTAGATCACTGTGTTGTGCTCTCACCTGAGTTTGCATTGAGAGAAGTAAGCAGGGCACATGTGTTCTAGTTGAGCACTTTGGGCAGCTAACTGTGGAGTCAAAAGGATGGGACTGGGAGTTTAATTCCCTACTCCAGTAGTGGCCAAACTTTGGCCCTCCAGATGTTTTGGACCACAACTCCCAGAATTCCAAGCCTGTATTGCCAGTGACAAAGGACTGTGGGAATTGTGGTCCAAAACATCTGGAGGGCCCAGGTTTGGCCACCACTGCCCTACTCTGTCCCCTTGTCAGGAGTTGGACATGATGATCCACGATAGAACCACTTACCTCGAGAGGTGGTGAATGCTCCAACAATGGGGGCATTCAAGAGAAATTGAGACAACCACCTGGCAAAACCTGGACATGGAGTCATGAAGAGTCGGTCACAACTGTAACCACACAGACACAGACACTGACACAGACACAGACACACAGACACAGACACAGACACAGACACAGAGAGAGAGAGAGAGAGAGAGAGAGAGAGAGAGAGAGAGAGAGAGAGAGAGAGAGAGAGAGAGAGAGAGAGAGAGACTTCTAGTTGCATCAAGTCTTGTTTCTGTAGGTGAGGGTCCACCTAGTCGTGGTTCGGAGGAGTAACTGTTTGACCAGATCTAGAAGTTCTTAACTTAGTTTGGACCCAGTGGGGTGTAGTGGAGAAGTTATGGACCAGACTCAGGAGAACAGTGTTTGAGTCCCTACTTAGCCGTGAAAATTGATGACAGAGTGGAACTGGTAAACCCACTTCTTAAATATCTCCCAAAGCTTGAAGTATTTATTAGGTTCAATAAGTTGGTTCCAGCTTGATGGGCCAGCACATACATACAGCATAGTCAACAGAAAAGCAAGATCTCTTTAGGACCCTTAACTGGAAACAGATGTCAAAATCTCAGGAGGCTACTACTAGCAAGACCTTTGGGTAGTGGGCGGCATATCAGTTGTATAAATAAATAAATAAATAAATAAATAAATAAATAAATAAAAATTAAGACAAATGAGCAAGAGAAAACAAGAGTGGAAGGACTAAGATTTAAAGGATGAAGAAGTTCACATAAATAGTATGTAATTTGTGAGCTAAGAATTACTGATCACCGAATAAATGTTCAGGGTAGGGATATTGCAATTTCTTGCCAACCTTGTAAAATATAGGCCCCTTCTAGCTTCACTGTTCTGTGATTCTATGATTCTGTGCTAGCTGGGAATTATGAAGCTTTAGTTCAGAATGTGCAGAAGCCACCAGGTTAGGAGAAGCAGGAGAGAGATAGAGATTTCATCTGATACAAAATCTTGCCTCACAGCATCTCCTTGGGCACTGATGGCCTGAAGCCCCTCTCAAACCTTCTCTGGTCTTTAAAAGTTGTATATGTTGAGAACGTTTGGTAAGTCCCCGTCCTTCCAGGGTCCTGCCTGGGACTTGGGAAATCAGAGTTCTAATAATCAGTGAGCTGTGAGACTCATTGGGGAAGGTCCAGATGCCCTTTCCTTCATTCTGATCTCTCTCACTTCATTCCTTGATATAAATGGAATTTGAATGGATGTCATAGATTATGGCCTTGGAGTAACTCACAGTTATGCCCTCAGAAATGAGGTGATATGTAAGGGGTTGAGCATGTTGTCAACAACAACATGTTGGATAGGACTGTGGGTCTGTGCCACCTCTCTGCCAACTTTGGTTAGCCAATATTTAATATCTGAAAGCAGGCCATTGCGGTTTGTCCAGTGGGCAGGTGTGTAGTGGCCCTGCTGTCCTTCAGAAGTGCTGCTGTCCACCAGGAGGAGGTTCTGAAGATGAGTAGCTGTCATGAAGCCCATCTCATTCAATGGATGAGCAGGAGAAAAGCCATTCTTGGTTGCCATTCTAGATGATTACCCATGCAGTCCCCATTTGTTATTCCCTAAAATTTATTTCTTCAATTGATATATTACCCCAGTAGTGCAGTGTGCAAGATGTGTGTGTGATACCTCACAAGCAGAATGTGAGGCATATAGAAGAATCAAGGCGAGTGGCTTTGAAAGCCCTCTCTGAAAAGAAGTGTTTTCAGACACCTTTTAAAAGTTGGGAGGGAGACTAGCATAGCGCCATCAGGAGTTGGTTCCAGAATGTTGGTGGTCCCGTGAAGAAGGCCCTGGTTCTGCTGGATGATTTCCTGGCCTCCCTTGGAGGTGTCTATTCAAAGAAGCATTTCCTGGGTGGACCAAGTAGTGTGGATTGGGGACATAGACTCTTTGACAAGTAAAGTGATCCTCATCTCCTTATTGGAACCTCAGAGCTGTAAGAGACAATACAGATCATCAAGTCATCTGTCAAGGAGGTACAGTGGAGAATCGAACTCCTGACCTCTGGCTCTGCAGTCTGATGTTTCAACAGCTAAGCTATCCAGTAGTTCTTATCCCTAATAGCACAACCTTTGGGGAGAACCAAAAAGTTTGGGTCTTGTTCTGTAATGTTCTAGTGCAGTGATGGCGAACCTTTGGCCCTCCAGATGTTTTGGATCACAACTCGCACTGTCCTTTGCCATTGGCAATACAGGCTTGGAATTCTGGGAGTCGTGGTCCAAAACATCTGGAGTGCCAAAGGTTCGCCACCACTGTTCTAGTGTATCTCTCAGGCACAGCCAGAGATGGGTCCTTCAGAATTCACAGACTGTTGACAAGCCTACAGTGATGTGGATTCTTGGCTCTGCTCTTCAAGCCTGTTCTTTGTAATCGACATTCTGTCCCCCTGTCATCTTGCTGTCGTGGTGTTTTTAGGTGGGGGATTTCTGTAATTGCTTTTGGAACATTATTTTATTAATATGGGTGATGCATGCTAACAAAGGACTACCCCTGATTGAGAAGCCTCCCCGCAGAATCAGAGCGAGTGAAAGGCATTATTTTGGCATGAGGATCATAACTTACCAATATTCTCCAAACATGACTTTAAGGTTCTCTACATTTTATGATGCCTTTCAAGAATTTCCATTCTGCTGTATCAGTCATTTTTCATGTCTCCTGCCAAAGTATTAACATAAGTTGGAATAAAATGAATAATAAAGGAATCTCAGTCAGCAAAGTGGTTAATTGGATGTGCCGTTAAATATGCATATTAGATAGTGAGGGGTTCCTCAGCTGCTGTTACTCCTGACAGAGTGGCATCTCATTTCAGAGGTAGGGCAGCCTTTGATGTTGTTTGTGGACAGGCTGTGATAGAATAATCAAAAGTGGAACGCAGCTGATGGATTTCTGATAAACATCTTTATACGAGCCCTACAACCTTAGTACACTCACAGGCTATTGATTGACTGTGGTGCCTTTTTCTGGAGTTGAATAAATAACAGTGTTCCATTGTCACTTATCTGTAACAGCGCTGGGTGCATCCTCAAGTAATTGTGGGTTCTTTTTTCTTAAAAAGAGAGAGAGAGAGAGAGAGAGAGAGAGAGAGAGAGAGAAGAAAAAGGACTAACAGCTCCAGGATGGTATCTATAAAACATGCTTTATTGGGTTTTTTAGTTTTTTTTTAAAAATCAAGTGCTAGTCTATCAATGCTAAGAAGATAAATTAATTGAGCATGAAGAGATGCAAGCCACGTATTATTTTTTATACAGATTTATGTATAGCTCTTTATAAATAGTGGAAAAACTGCAAAGAAGCAATACACTTTGAATTGCCATGATTATATTGACAAACAACCCCTTTCAGACTTGCTGGAATGGGGATTGGCTTCACCAGGTTTATTATGAAAGTAAAAAAATAAATAATAATCATTTGCCACTGAGTAAATTGTAAGTGGATTCACCAAATCCCAAGGGAGCCTACTCTAGTTGTGTTTTACAATGGTAAACAACAGGGTTTCAGCCACTCTGTTAACAATGTTTGGCCAAAAAACAACATAAAAGCAAGTGATTAGCCATAAAAATTCCCTTTCTTATAAGCTCTTTAAGTTTGCCTTAGGAGAAAGGGCTTTGCCTGCTGGTGGGCAAAACAGACAAACAGGAAAAGTGTTATTTGAATCTCCTTTGACAAAGAGTTTGACAGCTTGGGAGAAGCCACTGAAAAGTCCTTGTCTTGTCCCCCCCCCCCTTGCGTGCTTACTTCTGTATCTCCTGGAGGCCTACTATTAAGTAAACCTTGCTTCTAAATGTCTGTGAAGATTCTCAGGCATCCAGGTGAGGTCATCTGGAAGTTGAGTCATGGCAACTGGACTTCTTTTCTTGAGAGATTGAAACGTTTTGCTAGTCATCCAAGCAGCTTCGTCGGTTTGAGGAAAGGTAGTGGCAAGGACTACAATTTATAGCTCACCTTAATTTCACATCAACTTAGTCTGAATAGGCTCAGAAGTTGGACAATGGCCTGATTAGGCTCGTAGGTGGACAAATGAGGAGGAGGATCTTGACAGTGGAGGAGCCCTGTGGTAGGAAAGCCAGGAAAGTCATAGGGGGCCATTAATGTCTATTCTGAGACCAAGCCTAATCCCAATCACGTTGCAGAGACCTCACCCAAGCCTATCTCTTTGAAGTCCATACCAGTTACTTCTTGCCCTGCTTAGAACATAGGAACATAAGAACCACCTTGCTGGAACAGGCCACAGCCCATCCAGTCTCACACAGTGGTTCACCATTTGCTTCAGGGTATTCCCAAACAGATGTCTTCACCTGCTAACTTTCTCTTATTTGTTTGAGATCTATCACCCAAACGTTTCATGGAGTGCCCCCTAGTTCTAGTGTTGTGCGATAGGGAAAACAGCTTTTCCTTATCTACTTTGTCCACACTGTGTATGATTTTATAAACTTCAATCAGATCACCTCTTAGGCACTGCCGTTCAAGAGTGAAGAGGCCCAGCCGTTGCAGCCTCAGATGGTAAGGAAGGTGTTACAAATCTCATTCTGGTTGTCCTCCTCTCCACTTTTTCCATTTTCATAATATCCTTCTGGAGGTAAAATGACACTTGCTGACTTTTTATCCTTTCTAATGATCCCTAGCATTGAGTTTGCTTTTTTCACTGCTACAGCACACTGAGCTGACACCTTCATTGAGCTGTCCACCAAGATACCAAGACCCCTTCCCTGGTTTATTGCAGAGAGTTCAGACCCCATCAGTTTATAAATGTAATTGGGTCCCCCCCCCCAATGTGCATCATTCTACACTTACTAATGTAATTGTCTATTCATGTAGATACTTCCCCAAACCAGATGCTGCCCAGCTCCTGTCAGCTTTCCCCCAGTTACTCTGCAGCCTTTTTGATGTTGAGTGCCAGCCATCTGGTCCCATCATGGTTCAAGTGCAGCCCGTCCCTCCTGAACAGGTTTGGCTTGTCCCAAAAAGTTCTCCAGTTCCTAACAAATCTGAAGCTCTCCTTGTGACACCATCACCTCATCCACACATTGAGGCTTCTGAGCTCTACCTGCCTGGTGGGTCCTCTATGAGGAACAGGCAGCAGTTCTGAAAACACTACCTTGGAAGTTCCGGACTTCAATCTTCTTCCTAACAACCTGAATTTGGCTTCTAGGACTAACTATTTTGCCTTCCCAACATCATTGGTACCAATGTGTACCATGACGACTGGCTCCTTCCCAGTTCTCTCTAACAAACTATCTAGATGTCTGGTTATGTCTGCAACCTTTGCACCTGGCAGGCAAGCCCTATACGGTTATCACGCACATCACAGATCCATCCCTCTATATTTCTAATAATTGAACCACCTAATACAAGGAGCCTCTTTCTTTTAGCCTGTCCATCTACATGCACCTGATCAACTATATTAAGGGAGAGGTCTTCAGGTCTTTCCTGTTGTTTGCTTCTTGTATCTCATCATGTGTGATGAGGGACAGATAATACTCAGGTGGAACTGATGAGGTGTGACAAGGGAAAGAGCCTCAAATTGATTCTGTAATTTGAGACTCTCAGAGCAATCCCTTGCCCTTCTACTTCTTCGAGTCACATTCCTCCATGCATCTACCTGCTGGGTTAGTGAAGTGACTTCTTTCTCAGAAGTGTGCCCTGTCATTTCTTTGTCCAGAATAGTCTGCTCCACCCTGCCCATGAACAGCTCAAGCTTGTTAATTTGTTGATGGTTAGATATGCAGGACTCTAGCTGCTGGACCTTCTATTCTAGTAGTCGTGCAGTCAGCTTGCACTTGCTGGAAGTGTAGTTCTCCACGCGCTATGGCAAGATGACAAACATGGCACAAGTGTTGCTGGTAACTACAGCTGCCCCCTTAGACTTCGTTTTAACAAGTGCAGCATTCTGGGCCTCAAAAATATATGGTTTTACTACCTTTCTATCTAGTAAGAATATGTTCTTCCTTTGTTTTTTATTTGAAGTCTAACAGTGCACGGGCCTCTAAAGCAGCTCTACTCCAACTGCAAGCACCCCCAAAAATTGCCAGTGGTGACTTGCTCTTGTTTGTTTGGCTCTTCTCAAGAGGATCTCTGCTTGGGGGCACACCCAGAAGAAGTTAATATGACAGAATGGTTTTTTAATTATTATTTTTCACACACCGTGAGCCGTGTGCTGCTGGGAGCAGTTATTTAAAGGTAAAACTCCACCCCCTCAATCACTATAAGCACAGGAAGTAGTTAGAAGCTCCACCCCTTCGGTCGTGTTCTTGCTCTATTGTTCTGCAAGCCTCCTCTATTTCTGCTGCTCTGCAAGAAAAAAAAAGAGGACATAAAGCCTTATTCTCCCCTAGCCCCACAACTTTCTTTTGGCCATTTATTGACACTTAAATCTTCTACTCCAGCTCTGCCTAAACGCAGATAGTTTCTCTGATCCAGATCTTTATTAAATGTATTAAATCACCATATAGAGGATGTAGAGCTCCTGGGTCCTCTATGAATGGGTTGAAATTGATGGAAGTAATATTGCATCTTCTCTCTCTCTCTCTCTCCCTCTCTCTCCCTCTCTCCTTCTTTGTATATTTTCCATTTGTGTTGTAAAGAGGTGCACTGATATTCTGAGCCAAAGCTTTCCAAATGATAATTTTAAACACTAAAATGGAAACAGCTGCTGTAGTTGACATCCTTGATCTAAAAATGCAAGGGGATGCTGCATCTCATAATAAAATCATTTTTAAAAAATACACTAGGCAATCATTCACTGACGATTGAAACCAAGGTGGGACATATTTATGGTGTTGGTTTTAATTCCTGCAAGAACCTTCTTTGTATTCTTTATCATAAGCCTCGTAAAATTGTTTCCTGTTGGCTCAGCACAGCTATGACAGCTTTAGCTGCTGACATCTGACATAATCAGGCCCAGTAAAAACTTCCTTGATAGGAGTTGAATGGCTGCCCGCCCTGTCCAGAAGGACTTTGTGAAGAGAGAATCATAATAAAATCTGGCTTGCAGTTAAAATTTAAAAGTCAGATTTAACTTTCTTTTTTTAGTACACACTGTGAGTGTGTTGTAAAGACAGGTTGTGTTGTGTGTGTGTGTGTGAGTGAGACAATGTGAGGTGAGCAGGCGGGTGAAATGCTGAAATGCCTAGATCAGCATCGCTGTCAGATTAACAGGAACAAAAAGTTTACTTCCCTATAAATGTTTACTTCCTGTGCCGTGCTTTAATTTTGTAGCTGCATTTATTTAAACTTAAAAGAGTCCCTTTTCTCTTAACGACTCAGGTTGACTTCGGGAGTTTATTCGGGGGGGGGGCGAGATCCAGAAGTCACAATAAATTCAGAACAATGATGTAAACATGCCCAACATTTACCAGTTTATGGGGAAAATTTTCCAGTCTCCCCAAGGCTTTGAGGACCTCTCCAAGATGAAACAGTTGGAGTCAAATAACAGAACTGTCTTGTAGCTAAAACAAGGGGTGGGAAGAACGATTTCCCCCATATTTTGACCTTTAAATTTTGTGGGAAATGTTTGTTCCTCTTCAGAGGGTTCTGGAGATCCTGATGCATTAGTTGGGAGTTGCAGGTAGCCAGAGTGGTAGCCAACTAGAAGGAGTGTGCCCACTCTAGCAAATAGAGAAATCTGTTCCATCAGAATTTTTCTATGGATTTACCCATTCTTCTCCACTTTGTCTACTGGACAGACGCTGGGCTCAGTGATCCATAGCATCCCTTCCAGCTTTGTCATTCTACGATGATGATGATGATGATGATGATGATGATGATGATGATGATGATGATGATGATGATGATGATGATGATGATGATGATGATTTCGGGAGACCAAAACAAATGTGCCTGTTAATATGCCTATCTTTTTCAAAGGGGCAAAAAATGAAGTATGCACAAACATAAGGTCACCAGTGCAAGTTTATGTTGAAAAGTGGCACACAGATGAAAGAAAGGTGAACCAAATGGTCCTTATACATGTTGAGGGAGAGGGCCTGTATGGAACTAGGGGAGGATAAGCTAGGTAGCAGAAAATGCAGGCATGCTGATGGGATCAGACCTTGATGGATGTACCATTGCCACCCAAGAAATCACCTGAGTAGACGAAAAATGGTCTGGCGGTGTACTATTGACAGCAGAAGTGGACGTGCAATTCAGTGGTGACAGTTGAGGGTAGGGTGGGTGCCATAGACCACCAGTCAGATTAGCCAGAATCCACATTAAGGGAATGAAGAATGCCTTTAGGTTGGTCTCCAAAATCACTAAATAGTATGTAAGCTTTTGGGTTCTCCATAACACTTTGTCAAGCAAAATGGTGGCAGAGTAATGGAGACCATGGAGAATATGTATGTTGTAAGAAGGAAAAATGGGTAGTTAATTACCATCTAAAAGTAGAATGAGAAAAGATGATGAAGAGCATCAGATTAAGTGTTGGTATGTTGTTGTTTTTCCAAACACCTTGGATTTTCTCTAGGATTAATAGAGAGGAATCTATCAAAAAGTGATGGCTGTTCTCTCCTTGGTATTTTGTGAAATCACAAAGTGAAGCTGTTATATGGATCTTGTCCATGTTCTTAGATGAAACACACATCTGGTAGATGGAAAGCACCAAGGGAAAGAAACTGGGATAGTTTCCATGTTAACAGAACTACAAAGAACTTTAAAGGGCAGGTAGGATTTAAAAAGAAGAAGAAAAAAGAGGAGTGCAATTGGAGCCAGATTATTTATCAATAAATGCAGGGGATGTATCCTTAGAAAGTGGTGTCCTAGTCTTTGTGGTAGAAAACCCTTTCCTGCTCCTTTTTATTTATTTATTTATTTTTGTATTTTTATACCGGCCATCTTCCAATGGAACTCTGGGCAGTTAATGACTCCCAGACAACAAAAATAATGTTCCTAAACTGCAGTAGAAAAGATAAATCTGGTATTTCTCAAGTCACAGCAAATCAATCAATCAATCAATCAATCAATCAATCAATCAATCAATCAATCAATCAATTTAGAATTCTCATAAAATGCAATATAATATACTACATTACCCACCTACCTTGTTGTTGTTGTTGTTGTTGTTGTTGTTGTTGTTGTTGTTGTGTCATTACAGTGTGACCGATTCTTTGTGACTCCATGTCCATGGAGTTTACTTGGTAGGAATACTGGAGTGGCTTGCCAGTTCCTACTCCAGGCGCCTACAGCACCTGGTATTTCCTGGTGGTCGTCCATCCAGGTACTAGGCAGGCCTGACCCTGCTTAGATTCCGAAATCAGGCGAGATCGGATGTGCTCAGGGCATCTAGGCAGCTACCCATCCACCTACTCTTTAAAAAATATTTTTAAAGCACACACAGTTCTTCATCTGATAGCTAACTGCATGGAAACAGTAGACCTTGGGGCATCAGATGATGAAGGCTAAAAGGGGTTGGCCATCACATTCATGCCTATTTGTGAACTTCCCAGAGGCATCTTGCTAGTCACTGTTGCAAACAGAATGTAAGTCCAGATGGCGGCTTGGTTGTCAACCTTGAGGCCATTCTTGCGCTCTTAACCCTCTGCGCTATTCACTTTGTAAGTGGAGCAGAGGTTTCTCCCTCTGGCATCTTGAACAGAACAACAAAAAAGGCATATCAGATTTGCTGCTTGCAACAAACAAGAGGTTTCTCAAAATGTAAATTTAGTTGGTAAATATTTCCAACTTATGCTATGTGCTTAATTTGATTCAGGTGGTGTGTGGAATAACTGCCTTTCTGCTCTTCCCAATTTTCCCTTGCTTTTATTTGACTTTCTTATTATTTTTTGTTAGGCAGAAGTGTACACTTTTATTGACGGGAACTCCCGTAGAAAGATTCTGTTTGATGTAGGAATGAGTGGAGTTATGTATGCAAATAATAGCTTGCCTGTGATACGGCTTTTGTCTCCTCTAGCACCAATTCACGGCTAGTCTATAATTAGGAAGAAAGAAGAGAAGGAAGTAGTCGGCAGAGCCGAATAATACCATGTATTAATTTCAGAAATGATCACAACAACTCTTTGTAAATGCAGGGTTTCCTCATACCTCTAGGCTGCAAAAAAGTATGCCAACCACATCTACTATCAGAATGCTGTTGCCTTTTCCAGATGAGTATTGTAAGGACTGGGCTGTGTGTGTATACTAGTTGCTTGAAAATCGTGGCTCAAGTGCTATTATTTATTTATTTATTTATTTATTTATTTATTTATTTATTTATTAGATTTATTAGATTTATACCCCACCCATCTGGCCATCTGGCCACTCTGGGCAGCTCTCTGGCCACTCTGGAGGGCTAGCATTTGAGAATGTGCCATCATGTGAAAAAACACTCATATTGCTCTGGATACAGAGCTTCTAGCTTAGTAAATTCAGCAGCAATGAATGCCTTCTCTTCAGTCTGGAACTGGATAACCAAGTGATGTTCATAGGTCCTGGTCTTCTGAAGGACCGAGCGGGCAAAAAAACCCCAACCCTACCATTAACTCGCATGCCTTGTAAAGCTCCAACATTTCAGGCTTTCAGGTCGATGAAGGATGGGTCTTTACTGTTCTTTCTGGTTGCACAGAAAAGCTTGGAGATGGTGTTGAGTTCACCCATCCCATAAGCTTGCCCATATACAGATTCAAAGTGTGCCTGAACTGTATTTGGGACACATTTTTGCCATATTCAAGCAGCTCAAGATTGCATGCGATGCGAGAGCAAAATATGTGGCTGCACATGTACTAATCTTGGACACAGTGGTTGAAATCTTCTTAGTGTAGTAGGTCACGACAAGAGTAGACCCATTAAGTCAGTGGGCATTTGGTGAGTCACCTCCTGCAAATGTTCCTTTGATTCAGGAACACTCTAGTTGCAGCTTAGAATAACAGAATCGTGAAGTTGGAAGGCAACTGAAAGGCCCTCGAGTCCAATCCCCTACTCCAGGGCTGTTCAACTTTGAATAGGCCAAGGTCTACTTTTTCCAGCCCAAAGTGCCTGAGGGCTACTACACTAAAACTTCTACTTATGAATTTTATCTGTTCCGAGCACATGCTTATAACTAAAAACTTTTGTAAGTACAGCAGTGGTTTCCCATAGGAATGCATTGAAAAACCAATTAATCTGTTCTGGAGGGAACAGATTTCAATGCGCCATGGCCCGTGAACTGCCCTACTCGGCTGAGACAGTGGGCTGGCAGACCCAGAACTTTGCTGTGGCAGTGGTGGTCCTTGGGATGGGGGAGGTAGGGGTGGATAACTTATCCCCTCACTTTTTAATTTGATGACCGGCGGACTACTTTTGAACCCTTCGCGGGCTACCAGTAGCCTGCGGTCTACCTGTTGGGCAGGCCTGTCCTACTCCATGCAGGAATACAAATCAAAGGGTTTTTACCAGGTAGGTGTCTAAATTTCTCTTGAATGCCTCCAATGATAGAGCTGTCACTGCCTCTTGAGGTAACTGGTGCCATTGCTGTACTGCTCTAACAGTTATCTGGAGGTTGAGTCATGGCAACTGCATGAGCAGCAAAACATTTCAATTTCTCAAGAAAAGAAATCCAGTTGCCATGACTCAACTTTCTGATAAACTCACCTGGATGACTGAGAATCTTCACAGACATCTTGCTCTAACAGTTGGGGAGTTTTTCCTGATATTCATCTGAAAGCTGGGTTCTCTTAAGTTAAGCCCATTGTTGCGCTTCCCACACTCTTGGGATCCTCCTCCTCTGTATGAGACGCTTTCAAGTTTTGAAATGCTATCATATCACCCCTCAGTCTTCTTTTCCAGTTCTTTCTGTTTTAACTCATAGGGCTTGGTTTCCAGCCCCCTGATCATCCTTGTTCCCCTCCCATGAACTTGTTCCAGTTTGTCAGTGTCCTTCTCAAAGGGTGTTGTCCAGAACAGAACACGGTACTCAAGATGAGGCCTAAAAAGGTAAATAATCTAGAGGCAAGGCTCATCTCCATATTTGAGCCAAAGAGGCAGTGTTGTGCAAGTCCATGGCCACGTGGCTAGCATGGCTGCAAGGAAACACTGCTTCACCTTCCCGCTTTTTACAGAGCTACCTTTTTATCTACTTGCATTTTCATGCTTTCGAACTGCTCAGTTTGGAGGAGCTGGGGTTATCAGCGGGAGCTCGCTCCATTGTGTGGCACCCAGGATTCGAGCTGCTGAGCTGCCGACATTGCAGCCAACAATTTTCGGAGCCTTAGTCTGCTGAGCCACCACGTCCCTAATTGTGCCAAATGGAAGGGCTGAGCAAGAGGATTTCAGCCAATGGTGAAGAAATTTTATTTGCTTTTAATCAATCTGGTATTCACTATTGAAATAGCCTTCTTAATACACGCTCTGGGCTTCCACTTTCGGCTGTTCTCCTACTAATGATGGCAAAACTGGTGTCTCAGCAAATCAAGTATTAAGGGGATCAGTGTTGAGCCAGTGGAATATGAACCTGGGCTGGGTCTTGAACCGGTCATCGAGGAACAGAGGGAAGTGCACTGCAGGGCAGAGGCAGTGATACAGGTCTCCTTACACCGTAGGCAAGGTGATCCCATATTCAAGATTTTTAGGTCATGTTTGTTTTCTCATTTGAGCACTTAGAAGAGTTATTACTAGCCCTCCACGGGCAGCATCTTCCTTGCCGTCAAGTTCACTGGAGCTGCATATGACAGGAAGTTGCATAACACAGAGATGAATGGAAATATTGCAGAAGTTGTAAAACGAGCAGGCATTTCTAGACCTCCCTTCTTATTTAGGGGATGAGGGAATTGACTACTTTATGGCCATACCATCAGAGCATGTGTTTTCCTGCTGGCAATGGAAGTATGAAAAGCCCTTGGCAATGAGAAAACAGTTTGTGATCCATTCAGAGAGTTAAGGATGGGGGAGGGGGGAGGGGAAAACGACGTTTCAGTCCATTAGATAGCAATGATTTTGCATGAGTTGCCATGTGTGTTATCAACATATGCTGGGAGTCAGTAGAGTGCAACTTACTGCTGTTAAGGCCAGCCTTAACTTCTGCTCAAAATTCAGATGCCTTCTGTTTCAGGAGGGATGCCTCTCGGAGGACTGGCTTCGTTTAATCGCGTAATTATTGCTATGATCACAGTTTAGGTGGCTGAATGATGTCGAGCGGTTACCCCACATCAAGAGGAGGTGTGCACAAGGATCGCTAGAGCAAATAAGGTGCCAGGGTCTGTCTTCTTATATCCCCATTTTAGGGGAAACCAGAAAGAGTCAAGGATTACCCACTTCAAAAGCCATCGGAAGGCATCAAAGTAGAGTACTTGGAATTGGTAACATAATCAGCGGCGTAGCAAGGTTTTGGGGTGCTTGGGGGAAAATTTGTTTTTGCGCCCCTCTGGCTCTCCACAACACCATCACATTCACCCAGCGGGGGGGGGGGGGCAACCCTGCAGGAGTGGGGCAGGCATGGGGCGTGCGGGTACATGGGTGAAGAGTTGGAAGAGGAGGAGGAGGGTGCCACAGCCACCGTGCTTGCATGCCAGCCTGCCTTGTTGCTTGCTTTGTGGCTCTCCAGGCGCGTGGTGGTGGGAGGGTGCAGGGTTTCCTCCTCCTCCTCCTCCAGGCGCCCCCAGATTTCTGTGCCTGGGGCAGATGTACCCTTTTGCCCCCCCCCCCCGATATGTCCCTGAACATAGTCTAGAAGTAACGGCAGAAGAAGCTTGTGGGTTGGATGGGAAAGTGGACTATATATGACCTGTGATCTGTAGCTTCCCTATTTAGTTTATAAATGGCTTGTGAGAACCTAGTGCCATCTCCTCTTCCCTGAGAGCTTGGCCAGCTTTCACAGGAACTCCATCCAGAACCGTGCCTTTTCCGTGGCAGGTCCCATTTGGTGGAATCGGTTTCCCAGCGATATTAGGATCGTGGAGCTCCTTTCAGCCTTTAGGAAGGGATTAAAAACTTGGCTCTTCCAGGCTGCTTTTGGTGACTAATGGTGGTTTATCACATTTCCCCCCTCCTTTTCTTTTTTGCCGCCATCTTATATCCCATTTTTTCATTGACTTAATGCTCCGATCGCTTGGTTTTCTTTTACATATGTTTATATAGTTGATCTGTATGGATTCTTTTGTTATGAACCACCCAGAGTTATTTAAATATATATAAATAAATAAATAAATAAATAAATAAATAAATAAATAAATAAATAAATAATAGATAGATAGATAGATAGATAGATAGATAGATATTTATTTATTTATTTATCTATCTATCTATCTATCTATCTATCTATCTATCTATCTATCTATCTATCTATCTATCTATCTATCTATCTATCTATCTGGTGGCTCTTCCTCAACCTTGGCCACCCTATTTCTTTATGGTCAGCCCAGTCACTGTAAACTGAGGTCAGCTCCACCCACCCTTTCTATGAGAAAAAGCATTCCAACAGCAGTGATGTTCTGACCTTTTTGCGAGCAGAGCAGTTGGACTCTATTCCAAGGCAGGGTGGAGACTGGTTGGCTATTACTAAGTGGTGGCCGAGATGCAGCATCTCATTGTGCCCAACATTAGCTGGAATGGGAAACGGGGGGCCAGTTATTTACTGTATTTTTCCATTTATAAGACACAGATGTATATTAGACACCTCCCCTCCCCCAGTTTAAGACTCCCAGATTAAGAAAATGTATTTATTTTATTTATTATTTATTTTGAATAATTTTACCCAGCCTTTCTCCTTGGAAAATGGACCCAAGGTAGCTTACAATAATGAGGGACAATATACAGCCCAGAACATTTAAGGTATATTCAAGTTAAAAACAGGGAATTAGAAGAGGCATCTTAGAACATTTAAATGTAACATTAAAGCTACAAAGAGCACACAAAAAGAAAAAATCCATTATGAGGGGTGGAAACTAACATAGAAATCACTGGTGTTCTTATGAAATCAGTCAGTGCTATCATGTATGGTAATCCATATAAAAGTCACATAGTAAGTAGTCCCTCATTCAGGGAAAGCTTGCCTGCAGAGAAAGGTCTTTGTCTGCTTCCGGAAAGACAACAGAGATGGGGCAGTCGTGGCCTCCAGCCGGAGGGAGTTCCAAAGTCTGAGAGCAGCAACAGAGAAGGCCCTTTCATGTGTGGAGGTGGCAGGATGGAGAGATAGGCTTCTCCTGATGACCTAAGCACCCTCTTTGAGCCCTCCTCCACCCCGCCGCACCCCACGATGTTTCCTTTACTTTCTGTGTTCTAAAGAATCCTCTCTGCTTTGTTTTTGCAAGGAACTGAGCAACCATTCATTTTTGCAGGGGGATGTTTGGGGCTGGAGCAACCCATTAAGAAGTTCATTTTCAGGTGAAAAAGAAAGGTCCTCCGCTGTTTCATTTCTCCTCCACCCTACCCCTACTCTCCCCCTGCTATTTGCTTTTCTTTTATTTCCAGGAGCTCTTGATTGCCCTCCTCTCTAGTTTGTTCTTGTAGGCTCGGACTCTTCTTTTTGGTGAAAAATGAACTTGGATAAATTCTTGAGGGAGTGACTACTAGCCAGTGAAGAGCCTTGTGGTGCAGTTGTTAAACTACTGTGCTGCAGCCATACTGGTTGTTTATTACATTTAAGAAGTGAACCAATGTGTGTAATTTTATGCAGTAGTGGAACGTAAGAGGAGCGTTCTATTCCTTTCCAGTGCTGCTTGTGAGCAAGCTGGTTGGAAACAGGTTGTTGAATTAAATTGGCCTTTGGTTGGATCCATCAGGACTCTTCTTTAGATCTGAAGGTCCATATTTGACAACTGAGGATGTGTCACTTTGAACACAGAAAAGAAAGCATAGGAAGGATGGCTTGTAGGGGTTCTGTGAATGGTGTTCTGAGGACATGCACCAGACAGTTTTTGAGAACAAGAATTATTAGTTCAAGGCTGCTCCTTGTCTCCTTTCTCCATGATGTGCTGAACATCCTGGATGAGGCAGAAGGAGGGGAGGAAGAATTAGTCTGGTCATAAGAAACTTCTTTCACCCCCGCACCCCCTCCAAGAAGCATGTGTTGGCTTGCCTCCGTCTTTCTGGTCAGTTGCCTCATCCCTCCTCTGTGCTTTACTTGACAAAGGAAAAAGTAGTACTTTAGAGCAAACTTAGGCCAAAATTAGAAATTGTTTTCTTATGCTGAGGTTGAAAAATCCTGTATGGGTTACTGGCCTTTCCCCATGCACTTTCAGTGTATGTACAAATTATGTCTCATCAGTAACAAGTGATACTTTATCATGTTTCTAGTGTTTAAGTATCTTTTGCCCACCAAAATCTATTAGCTGTAAGGATTTTAAACGTATTTGGATGTCATAGCAGGAAAGGGATTAGTGACATCATCATGCCGGGGACAGATAGATACTAGGGATACAATTTCTGTAATTCTAGTCTCAGAAGTCTGTCTAAGGAGGTGTCTAGGCAGCGTCTAGCACTGGAGGTCCTTGAGTTATGAATTAGTACAACCTTGAGTGACTCCTTTGGATGCCAGTTGGATTTCTGTGCATTCAGTTCTGAAGGGGTGCCTGTGAGTGCATTCAGCTGAATGCAGGTAGAGTGCTTCTGTGACTGGGAATTCAGAAAGCTGGTATTCTAACAAACTGGCTATGAAGTTCCTCTTCAGATCTTCAGAGCACTTGCTGACATCCAGTTGGGAAGGTTACTGAGGAAATGGACTTCCATGCCAACCATGGTTCGGGACTTTAGCCTTTCACACATCAACTGTAGAGGGTTCTAGGGCAGTACTGGTGAACCTATGGCATGGGTGCCAAATGTCACACTCAGAGCCCTTTCTGTGGGCACCCAACATCGCCCTGTCATAGCAACCTGTATTCAGGTTAAATTGCTGTTTTGGTGCTTTGCGAAAAATTAGTGGGTTTTGAATCGCAGTTTGGGCACTCGGTCTCTAAAAGGTTCGCCATCACCGTTCTAGGGTGTCTCGGATGACTTGTGCTATTTGCTTGGAGTGACTGTTACAACTTGAGTGTGCCTTGAAGCTTTGTGTCACAGAGGAAATACAAAAGGAAGAGCCTCTTTCCCTCTCTAAAACAAGGCAACTGTGAGAGCTCTCACATTGGCGTGAAAATACATGGCTTCCATTAGCAGCTGACCTGAATCCATTGTTTGGTCTGTGGTCTGATAAGGCAGGACCTGCGCTGGTGAACCCATGCTCTACAGAGGCTTAGACGTTGAAGAGTAGTTCTCGGGATTACAGCATCTTGATGAGAATTGCATTTCTGAACCTCTCAGCACTCACTGTGAGAAAAAGATGCACACTTGGGGACATTATATGGAAACCCCCCCCCCCAATGCACACACAGAGACTTGCCTTGGTCAGTTGAGAAAATAACATTAATTAGATGAAATCTGCAGTTAATTAAGAAACATGCACACATGTTTTGCATTTCAGTGTGGGGAGAAAAAGGTCTCTCCTGCAAACAATGGACAGGAGGGAAATGCAAGTGAGGTAGAGATAAACAATTAAATTGAGACCAAGCAGTGTCTGCATCCCAACACAGGTGTCATTCACTTAGAACTCCCAGGAACATTTCCAAACTCAACAGTAGCTAAATGCATTTAAGCACAGGCTTGTAAGGCTGCTCTGCAGCAGGGGTCCAGAGAAGCTGGAAAGAAACAGGATGATGGATCTGGAGGCTAAGTGCTGTGAATTCCTGTGCCCAGGTGCAGCCCATTAAGTCAAGTGTGAGAACAGTGGCAGTGGCTGATACAGCAATATTGCCTTCTCCTGCTGCACTGATAGGATGCCTTGTGCCAGAGCTGAATTAATTTCCAACCTTGTGGGCTGATTCCATCCTGCAAAGCAATTTCCTCTGGCCGGTGGTGGCCATACCGAGTTTCTGAAGGTGTAAGAGCAGATGAAGAGAGAAAGAAAAAGAAAGGCGGCGGCGGGGGGGGGGGGGGGGGAATTAGAGAAAATCCTTTATCAATGTTCTTGATGATGGAAGTTTCTCCTGAGAATGATGTTACACTATTTTTGTTTTCAGATTTAGTGTGAAAATAGAGTGTCACACCTGCAAAGGGTACATGGTTTGTCCTCCTGAAGCTCTTTTAGAGGGTGTTAATGTGGTGGTGGACAACCTATTTCTTAGTCTTTCAGAAAAATCTGAAGACATGGCTATTTAGAAAGGCTTTCCCTAGATGTTAGTTTTTTCATAGAAGGTTGCTGTTATTCACCTGGTTTGTTCTGTCTTAGCCTATCTTAGTCCTCTGTTGGTTTTAATTGGATTTGGTTATGCTTATTATGTTTATTACATTTTATTTTGTTGTAATTTTTATTGACTGGATTCTGTTGATATTATGTTTTGTATTTTTGTATAAACCTTGTAAACTGCCCAGAGTGGTCTTTGTTGCTAGATGGGTGTTATATAAATCTGATAGATAGATAAATAAATAAATAAATAAATAAATAAATAAATAAATAAATAATATGATAGTGGGGTAATCCATTGTGATGTCACGGACAGAGTGATGGACTAGAACTATGAAAACCAGAATTCAAATCCACACTTGGCCATGACAACTGATTGGGAGAGTAGAACTGTCTAGAGATGTAAAATTTCCAGAAAAATTGAAAAAAATTGGGGAAAAGAAAGGCTTTTTCTGCAGTTTTTCCATTTTCCTTCCAAAGTTTATTTTCCCACATGGCTTCAAAATTTCCAAAAAAAAAATTACTGCTCTAGTTAAAAACCACTCCTTAAAGATCTTACTTCCTTTGAAAGCCCTGTCAAGATCACTGTAAGTCGGTTCTAACTGGACTCCCAATCACTAACTAAATGTATTGTAGAACATGAAAACTCAAGCAAACGTCAGGTTCTTTGGGGATATTCCTTACCAGCCCCTATGGAAAATAAGAGCATATCTCAGGAAGGTTCCTATTCGTGTCTCACTTTTCTTGTCATGGTAACACAGGGCTAGAGGTTTCATTTTCTTCAATCCTACATCTGTGGAGCAGAAGTCATTGAGGCTAAACTCGGTGCTCATGCTGAAAATCCACAATTCATCCATCCCAGACAGGTGGCCATCCAACTTCTGTTGAAACACCTCCAGTGAAACACAATCCACCATTTTCTGTGAAGGGTGAATCCGTAGACATGTGTCAATGGGGTGGTGCTTTTGGTTAGGTTTCTGAAACAGGTCCCAGCTATAGGCTTGTGAGATCCTAGGGCAGTGGTGGCAAACCTTTGACACTCCAGATGTTTTGGACCATAACTCCCAGAATTCCAAGCATAAATTGCCAATGGCAAAGGACTGTGGGAGTTGTGGTCCAAAATATCTGGAGCGTCAAAGGTTTGTCACTAGTATCCTAGGGCTCAACAATCCCACCACCCCCACCCCCATTATGTTGCCACATTCCATGGACTTTTCTAGTTATGACTCTTGGCCACCTCTCTCCTTCCATGATCAGCACAGTCTGGCATGGAGCTTGTACTTTGATTTTTTTTAAAAAAATGATGTCTTGTAAAGAAGGGCTAAAACATTTGGGGCTCTTTAGTCTGGAAAAAAGGCACCTGAGGGGGGATATTATTGAGACATGCAAAATAGTGCAGGGCATGAGTCAAGTGGATAGAGGGACGCTCTTCTCCTTCTCACAACATACCAGAACCAGGGGACATCCACTCAAACTGAGGGTTGGGAGAGTGAGAACAGACAAAAGTTTTTTTTAACCCAGTGTGTTGTTAGTCTGTGGAACTCCCTGCCATAGGATGTGGTGATGTCATCTGGCCTGGATGCCTTCAAAAGGGGATTGGACAGATTCCTGGAGGAAAAGTCCATCATAGGTTACAAACCAGGATGGAGATGTGTCATCTCCAGGCTTAAAACCAGGGTACTTCAAGGGCCTGATGCAGGAGAGTGGTTTCAGGAGACAGAGATCTATTATTGTGCGCTCCCAGAGGCATTTGGGAATACAGGAAGCTGAAACTGGACTAGATAGGCCTTTGGCCTCATCCAGCATGGCTCTTCTTATGTTCTTATGTGATCCCTTGTACTGGGACCTAATGAGAAGTAGCCATGCTGATGGCCAACGACTTGGAGCTGAAGACTTAGGTGGTTGCTCAAGAGAGCATTGTGCGCTTACCAGCTCTGCTTCAGGGTTGCTTGCAAGTTTGAGCAATGAGGTGAGTGGCCCTCAGATGCTGTTGGACTAGAGATCTAAAAGATTCAGTCAAGAATGGCCACTTTTCAAAATTTCTGGGGTTTTGAGTGCAAAAGCATCTCAGGACTCATTTGAGAATGCGCACTTCATATGGGTATTTGTTTTCCTCCCCTCCACATTTGTGCTTCCTGTGCCGTGTTTTATCTCTGCCTGCCTTCAACTCAATGAGAGATGGATCTGACCATTGGCTCGCTAGGCTACTGCTAGGTCAGAAGTGAAA
The DNA here is from genome assembly GCA_037367245.1 of Phrynocephalus guinanensis. Classification (NCBI taxonomy): domain Eukaryota; kingdom Metazoa; phylum Chordata; class Lepidosauria; order Squamata; family Agamidae; genus Phrynocephalus; species Phrynocephalus guinanensis. Next base: position 39,305,135 of record CM074733.1, read on the forward strand.
GCGTGTGTTCATAGTCCAGCATTCTGCATTCACACAGGTGAAGAAATGAAGCAGGTGGACAATTAGAGATGTGACTGAAGACCCCCCCAAAAAAAACCTGGAAAAAATCTGGAAAAAAACTGTCCCCCCTTTTTCCCCCTGAAGCCTTTCCCCACCCCCCACCCCCAAAACTGGAAAAACTGAAAAAAGAAAAAGAAAAAGAAAAAAACCATTATGGAATGTTTTATTTTAACATGATGAATAAAATATCTTAAGATTTTCCAAATCATTTCTAAAAAACATGCATAGTATCAGATTATTGTAATATCTGAGGACTAACAAACCCTAGGTTACAAACTTAACCCTCCAATGCAAGAACATTTCTTCCTTTAGGCGGTGCTGCTACTATCACAAGAAAAATTATTCTGATTAAATTTCATGCCCATTCATTGAAACTTGGTAATAACAGCATAAGAACATATGAACAGCCTTGCTGCAACAGGCCACAGCCCATCCAGTCCAGCATTCTGTCTCACACAGTGGCTCACCCTTTGCTTCAGGGTATTCCCAAGCAGATGTCTTCACCTGCTTACGATTCCCTGCAAATGGTATTGAGAGATATCCTGCCTATCTCTCCAACCCAGAGGTTGTCCTTAGGAATCCATAGGAATAGCCATTGATACCCTTGTTCTCCATGAACTTGTCCAATCCATTCTTAAAGCTGTCAAGGCTGACAGCTGTCACCACTTCTTCTGGCAGGGAGTTCCGGAGACCAGTGATCCTCTGGGTGAAGAACTACTTTCTCTCATTTGTTTGAGATCTAGCACCCAAAAGTTTCATGGAGTGCCCCCTAGTTCTAGTGTTGTGCAATACAAAAACAGTTTTTGTTGCCTATTTTGTCCACACCGTATATGATTTTATGAACTTCAATCAGGTTACCTTTTAGGCTTCAAGAGTGAAGAACTTCAAAATTTATGGAAATTTTACATCGTTAATGTGCACTGTCCTCCCTCAGCATTCAGCAGTGACATCCGTTTCCATGATCTTTCTTGATTCATTTTGTTCAACTCTCTGGAGGTTAAAAATGCTTTGTGGAGGTGTAGTAATTGTAATGCACTTTGTGTCTGCCTGATGTTGATAGATAGCTCTTTTGGAGAAATACAGAAATGGATTGCAGCGGTATTTCTTTCTACTGCAGATCTAAATCAGTTGCCTCTGATTTTGTGCTATTCTCCCTCTTGCCATTAACCATTAGTCCATACAACATTGCACCACTTACCTTGTCTTGGCACACTTGTTTCTGTTGTGATGAAACAGTTTGCAGTTACTCAGCACTGCCTGGCAAAACGGGACTCATTGAGCTTACTTGTTTTTTGAGATTGCTCATTGGGCTGTAAGATCTTCTGGGCTGTAAGATCTAAAGTCAATATGTCAAATCAGGTTGGCACCAACAGGAAATTACAGTGGATAAAGATTTAGTTTTATCCATTCTTCCAGAGAGAGAGAGAGAGAGAGAGAGAGAGAGAGAGAGAGAGAAGGAGATGGTGTTGTTTCTAAACAGTATTAGAAACAAGGCACATTGGAATGGCCTTAATAGATCAGAACGAATTCTCTCTAGTCATTCAGTTGACTACAGTATGCTACTCTGGGCCTTTGGAAACCCAGCAAGTAGGCATATTTCCCCATGGATGCTATGCAGGGCTCTTGAGAATATTGCCGATTAGAATGGCGTTCAAAGAAAACAAAAAGAAACAAGAGCTCTCTCTCTCTCTCTCTCTCTCTCTCTCTCTGTGTGTGTGTGTGTGTGTGTATGTGTGTGTGTGTCTGTCTGTCTGTCTATCTATCTATCTATGTATCTATCTATCTATCTATCTATCTATAGGAGAGAAGTGTCATAGCTTGTGGGAACATGGGGTTTGAGAAATCTGTCTCGTTTTGAACACCTTATAAGATGTTTTGAAAACCAATTCACATGCATGCAGTCCATGTTAGTCAGGCTAAAGAGCTATGGGGTGCCATTTTACTTGGCTCTTTTAACTAGTCCCATACAGGAGGCTTGATAACACATTATAGCCAGTGTTGTGTTGACTATTTAAGACCACAGAACCCCAACTGTGAAAGGAGCGATGGTGATTTGATGGGGCCTGTGCTTGTTTGTGTGCTGTCAGCATCCCATCAGGTTTTGTCAGCAGCATCCGCAGTTGGAGCTCCATGCGTGTGTAAAAAATATTGAACTGGACACTGATCTGTAGTTTTCACCCCGTCGCATTATTGGATTCATTCACTAGGCTGCAATGGTTTTGTTGTATTTGCTTGACTGAGAACAAAGCTATGTGTCCAGGGATGAGGATGACAATGAGGATTGTGGTTGTGATTGTCATGATGCTATTGATGAAAGAAGAGAAGGAGGAGGGTTGATCCTGAATATGAAATTAATCAAACTGGGCACCAATCAGCTAGCCCTGGGAGATGAGTATTCACAATCAGACTGCCACCACTAAGGGCCCTATCACAAGTCCTTTTAAATGCCTATTAAATTTCAAAATAAAGCATTTCCAAAAATCTTGTCCCCATGGCCACCGGGCTTAAGGAAAAAAAAACACGGTTATGTTCCCTTTAATGAGTTTTCCAGGACCTACTGAAGAACTTGGGAATTTTTTGCTCTGGTAAAAAGTGTGAGCCAGAAGTCCATGGTAGTTCACATATGATCCAGATTTCTGCTTTTTATTTTTTTCTTTGCACAGACCAGCTTGTCCTGGGGCTGCTCAGCACTTTATTTGATTTTAATTTTTAAACCCCCCCCCCCGGCACTGAGCAGCTGGCCTTCGGGCTGTCAGTGCTTTTTTTAAAAAAGTTGTATTTTTTTTCCTAGCACCTACCAGCTCGTCCTGGGACTAGTCAGTGCTATTTATTTATTTATTTATTTATTTATTTATTTATTTATTTATTTATTTATTTATTTATTTAACCCCCCCTCCCAGCACTGAGCAGCACTGGCCTTCAGGCTGTCAATGCTTTTAAAAAATATATTTATTTTTCCCAGCGGGAAACAATACTGGCCGGCACCTTTTTTTAAACTTCCTTGTAGCTGCCTAGATGCTCTAAGCACATCTGATCTTGCCTGATTTCGGAAGCTAAGCAGGGTCGGCCCTGGTTAGTACTTGGATGGGAGACCACCAGGGAATGCCAGGTGTTGTAGGTGCCTGGAGTAGGAACTGGCAAACCACTCCAGTATTCCTGCCAAGAAAACTCAATGGGCATGGAGTCATGAAGAGTCAGTCACGACTGTAACGACACAACACACACACAGTGGGAACAGAGAACCCATATCTTCAATCACATGACCAAGAAAGAAGAAAAGCCGGCATTTCACAATATCCGGATCTTCCCCCTGGTCAGATAGCGGCCTAAGAAAGTGTTTCCATAGGTTACTCCCTGCCTCGCCTCCGATTGTGGTGGCATTTGGAGAAGGACCTCAAGTTATTCCAATAAAAGGTCCAAGGAATGGGGAGAGACAGGGTCCTAGTGTTCCCAAAGCCGCTTTTGCATTGCTTTCTTCAACCCAATAAATTCTTTTGCTTCTCAAGCTCCTTTGTTTGTAGTTCTTACTCTCCCTTCCCCCAACTCCCAGATACTCATGGTAAGAAGGAGTAAGATGTAGAACTACAACTTGGAACTGGACATTCTCAAATGGCTTGTTCGTTTGCTAGAAAATTCTACCTTATTTATCTCAAGTTTTTCAGTATTCATGGAATCCTCAGTGTATTGTGTTCACCATGAACGCTTGTGAGGAATACCAAAGGCTCCTAGGTTCTCAAGATTGATCTAATTATTCCAGAAAACCAGAAGCTGAATGTGTTAGATATCAACAATGGAGAGGAAGGAAGGAAGGAAGGAAGGAAGGAAGGAAGGAAGGAAGGAAGGAAGGAAGGAAGGAAGGAAGGAAGGAAGGAAGGAGATTGATTCCTTCTCTATTTTGCCTATTAGAAGGACATTGATTTAGGGCAAGAGTGTCAGTGACTTAAGCTTTTCCCAAGCTTGAGTAATGTTTTCCTTTTGGAGCAGTCATGGTATAAAAATAGCTGTGTTGCATAAGCATTTTAAATCTCCTTTTCAAGAATGTCAGAAGGCAGACAAGCTCTACCTTGCTGCCTTGGGTTTTCAGTAGCGAAGCATGGATATTTTGGCATTTCCTTCCTTGGGGTTCTTTCTCATCATCAACAAACGGCTTCTCCTGCCCGACTCAGTGTAGTCTTCTTTCCAGTGTAGTCTTTTCAATGTGCCCACCACAAATAAAAGTGCTGTTGATCATCCGAATGTCTGACATATGCTCAAGAGCCGCATGGTTGATGACAGCCTTCCCGACTTCTACAAACAGAATGTGAAAGGGATCAGATGAATTAGCCCACCACTGATTATTTGTTTGTTTGTTGTTGGTTTGAGCACATACAGTATTTATTTGATTTCTAGCAGAAATGCTTAGTGGTGGAAGTATTAGAGCACCTCTAGATTAGCCTGCCAACCGCCTGCCAACCTAGCAGTTCGAAAGCATGTAAATGCAAGTAGATAAATAGGTACTGCCGTAAAAAGCGGGAAGGTAAAACACAAACAGTGTTTCCTTGCAGCCATGCTGGCCACATGGCCATAGACGTGCACAACTCTAGCTCTTTGGCTTGAAAACGGAGATGAGCACCGCCCCTAGAGTCAGACACGATGAGCACACATGTGCGGGGGAAACTGTTACCTTTAGTTTAGCATAGTGGTTTGATTTCTGTCTGAGGAGCCAGAGAATGTGAGTTTAAATCCCCACTGTGCCTTTTGGGAGAAGAGCCGCCCTGAATAGTCATGGGCAAGCTGCTCTGGTCAGACCCCACCTGGAGTACTGTGTCCAGTTCTGTGCACCTCAATTTGAAAAGGATGTTGACAATCTTGAACAGGTCCAGAGGAGGCTGACCTAGATGACTGAGGGTCTGGAAGAAATGTCTTACGAGGAGTGGCCTAGGGATCTGGGAATGTTTAGCCTTACAAAAAGGAGGGTGAGAGGGGATATGATAACTATCTTTAAATATTTGAAAGGATGTCACATTGAAGGAGGGACTGGTTTGTTTTCCATGGCTTCAGAGACTAGGACGCGGGGCAATGGTCTCAAACTATAGGAAAAGAGATTCAGTTTGAATGTTAGGAAGAACTTTATGACAGTTAGAGCTGTTCAGCAGTGGAATATGCTGCCACGGAGGGTGGTGGAGTCTCCTTCTTTGGGGATTTTCAAGCAGAGACTGGATGGCTGTCTGTCGGGAGCACTGCGATGGGTCTTCCTGCATGGCAGGGGGTTGGACTAGATGGCCTTTGGAGTCTCTCCCAACTCTATGGTTCCATGATTCTATGATTCTAAGCTGCACAGTCCCAAGAAGAAAGGAATGGCAAACAATTTCTGTCTTATTCTGTACCTTGAAAACCTGGAAAGGGTCTCATTGAGACAGAATCAACTTGATGGCACCCAATACACACATATGTAGCCCCTCTAAAGTACTGTGCTCTGTGTCTTTTCCTTTCTTGGCCATCTGTTTCTCTTCACTGGCCTTTCTGTCCGTCCCTCCCGATGCTGATTGAGTCTTTTCCACTGCTCGCTCTCTTCTCCTTCCTTACCAGACTGTAGAACACTTCTCTCTTAACTGCTGGAAAAGTCTGGGGACCTTGCAGATGGAAACTCCACATGGTACTGCCTAGAAGCCCTCTGGGGTGTGGGGGAGAGAAAGGAATGAAAGCGTACAGCGTCCGTCTTTGCTCTTTAGGGACAATAGAGAAGTCTCCCACCTAGTAGCTACAGATGGTATGACAAGCTACAGAAAGGTTTTAATTGAGTCAATACATTTTTAACAAGCGCATTAACAATATTAACAGCAGAATAAAACCAAGGTGCCTATCAGTAGGGTTGCCTTAGTTGGTATCTAAGCCAGTAGTACACAACCTTGGATTCCCAGATGGTTCTTAGACAGCAGCTCCCAGAAGCTCTTGCCATCATAGCTAATGTTGAAGTCTTCTGGGAGTCGCAGTCCAAGAATGTCTGGGGACCAAAGGTTGGAAGCTACTGATGTAAATCTCATTTCTTGTCCCTGCATTTCAGGTTTCTTTGTTGGAGTTAATGATGAACACTCAAGTACAGTATTCTATCTATCTATCTATCTATCTATCTATCTATCTATCTATCTATCTATCTATCTATCTATCTATCTATCTATCTATCTATCTATCTATCTATCTATCCACACTTTCAGTCAATTGAGGAAAACCTCCCCAGAGCCTTCAAAAAAGACTGTTTTCAGGGCTCTTTTTTTAAAGGCACAGAGGAAGGGCACCTGGGCATAACCCCTGTGGCTGAGGATTCCACAAGGAAGCTGCCATCGTGGAGAAGGCCTGACTTCTGGATATTTCCCCCTCAGACCTCTCAAGATGTTAATCTTCATAGGCGCATGGCCTCTGAGAACCTGGTTAGACAGGCAATTGAACTTGGGTGAAGGTATTCAGACTGGTAATTTTAAGATGGAATGTAGTAATTCTCTCTAAAATGTTTGGGGTAGATGCTCTACTATGCTGGACTTTAGAAGGACATCCCTAGACCAGAGGCCTTTTAGTTAGACCTGCCAGCAGTAACTCCATCTCTATTCATCTATGGCAGTGATGGGGAACCTTTTAGAGACCAAGTGCCGAAACTGCTATTCCAAACCCACTAATTTTTCACAAATGCCAATGCAGCAATTTAACTTGAATACAGGTGGCTGTGAAGGGGCAATGTTAGGTGCCCACAGAAAGGTCTCCGAGTGCCACCTTTGGCACCTGTGCCATAGATTCGCCAACACTGATCTATGGCCACAAATTGCCACAAGTTAAGAAACCAGAGTAGGCCTTTGATGCTGTACAACAGTTGTGTGCATGGGCATGGGCAGCAGCAGATCTGTGCAACTTCTGGTAATTCACTGCTGAAATTTAGTCTATTATGGCAGTTTTCCCGTTTCATTCAGGGTTCAATCTAATCTTGTGTCGGTACTTCTAACAGGCATTTTCTCCCTTTGCTTCCTCTCCTCAGTCCTCTGTGTCACTCAAAAATGGATGTGGCATATTGGCCACTTCATCTAGTACTGTATCCGATGACGTGGCCAACATGGCAGCTGGTCCTGATGCATGAGATCACCTTTTGTTTGAGGGGAAGGAGGCAGAGCACATTTTTTTGCTGGACTCCATAGTTCCATCATCAGCTGTCTGATTATGGCTTTTAAAGTCTTTGTAAACCCCTAATCTTGTCCAACTGTTCTTTCTTTCTTTATTCTTATTAGAGCATTGCATGAATATATGGAATGTATGTAATACTTTATAGGTAAAATACAGTATATGTAATAATGTATAGGTAGAATTTAAAGCCAATTAAAATGTTAATATCACTCTTTTTGATCAGAAGTGGGCTGATTTGATAGCATTATCTTGAGTATCTGTTAGATCTTCTTTTGTACATATGATGGGTCATAATATCTTAGGAGAAGCATAGAATAATTGGGCTGGAAGGTGCCTATAAGGCCATCAAGTCTAACCCCTTGCTAATTGCAGGAATCCAAATCAAAGCAGATCGGATGGATGTCCGGTTTTCTATTGAACGCTTTCAGTGTTGGAGCACTCACCACCTCCTGAGGTCATTGGTTCCATTGTTGTGCCATTCTAACAGTTAGGAAGTTTTTCCGATATTCAGCTTAAAGCTGGTTTCTCTTAACTTCAGCCCGTTGTTGTGTGTCCTGCCCTCTGGGATGATCAAGAACAGATCCTGCCCCTCCTCTGTCTGACTGCCTTTCAGGTATTTGAAAATACTTGTAGCTTGAGCCTATTATTACGTATAAATTGCTGCCCATAAGTGCTGCATGGAATGAATTTCTCTACAGTCACAGGAAAAGGGTTCAGTTTCCAAGTAGCCCGATTTTATTGGATTATTCTTTGATCTTTCTAATTTGCTTCAAAGTCCATAAAGTGACTTCTGTGTCATCCTGCTAGAACCTTGTCCTGGTGGGAGACCTTCTTCAGTTTTCACCCACTTGGCAAGATGTGTTGCTTTTGCTCTCCATAGGTCTAAGACTCTAACCTAACCCCTTTGGTTTGATATTTACAGCTTGAAATGTATGCAGAAAGACTTTAGCCATTGTCTGGGCGGTGGTGGTGGTTTGGCATTCATTCATTCATTCATTCATTCATTTATCTATACCGCCCCCTTAGTGCATACTGCACTCGTGTCCATAAGTGGAACTGGAAAATGTGCAGAAGAGAGCGACTAAAATGATTAATGGGCTGGAAAGGCTAAAACCTTTGGGGCTCTTCAGTCTAGAAAAAAAGTGCCTGAGGGGGATATGATTGAGAAGTACAAAATAATGCAGGGCATGAGTAAATTGGATAGAGGGACGCTCTCACAAAATACCAGAACTAGGGGACATCCACTCAAATTGAGGGCTGGGAGAGTGAGAACAGACAAAAGAAAATATTTTTTTCACCCAGTGTGTTGTTAGTCTGTGGAACTCTCCGCCACAGGATGTGGTGATGGCATCTGGCCTGGATGCCTTCAAAAGGGGATTGGACAGATTCCTGGAGGAAAAGTCCATCACAGGTTACAAACCATGAGGGAGATGTGTAATCTCCAGGCTTAAAACCGGGGTACTTCAAGGGCCAGATGCAGGGGAGTGGGATCAGGAGACAGATATCTAGTCATGTGCACTCCCAGAGCCATCTGGTGGGGCCACTGTGAGATACAGGAAGCTGGACTAGATAGGCCTTTGGCCTGATCCAGCATGGCTCTTCTTATGTTCTTATGTTCTTATAAGTGTATGGTTTTGTGCTTCATTACTTTATTCCACTCATTATTTGTTGCATTATGAGCTTGTGCCTCTAATGGGAAGGTGTGTGCAGAATTACACTTTGCCCTGCCTGTGTCTGGGCAGTGCAAGAGAAATATCCTGCTGTGAAAAACCGGGGGTGGGAGTGGGGATATGTGTTGTGTTTTTTTCTACAACCATTAAGGATGTGTTATCTCTCCTGAGTGTGTCTTCTCTTCTCCTCAAACGTTCTGTGACACAGGGAACTCCGGGTATAAATATTCATTCCTTAAATGCATCTTTGTGATTTTTCCCCATTTATCTAAACCTTTGAAGGGGAACACAGGAGAATAGAACCATGTGCCTTGCGTATAATTTTTTCCTCCTTTGCATTTTCTGCAGTGTTCCCTTCCCCTGCTTCTTCTTAGCCCTTTTCTGTTCTTTGGAAAAGAGAAGTTAACATGCTTCCCCCCCCCCCCTAGGGCTGGAAATGACAGGTGCCTTTTCTTACCTTGCAACTGCATTCCCGAGCCTTATTGTTTAACAAGAGGGAGGCAACGTTGGTGGGCTCTTTAATTTCCACAAAACTAATGCCTAGGACAATGGCTGCTCTGGACAATAGATTTCCGTGTATGAATCACCTTTTTTCCCCCCAAGGCGAGGGAGTGAGTTGGCAAGCAGGCTGAAAGAGAGATGGCTATACACTTCAAAGCTTATACATGAACCCCATATTAGGCTCTCACAAAGGGTGCCATTTTCCTTCCTGGGAGGTCTTCGCTGTAGGGAGCTGCTGACCTACATTTGAAGGGAAGCTCTGAGAAACATCTTGCACCAGGACAAGAAAGCACCAGATCCCTGATTTGCACTGGTTTGTGTAATTTGCACAAATCACACCAGGGGCCCAAACTGTGCAGCTAAACTAGAGAAATTGCTAGGAGATATAAAACTGAGAGACATCAGATGGGTTGTCTCTATCTTCCTGATCCATCCACTTTGGGGGGGGGGGGGGGCGTAATAGTCATTTTCTGTAGTAAATTGGTAGGCAAGAGAATTGCGATTGGTAGAAAAATTGTGCCCCAAGGTCCCGTTAGCACATCGCAAGGTTTCAAAATGGGTGATCCGTGACAACAAGCAGAATCAGTAGGAAAATAGCATACCACTCTAACAAGAGGGTGTGGGGATTGTAGAGTATTGAATACAGTGGCACCTTGTATAAAGGAATTAATTCATTCCAAATGAAATTATGTTAAACAATTTTTCCTTTATACATATTTCCCATAGGAATGCATTGAAAACAGAATAATCCCTAATCATGACCATTTTTATGTTGTATGGATTCGCCCCATAGGCGATTATGTAAAGCAAATTTCCCCTATCTCCGGAATTTTTTATGTTTTACAGATTTTATGTTATAAAAACCATTTGTTATACAAGGGTCCACTGTACTTGGTAGGGTTGTGCACTCATTCCCCCTCCCTCACTGTCCCCCTCCCATGCTGAAATAAGATAAAAAATCTGTAGACATACACCTGCCTTTAAAAAAAAAGTGAGTGTTTTTGTTTCTGTCATGCTGAGACCCTGTGATAAAGGGATTGACAATATGTAAGAGATGAATGGTTGGGGACCACTACCTCAAAACATCTGTTTTCTTGATTTCTTTGGGTTCTCTTTGTTAGTTTAATTTAATTTTTGTTATTACTATATTTGATTATAGTCATCTTTATATTATGTGTTATATAATTATATATTATTTATTTATGTGTTATTATTTATTGTTATAATCTGTTTCCCCCCTGTATTGTAAACCGGTGGTCCCCAACCCCCGGGCCGCGGACCGGTGCCGGTCCGTGGACCGGTCGGCACCGGGCCACCTGGGGAGGCCGGGGAGGCTCCTCCCCTTTTCCTCCGCCGCCCTCCTCCTCCTCCTCTTCTCTCCCGCGGGCGGCCTGTGGAGGAGGAAGTCTGGAGGAGCGCAGGAGCAGCTGCCGTCGCCGCCGCCTTTGCCTTTGCCTCCCTCCTCTGCCTGCCGGCGGGGGCGGCGCCAGCGCATCCTCCTCCGCCGCCGCCCTCCTCCTCCTCGCCCTCCACCACCAGCAGCAGCAGCAGCAGCCACGGCGGCGGCGGCGCGTCCTCCTCCTCCTCCTCTTCTCTCCCACGGGCAGCCAATGGAAGAAGGCTGGAGGAGCGCAGGAGGAGCCGCCCGTCGCCCGAGGGACAGAGAGCGCGGTCATGCGGCTGCTGCCCCAGGCACCTCCGCCGCCTTCGCCTTCGCCCCCACCGCCCCCGCCACCGCTGCGCTTCGCCCTGGCCCTGACGGTGCTGCTCAGCCCCAGCGCCGCCGCCTCCTCCTTTGAGGGCATCGTGCCCGGCGGCGGCGACTCCTCCTCCGGCTTGCCCTCGGCGCCCGGCCCAGGCCCCGATGACGACGACGCCTCCAGCGCTCCCGCCGGCGGCAGCAGCAGCACCGACCTCGACGGGGACGACGGGGACGAGGAGGAGGCAGCGGCGGCGCCGCCGACCAGCACCGTCAGGGCCAGGGCGAAGCGCAGCGGCGGTGGTGTGGGCGAAGGCGAAGGCGGCGGAGGCACCCGGGGCAGCAGCCGCATGATCGCGCTCTCTGTCCCTCAGAGGGCGGAGGAGGAGGAGGACGCGCCGCCGCCGCCGTGGCTGCTGCTGCTGCTGCTGGCAGTGGAGGGCGAGGAGGAGGAGGGCGGCGGAGGAGGAGGATGCGCCGGGGGGGCCACGGGGCTGTTCCCCCCCCACACACACACAGAGAGAGGCCAGGGCCCCCGAGCCCCCCCCAACCAGAGTGTGCGTGCGCTGGAAAAATCATCAAACATTTACCGGTCCGTGGGGACAAAAAGGTTGGGGAGCACTGTTGTAAACCACCCAGAGTAGCCTTCGGGCTAGATGACATGGTATATAGAACTCTAATAAATAATAAATAAATAAATAAATTGTGCTTGCTTGCTAGAACAACCTGCAAAGCATCTTTGATAAGTCACAAAATAACCTGGTTATTTCAGAATACGGGTTCCTCTATTAAATAGTATATTTGAAAACATCTTCTCTGACATCCTTTGAGACAGGAAATTGTGCCTGAAAATTAGTGAAATACAAAGACCAGTAAAGGGCTACATTCTGAAACAAGTATTAGACTGAGAGCAAAGAATCAGATCAGTTCACATCAGACCTTGCTGAGATCAAATGTTTTAAGAATTCTCTGCATAGCCTGTGGTAATATAAATTGGTGGATGCTGTAATGGTGCCCCTGTGAAAGCATGATTACAGAATCCACCCCCTCCAAACTCTCTCTCTCTCTCTCTCTCTCTCTCTCTCTCTCTCTCTCTCTCACACACACACACACACACACACACACACACACACACACACACACACACACACACACACACACACACACACCAAAAAAAGAAAAATGTCCCAGGTTCTAGATTAGGTCCTAATAAGGCTTTTCAAGAATGTAATTCATATCTCTAAAAATACTTGGTGCACTCATCTCCTCTGATGTCTGATCTAATATATACTTCGTTTTCCCTTCTTCTCTCTGTGGGCTGCATGGTTTAAAGCAGTTCACCCTGAGAAATGGCACTTGAAGCCTTATATTTTTCCTGTCCAAATGAAAACGGTGCTCTTTGGTTCAACAAAGGTAGATTTGTAGGCAAGGGAATGCTGATATTCTATTTATGCTGCTCCTGATTTCTCATTGAGGGGTTCCTGATGAGTTTCAAAGGAAACCCAGAGTTGCCTTGAATACACATTGGGAATAAAAAGTCTTCATAGCATGACAAAGTGCTTTGCTGGATCTTTATTTATTTGTTACCTTTATAAGAAGTTACTATCTTCAGTGAATTCAAACCACCATCTGGCCATGCGACATCTGCCCGGGATTGAAGATCTTCTTACAAATAGATTTGAAATACTGGATTATATGAGGTGCTTTTTTTTCTGTTGTGTTCTGCTTCTCACTACTGTGGTTGATTGAGGTGGTGGCCGTCATGTCCACATCTTTCCATACTTCTCTTCCCCACTTGATCTTCACAAAAGTCCTGTAAGTTAGGTCAGACTGAGTCACTGTGAATGGCTCAGGGTTACCTAATTGCATCAACAGAAGCATCATGTCTAGATCAAGGGAAGTGCTAGTACCACTCTATTCTGCTCTGGTCAGACCCCACCTGGAGTACTGTGTCCAGTTCTCTGGGCCTCAGTTTAAAAAGGATGTTGAGAGGGGATATGATAGCTATGTTTAAATATTTGAAAGGATGTCACATTGAAGAAGGGACTGGTTTGTTTTCCATGGCTTCAGAGACTAGGACATGGGGCAAAGTTTTCAAACTACAGTAAAAGAGATTCCATTTAAACATTAGAAAGAATCCAGTATGATCTTGACCTTTCAGAATTAGTGGTCCAACAAAAAGCCTTTGAGTTATATAATGGACAAATGCCTTGTTGGGCATAATTAGAAAAGAACTGTTCATAACAGAGGAAATGCCAATGCCATAGCCTACCAATATTCTTTTTAGTGTCACTACACTGAGAATATTGTAAGCAGATGGGGAAAGGCAGGAAGAATTGCAAAAGGTTCAGAATTATCGAGAGGAAGGGCCAGTTCCTGTCTGAAAAAAGTTTAAAATCTTTGGGATTGTTTAGCTTAGAAAATGGATGGATAAATGGAGAAGTGATTGAAGTTTACATTTGTATGTGTAGCGTGGAGAAAGTAGGTGCTGAGAAACACATCCTTCTCTCTTCCTCCTCAACAACTGATTGAAGGTAAAGCAAAAAAACCAAAGTGTGCTGATTATATACTGTCTTATTGTAGTTATTGCACTTTCTAGGTGGTTTACAAGTAATTATGCAGGCTATGCATCTCCCCACCCCCAGTGAGCTGGGTACTCATTTTACTGACCTCAGAAGGATGGACGGCTGGGTGAACCTTGAGCTGGCTACCTGGAACTGAACCTCATGTCGTGAGCACTATTATAGCTACAGTACAACAATTTAAGCTCCATCCCACGAGGCGTGTGTGAGTGCGCGCGCACGCACACGCACACACACACACGCACGCACATACACACACGTCTAGTGGGTCATCCTCTGAAGCTGAGTCGCGAACCTTTCATGGTAGATAAAGAGGGTATTAAGTACAAAATTAAACTGTCCAATTTTCTACCACAGGATTCAGAGTATGACCAGGTTAACTGCCATATAATACTTGGCTTGTTTGAGATACATGGTGGTGCTACTCATCAAAGTCTCTCTGGAGAATGGTCTGTCTGTTGTATCCAGGTTAAATAATATCATTGTAGGCACAAATAGGGAACTCAGGTGTAGAATTATGCAGCCAAAGCAGGTCTATGGGGAAATAAGGGGAAGTATCAGCAAGCTCAGGGAACCCCCTAGAATTTGCACAACTAGTATTTCTTATGGGGAAGGGGTCTAAGTGGCAAGACTTCCCCAGATATTGTAATGATGGCTGTACATGGTTCTACTCACGAATGGAAGAGAGAACTGGAGGGGGCAGAAGAATTAAATTTATTATATTGGATAAAGGCATAGATGGGTTGTTGTAAGCCACTAAACAGAAGCATTTCATTTTTTATTGCTACTGCTACTTGTACCTACCCAGCGTACAATACTATGGAGGGATAGAGATTTTTGTTAAGCCTCTGGTCTAGCTGTCCTGTATGCTAATTTCACTGCTGGCGAATTTGAGCCATCAACATTTTAAATTAGCGGATTAATAATTTATAAATTGCATACCAGTGATAACTGGAGAGTTAGTAATAGTTTCATATTTTATTTTTATGTATAGTTGTTCAACTGTGTTGCTTTTAATTATTGTTTTATTGTACACTGTTTTGAACTTCAAGACAGTGGTTTCCAGGTGCCTAATGAAAAGCTAAAACCTCCTGGGATCACTGTTCTTACGCTGCTTGGAAAATATTAACAAGTAGCTCACTTTGAGAATGTCTATGCATATGTGGTTTCAAGGTAATAAAGGAAGGATAAGAGTCGTTATGGTGCCATGGTAGGACCATTGGGTCACAATTTTCCAAATCCATGTTCTAGTTTCTGCTGAAGCTCATTTCTTTCTGCCTGATATATATAATAGGGTTGTGGTGTGATTAAAGTGGAGAAGAAGCATTTATGCCACCTTGAACATATTGGAGGAGAAGCAGAATAAAAATATTCCCAGTGGTTGGAAGAAACCCTTTAGTTGAAAGGACCAGATTAGGGTTGGATTGATACATCCGAAAAACATGTCATCCTTTCTCACTCAACACATAAGTACAGTGAGGGAAATAAGTATTGTATCCCCTGCTGATTTTGACTGTTTGTTCTCTGACAAAGGCATGACCAGGCTGTAACTTTAATGATATGTTTATTGTAACTGTGAGAGACAGCATAACAACAACAAAAAACAGTGTCCAAAAGTCAGAACATTTGCATTGTAGTGAGGGAAATAATTATTCAAGCCCCAATCAACCAGCAAGAGTTCTGGCTCCCAGGTGTCTTTTCACTATATGCAGGTAAGGAGCTTAGATGAGGAACACCCTATGTAAGGGAGTGTTCCTAATCCCAGTTCATTACTGTACCTGCATAAAAGACACCTGCCCATAGAAGCAAGTAGACTCTAAACTCACCACCATGCCCAAGACCAAAGAGCTGTTGAAGGATCTCAGGGACAAGATTGTAGACCTGCACAAGGCTGGACTGAGGTACAAGACTATCGCCAAGCAGCTTGATGAGAAGGTGTCAACAGAGGGGATGATGATTTGCAAATGGAAGAAACACAAAACAACTGTCAAACTAACTCGGTCTGGGGCTCCATGCAAGATCTCTCCTCCTGGAGTTGCAATAGTCATGAGAATGGTGACAAATCTGGGCTGCTTTGTCACCATTCTCATGAACATTGCAACTCCACGAGGTGAACTTGTCAATGGTCTCAGGGCAGCTGGAACTATAGTCACCAAGAAAAGAATTGTTAACACACTATGCCGTGAAGGACTGAAATCTTCAGTGCCCGCAAGGTCCCACTGCTCAAGAGAGCACGTGTAAAGGCCTGTCTGCAGTTTGCCAATGCCCATCTGAATGATCCAGAGAAGAACTGAGTGAAAGTGTTGTGGTCAGATGAGACCAAAATTGAGCTCTTTGGCATCAACTCAACTTGCTGTGTGTGGAGAAAGAAGAATGCTACCTATGAGATCAAGAACACCATCCCCACCACCAAAGATGGAGGTGGACACATTATGCTTTGGGGTTGTTTTTCTGCTAAGGGG
This sequence comes from Phrynocephalus guinanensis, assembly GCA_037367245.1. Lineage (NCBI taxonomy): Eukaryota > Metazoa > Chordata > Lepidosauria > Squamata > Agamidae > Phrynocephalus > Phrynocephalus guinanensis. The sequence goes on from CM074733.1 coordinate 39,321,255, forward strand.
ACAGGACACCTTCACCACATCGAAGGGACGATGGATGAGGCCATGTACAGTCAGATTCTTGGTTGAGCACCTCCTTCTGTCAGCCAGGGCATTGAGAATGGGTCATGGATGGGTATTTCAGCATGACAATGACCCAAAACACACAGCCAAGGCAACAAAGGAGTGGCCCAAGAAGAAGCACATGTAGGTTCTGGAGTGGCCCAGCCAGTCTCCAGTCCTTAATCCCATACAAAATCTTTGGAGGGAGCTGAAGGCTGAAGTTGCCAAACATCAGCCTCGAAACCTTCCTGACTTGGAGAATATCTGCAAAGAGGAGTGGGACAACATCCCTCCTGAAATGTGTGCAAATCTGGTGGCCAACTACAGGAAACATCTGACCTCTGTGATTGCCAACAAGGGCTTTGTCACCAAGTACTAAGACAACTTCTTCTGATAGGGGCTTGAATGATGATTTCCCTCACTGCAATGCAAATCCATATCTGACTTTTGGGTGCTGGATTTTGAGGGTTTTTTGTTGTTGCGCTGTCTCTCACAGTTACAATAAACCTACCATTAAAGTTATAGACTGGTCATTTCTTTGTCAGAGGGGAAACGGTCAAAATCAGCAGGACATAGAATGCTCTTTTCCGTAACTGTATAAGGATGCTGGCTTTTTAACCTTAACTTCTATCCCGTATAAAAACTATCATATAATCCTACTTTCCAATGAATTCTCTATATAACACATTACTGTATGGAGATAGTGATATAAAATTCTGATTTTGATAATAATATTAATATCTACAAACAACAGATTTGTAGCACAGCCCTAACACATCATCTTTACTAGTGTGATCCAGATGATCTATATGTAAGGGAAGGAAGTTTCATTGTACTAAAGGGGCTTACTCCTTGATAAGCAGAATTTTGCAGTTAAAGAGGAGAATTCACCATCTGCATTTTCTTCTATCAGAAAGCCAAGATACAGAAAAGGGGCATCAGTGTGCCCAGAGCTAAATGAATGAGGTTAATCTCTGGCTGTTTGTTTATTTATTTATTTATTTATTTATTTATTTATTTATTTATTTATTTATTTATTTATTATTATTATTATTATTATTATTATTATTATTATTATTATTATTATTATTATTATTATTATTATTATTATTATTATTATTATTATTAAAGTATAGTGTCAGTCATAGTATTTCCCTATCTTTTAAAATACAGAAATGTGTTGGGGAATTGTTGTTCCTATAGAACACGTGAAGGAAAAATGAAAAATCTAGTCCTGTTAATAATCCCAGCAGCGTGTTCATTGGTGTAACTCTCTGCTGTGATTTGCCATTGGATTAGAAGACAGAACTGTACAGTACTGTATATGTGTTTGGTATGGCACACTAGTCACGAGACTTGGTAGATTGCCGCAAAAGCCTGCACTGATATTTAATTTGTGGCCGTTCATTGTTGACATTTACATGGATGGTCTTAACATTGGCATACTTTCCCAGTTGGAGCCTGGCCATTATGCAACTAATAAAGCAAATAGGCAACATTAAACTAGAGACTCACTGTAGAATGCGGGCCAGTTTGTCCAAGTTAGTTTCCATCTGCATCTCTAAGAAAACCATACTTCCTTCCAAAGAAAAGGGAACTAAGAACATAAGAACATAAGAAGAGCCATGCTGGATCAGGCCAAAGGCCTATCTAGTCCGGTTTCGTGTATCTCACAGTGGCCCCACCAAATGTGGCTGGAAGTGAACAAGACAAGATCTCTGTCTCCTGATACCTTTGAAAGGGCGGTGTTGGGTGCCCACAGAAAGGGCTCTGAGTGCCAACTTTGGCACCCGTGCCATAGGTTCGCCAACACCACCCTAGCCCTATCAAAAGGCATGATTTTTAAAAGGCCATCACTTTTGCTCCTTAATTGCCACTGTGCCTTGTCTGTTTTGGTAAAAGGCACGTGTTGAAAATACAACGTTAATTTAGAAGGTAAAGTTTTAGTATTAATACAGAATAGCCATAATGAAAAGCTTGGCAAAATGAAATGAACACCGTCTCTGTGGTTCCGTTTCCATGGGGGAGATAACCGAGAAACCAGTAATCAACCATAATGATATAGTCACTAGAGCAACTGAACAATAACTAATACATGAATATAAAGTGGGATTCCCAGAGGCTTTTGTAGCATCAAAGGGAATAATGTTGCATTCTCTCTCTCTCTCTCTCTCTCTCTCTCTCTCTCTCTCTCTCTTTTAAAGCTGCAAAATACAGAGTGCACACTGATTACTTCACCTCTCCAAAAGCCCACCCAAAGCAAAATGCAGGATTCTCTCTCTCTCTCTCTCTCTCTCTCTCTCTCTCTCTCTCTCTCTCTCTCTCTCTCTCTCTCTCTCTCTCTCTCTCTCTCTCTCTCTCTCTCTCTCTCTGTGTGTGTGTGTGTGTGTGTGTGTGTGTGTGTGTGTGTTTTAAGAAAATCTCCAGCAGCTATGGCTGTGGAAAGACTGCATCTGTAATCATAAGAGAATGCTGATTTGAGTACACAAAGAGCAACTTTTTGGAGTGATTTTTGCCATCAAGAACAAAAGGTTGCTGATGAAAAGAAACTTAGTTTCAGAACAGATAATGGGAGTTCACCTTTTGTGCTTGGCCGCTGCATCTTCCCCAATCAGAAAGCAATTTGCTGTAAAATATAGGGCTTTGGTGCCTTTCAAAAATTTATTTTAAGAACACATTCCTGAAAGGTATTCTATCATTAAAGCCCCTTTTAGCTCATGTAAACAGAAGTGGCTCTAGTACATTTTATATTTAAAACCCATATAACCATAGATATCAATTACTGTTCATCTGTCCATGGATATATGGGTAGCAACGGATGCATGTTGCTATTCGTAGGAGCAGAGACATTATAAAATGAATCTGCAGGTGATTCCCACCCCAGCCCCCACCCTGCTAGTTGCAATTCAAGTCATGGGGCAGATTCAAAGCTTGCATTCAGATAGATTTGATATTTATGTTTTCATACCTTTGCCGACGTTTAAGCATATTGCAAGGAGTTTACATTGAAAAAGATGTGTTTTGGGTTCAGACAAAAATTGCTCAGTTTCATCTTCCCAACAAAGAAGTCAAAAGAACACTGACATGAAGGAGGCACATTTACAAACACAGGAATTAATATATAAACAGAATGATGGATACAGTGGTACCTTGTACAAAGGAATTAATTTGTTCCAAATGAAATTATGTTAAGCAAATTTTCCTTTATACAAATTTCCCATAGGAATGCATTGAAAACAGAGTGATCCCATTTTTATGTTGTACGGATTCGCCCCATAGGCGATTATGTTAATAAAATTTCCCCTATCTCCGGAATTGTTTATGTTGTAAAAATTTTACGTTATACAAACCGTTTGTTATACAAGGGTCCACTGTATTAATGAATGTTAAGAAGAACCCAAGAGTGGCATATTCCAACTTTCAAAAGTTTTATTCTGTGGGGAATTTATTGCAACTAGTGGCAACACAGCATTTTCTGATGAGATTTCTTGTCTCTGTTATATTTCTCCTTTTTCCTGAATTAACCACTTTCAGCTGCACAGCATCGCTTTGAGGGAATTTAAGACAAACAGGCGGAAAAGGATTTATGTTGTGATCACCGGTATAGATGCTGCCACCTTTTAAAACGTTTCACTTGTTTTTAAAATCATTGGAGACTCACACAGTATTTATGGTTCCAAAATACAAAAGAATAGAGATGGGCACGACTTGAAAAAAAATTTTTTCGAGTTGTCGTTAGTCGGGCCAGTCCCGTTTCGGGTCGTTTCCGGTTTTCACGAAAATTCGCAAAAATTAGTCGGTTCGTTTTTTCATTTTTTCGTTGTCGTTAGTACTGGTTTTTTTGGGGGGGGAGCGGGCTCCTGGAGGCACCTCTGTGGGGTGGGTGCCTCCTCTGGCCCGCTATAAAGGGAAAGTGGGCTCCTGGAGGCACCCGTGGGTGCCTCCTGCCACTAGGAAGGGGAAGCAGGCTCCAAGAGACCCCTCTACATGGGGGTCTCCCTTCCTCACCTGCTGCTGCTGCAAAATGCTATGCAATAGCCATATGGATATTGCATAACATAATGTGCAGACGTGAGACCAGTGTGAGAATGATAGGGTCATGCCCGCCCTTCACAAGGCTCTGGCACCACCATGTCTCACACAGAAGGGAATTGTACTTGCTGCGTGTAGTGCAATGCAAGCAAGTAGATCTGGCTTTAAGGTGGCTTAGTGCAAGAGCTAGGGTTAGGCTAGTGACGGGTAAGGTTACGGTGGGCTAGTGGGTTGCACCTCTGGGTGCCTCTCTGACCCACTAAGAAGACAGTCTGTGATGTATGGGTACGGAGTCAAGCGTTAGGGTTAGGGCTAGGGCAGGTTTTAGGGGGCTTTTTGGCACATCCCAGAAGTCTCCATGGCCAAGTGGCCATGCGACTGGTGGGATGGCTCCAAAAATTTGCATGGTTGTCCACTCCCACATGGCTGGCCACTTGGCCAGCCCATCATTGCGCAGGTGTAAATAAAATAAAATAAAATAAAATCAATGGAGGACAGAGGAGGAGAGGAGAGACATTTTGTTGCAAGAAAAAACCCACTGCTACTGTGAAAAATCTGGCAGTTTATAAATGTTCGCGTGTTTCTGTTGTGCTTGTGTGTTTTTGGACCACGATTTCAAAAACAATATTGCGTTTGCCGCCCCATTTTGGATCCCCCGCCCGCACCGCATGGCATGGCGAAATGGCAACTCGAGTCCGGCTGCCCAGGACGGGGGGGGAGGCGGGGACCCCCCCCCTCCAGAAACCACCCCTCCGGTAGGTGCCCTGCGCCCTTAGTCAAGCAGGCATTTTTCCGCCTGCTTTTTTGGCCCGGGAACGGGTGGGGGGAGAGTTTAAAAGTTTTTTCCTGTGCCGTCCGTGCCGCTTGCTTGCACTTTAATTGCGGCGGCCGGCGGCGAGACTGGGCTTTTTGCTGGCTGCGAGCCTGCGGCGAGTCCCACAGAGCAGCCCACTAGGACGGGGGATGGGGGGGAGGCCGGGGACCTCCAGAAACAACCCCTCTGGTAGGTGCCCTGAGGCACGGCAGGCATTTTTCCGCCTGCTTTTTTGGCCCGGGAATGGGTGGGGGGAGAGTTTAAAAGTTTTTTCCTGTGCCGTCCGTGCCGCTTGCTTGCGCTTTAATTGCGGCGGCTGGCGGCGAGACTGGGCTTTTTGCTGGCTGCGAGCCTGCAGCGAGTCCCACCAGAGCAGCCGAGGACGGGGGATGAGGGGGGAGGCCGGGGACCTCCAGAAACAACCCCTCTGGTAGGTGCCCTGAGGCACGGCAGGCATTTTCCCGCCTGCTTTTTGGCCGGGAACCGGGTTTTTTTAACTTTTAAAAACTTTTTTTCTGTGCCGCGTGTGGCATCGCGCGATCTCGCGATGCAAGTAACGAGCACGACAAATCAGACCAAAATTGTTCGTTCGTCGGTTCGAGCTCGAAGTCTGGGGGAGTAATTCCCGTTACCGTTTCCGTAGAGTAACGGAACCGAGTAATGGAAACGGAAACGGAAATACCGCTAAGTCGTGCCCATCTCTACAAAAGAAGTTTATTGAAATCACAGATTAAAATAAAAATAAGAAATACTTTATATTTAGCTGTTTTGTTTCTGTAGTAAAGCTATATAATGAATTAATCAAACATGATGTTGTTTAACTATCACTGCAATTCTCTCTGTTACTAGATATCCCGGGAACAGTCACTAATATGTCTATAGTTGCATTTCAATTCCTAACTGTACATAATCTAGTCCCTGTCTATCCCTATCAGCCCCTATCCGTCCCTATCTAACCAGTGCATACAGTCGTATATATAGCTTTGCCCACAAGCTGTTTGATTGTATAAACAAATCTGACAATTAATATATATACGTTGAATTTACCCTTTTCTACAATTTATTTGGTTGTTCCCAAGTTTGCCTGTCATCTCAGCATGGTGAGATTCAAAGCATCAATGAATCCCCTCAAAGGATTTTGAGTTTGGCACAAGACCAAATGCCAAAGGTCTGTCCCCTTCGTTATGCTTGCACAATAATCACACATTGCACATCCATGCAAAGGTCCTGATGGGTAGAAACAGCAGTTGGTAGGGAGAGCAGCACATTGTGCCTGGGCCAAGAGAGAATAAGGCTGGCTGACAATCCCTACTAGTGATTAAGACAATGTTCTCTCTGCAGTCTTAGTCATGTGCATGTATCATATTGTACATAGAGGGCTTCGAGCAAGTATCTCCCATGGGGACTCCGTGTGTGTGTGTGTGTGTGTGTGTGTGTGTGTGTGTGCACGTGTGTGTGTGTGTGTGTGTGCACGTGTGTGTGTGCATGCGTGTACGTGTACGTGTACAGGGCCATGCTAACCCATGGCCAGGCCCCTGTGCTTGCACGTATTATGGGGGCCCTCAGGCACGTCAGTGTTCATTAGAGTCCTAGGACACCTCAGTAACTTTTCAAAGTTCGAATGCTTCATTTTTTTCTTCTTCTTTAAGAGAAGGCACTTCACTAGAAAGTATTGCCAAGTTCTGAAGTTTTGGTTAAATTCCTCTAGCTGCACAGCAGAAGTGTGGAGGTTCACAGAGCAGAATAAGCTGTTCCTCAGAGCAGTTTGCCTCTGTTCTCACTGTAATTCACTTGGAGACATTAAGAGGAGAAAGAATGAACTCACACTTATGTTTTCAATAATTCACCCTGAGTAGGGGAAAGAGTAAAAATATTTCATGACTTGCAATTGAACAGATCAAACAGCACACTGACAAACACTAGAGATGGGCATGAAATGAAAAATGGCATTTTGTTTTGTTTTTTGATTCGTTTTTCTTTGTTTCATTTCATTTTTAACAATTTTTTATTTAAAAAGTCATTTCATTTTTCATTCTGCTTTGTTTTTCATTTGTAAACACTACACTATCTCCCAGTTCTCCCCAACTGGGCACATTATGGGGGAAGGCTCAGGGAGTTAAACAGTCTTTGAGCCACCGAACCAAGTGGCAAGGGCTGCAGCCGCCGCTGGCTTCGGTTGCTCAAAGACAGTTTAAAAAATCCATGCTTACTCCCCTCCAATCGGGCACATGGGAGAACGAAAAACAAATCAGAATGAACTGAAAATTTGCAGTTCATTTTATTTCATCTTTCTTTCAAAATCAGTTCGGTTTTTTTGTTTCATTCTGAAATGAAATGAAAAATGAAACAAAAAATCATTCTGTGCCCATCTCTAACAAGCAAAACTGTTTTCAGTGACATATTTTAACAAACTCTCGCAAAGGATAAAGCACTAAACTGAGAGGCAGGGCTGTCTTTGAATTCAGAGCCATGGAGGAACAAACGTGCTGGGTAGATTGACCGTTATCTCGGTTAGCGTGTTGGCAATTATCCCTCCCAGCCAAGCCTACTAAAGGCATCATGTGAGGTTGCAAAAACAGAACAGAACAGACAGAAAAACAGAACAGAAATATATAGAGTGTATATTCTGTGTAGCAGACTGAGATCTGAGTAGTTGATGCTCTGTTCACTTTAATGGAGCAGATACTCCTTGCATGCCAAAGGATAAAGGTAAAGGCAAAGGTTCCCCCCACACATGCATGCTAGTTGTGTCTGAGTAGCATGTATTCAAGCTGAAAGAGCCAGTGTTGTGCAAGTCCATGGCCTCGTGGCCAGCATGGCTGCAAGGAAACACTGTTTTACCTTCCCACTTTTTATGGTGGTACCTATTTATCTACTTGCATTTACATGCTTTCGAACTGCTAGGTTGGCAGGAGCTGGGGTTATCAGTGGGAGCTCACTCCACTGTGTGGCTCCCAGGATTCGAACCACCAAGCTGCCGACTTTGCAGCCAACAGCTTTCGGAACCTTAGTCCGCTCAAGCCACCACACCCCCTATGCCAAAGGATACAGACCTGGTAATACTTCTGGGTTGTCACTGCCAGCATTTATTTCAGAAATAACTTCAAAGGCAATGCCGACACTATTGTTTCTTTTTAAGTGAAAGTGGAGATTTTTCTTCTTCTTCTTCTTCTTCCACAATGCCATATTTCAGCATCTTTGTGTGATTCTGGGTGAAGGACCTGGTGGCTCTAAAAGCCATGACCTATCACCCGTGGGCTGACTGTGCTTATGCACCAGCATATCAGAACCTTTATGGCAGGGTTGGGAACTGTTCACCTTCTAAATGTCTGGGGACTCCAACTCACATCATCCCCACCCAATCCAGCCCAGCACCAAGCCTGCTGGAAGTTGTAGTCTGGAGGACCCGCTCTTTCCCACTTCTGCTTTCATAGTACAGGGCAGCTGGGTAGAAGCAAACCTTTCCCCATCTGCTCCCAGTTTAACAGCTGAGTTAATATCTTGCCTTCCAAGATTTGTGGCAGTGGTATTAACATGATGAAGAAGATGTGATATAATTTATTAAATCATTAACAATGTCAGGGTGTCTTGCCAACACATATTTAAATATTAATAATCAATTAGAAAGAAATATTTTGAGTGTCAACTGCTGTAATTAAATGTTTGGCCTAAATCTCCTGCAATGTGGGCTGTCAACGCTGATAACACAGTGATTTGTGGTATCCATAGATAATTTCTGTTTAATCCTGTGCCTAACCGTAGATCACAGAGACATCAAATAATCTATCAAGAAATAAAATATGCTGTTATGCTCTCACTTAGGCATGTAATTCCGAAGGCCCGCTGGTTAGGGTTGTGCTGGATATGTCGTGTTAATCTGAAAAGTGCATTCTTTTAATAAAGCTGAAGTTTTTTAAAAAAGCATAACCAAGTGAGAAACCTTAGACTTCTACTCCATTACTGAGCAGTCAGGGGAGTCTTTTAATGTTTTGCTACACTGGGTTTTGTCATTTCCCTCTCTCTGTTCTGCCTTTTTTCCATCTAGAACCAATAACAGGCAAACCATTGTCTTGACTCCTTAATTTGTCTTCATCAATGTCTTAGCTGTCCTTCAAGAAGCAAGAGATCTAAATAGCTTGCCTGATCACGTTTGGTGTCAGTATGTGTTGGGGGGGGGGGAGTGTTCAAAACTTTTAATTAGAAAGCTTTGCAAAGTCAATCAGGTATTTGAAAATCCATTCTAATCCAGGTGATGGTGGTGGTGTATACCTTTTAAACCTGTTTCTGGAGTAAGACAGATGATTGCAATTTTTCTTTTTAAAAAATGCATACATTGTTTCTGAAAAGCATCACCACTGGAATCCAAAGAGGTGAACTGTGAAAGGTAATGGCAGATTGAACTGGTTAGCTTCTAAGGTGCCCTTCAGCAGGTGCAGACAGGAGGCCAAAGTCCTGTTGGATGGATTTGCTTGAGCAACAGGAATGCCTTCACTGGTCACAGCAGATGGCTGCTGAGAGAAGGCACCCTTTTGTGGTTTGGGGGTTCATGTGTATGAGACCTATGCACCCCAAAATTGCAAGAGACGTTTAGTCACCCTGTTTGCGCAGGCAGAGCTATGTGACAGGATGACAGCCATGACCTTGCACTTTGCCCCAAAGGACTCTCATAATTTTTGCAACTGTCAAAAAGGAGACTTCAGGCTTCTCTTCTTAAAAGTGCAACACAAAAGGAATTGAGATCACAATGGAAAAGAGAAACTCGAGGGTCTGGTTTACGGAGGTTCAGCCGGTAGTGCATTCAGGTGGTCACAGAGCTGGATTTATATGCATGGGGCTTCTGCTTCTACTGCCCATCAGCAGTGAGAGGTGGTAGCTGGCATGAGGGCTCTCAGCTCGATCCAGATGCAGGCATGAGGGAGATGGGCACCCGTAGTGATTCCTTTCTTGATTCATGCCCCCAGCAGTGACACTTTATCTGAACTCAGTGGCTTGAATGCAGTTGTTTCTCTTAATTTAAGAAGAGTCATTGAAACTTTGGGATTCAACATGTGTTGATGTACCAGTTTCACGTCGGCTCAATGGTTTTGCTCTAGTTTAAGGTTAAAAGAAATGTCCCACCCCCTGCAATTTTTCATTCCCCCCCCCCTAATTTTCCCCTGCACACCTGCCCATGGCTTCAAAATTTCCAGAAATTTTTCACCTCTATTCCTGAGACCGAGTTCAATGGAATTCTTACATAGGAATCTGTTCCTCTGTCCTCTTTGCAGTTTAATGAATGCCCCTGATAATGATTTTTTTGGATAACGAATTGCAATTTATGTTATAGGACTGCCTCGGATAGCGAATTTTTCCTATTGGCTGCTTCGGATAACGAATCACAATTTCTAGGTATAGGTCTGCCTCATATAAAGAATTTTCTCTGTGGGCTATCTCGGATAACAAATTTTCCTATGGGCTGCCTCAGATAACAAATTTTCCCTGTGGGCTGCCTCAGATAACAAATTTCCAACATGCATCGTTAAAAAAGAGTTATCCCAGGCTGCATCACATCTGTATCTTTAAAGTGCACTTTAGAAAGAATTTTGAGCAAAACAACAACAACAACAACAACAACAACAACAACAACAACAACAACAACAACAACAACAACAACAACAACAACAACAACAACAACAACAACAACAACAACAACAACAGGTTTCTGTGTCATTTTCCTAGGCTCTGGAACAGATTAATTGGTTTTCCATTCGTTCCTATGGGAAACCGTGTTTCAGATAATGATTTTTTTCAGATAACAAATTGCCTTGGAGAATGAATTAAATTCATTATCCGAGGTACCACTGTATAGATAAAATATTTAAGGATGGGAGCTTTTTTTAACCTCTCAGAGTGGCCTTTGTTGCTAGATGGTGTGATGTATAAATCTAATAAATAATAAATACATGTCTTCAGAGACCTTATGGAACTCTTTTCAGGACATGTGGAGGGTAAGGTTAGGAGATGCCTTGTTTCCCAACAAAATATTCCTCAATACATCTAGTGAAATTTCAGGTGCCGTTACTGCATATTTCTATGCCAGCTCATGTGTCAAACTGCAAGTTCTGAGTGGTTGTATAAATGCCATTCTGAGATGGAAAACCAGGCACGAGGTGGAAATGTGATACAGTTTTGTACCGGGAAAAGATTTGGTGGATTGGCAGTCCTGTGATGTTTTGGCTTTGTGATGTTTGTTTGCTCTTCTGTTTGAACGGAAAGGCTAATCGCTTAATTCGGAATGTATGCATCCACACAAAATGATGATTCATAATTAAATAAATAGAAATGTGTATGTGGTGTGGTGCAACAAATAATAACACAGAGAAAGTAAGGAGGATTAAGGAATGAGCACCTGGCATGATCTAAGAACATTAATCGTGCACTGTCAAATCAATTTTGGTTTATGTTTCTGCTTCTAGATAGAGAACACACTGAAGTGTTTCCTTTCTGGTGGGGGCACCCTGGGGACTGTGCAGCTGGCCCAAGGCCAAACAGGCTGGCTCATAGAAAGCAAGGTGGGGATTTGAACTTTCAACCCCTTGCTCTGAAGCCCCATATCTAAGCCACTGAGCTATCCAGCCAAGAGGCGAAACTTTAAAGGGATACATTATGTGTGAATGACAAGGAGTGGAGTATCTTCAGTAGCGTGCAGTATTGCTTTGTTTTTAAAATGCACAGTGCACCATGGATTAACATATGGAAATGGAAAGGTCTATCACTGAAGCAAAAGCTTGAAGTGGCATCCTATGGTGGCATGCCCACATGGGTAAAACCCAGACGTCCAGGATATCATAAGAGCTATTATATGAGTGAATGGTCTTTTGAAACAAGGGTACCTCTCCAGCACGTAGTTGAAAATGTTGGATTTGTTTGCAGACAAAATGAAGAAGTGCATGTTCTGCCTCCCCTTCCCTTGGATGTCCCTCCCTCCGGAGAGTTCAAAAATGCAGGCAGCGCAAAAAATGAGCAGCAGATCTTTTGTAAAGTTATGGCTCTTCATTGCCAGTTTGAAACCACAACCACAGGGAGAAACGTTTGCATTACAACAAAAGTACCTTCAGCACTATAGTGTCCTGGGGAATGTCAAATTCTCTTCTAACAGTTGGCGAGCATTAGAGCTCAGCTTGGAGGGAGCAGTAGCCTAAGGGGGGATTATGACCTTAAGCTCATAGTCCTTGAGCTTTGACTCTGTATGCCCTGGCTCCGTGCGACATGACTGTCCACCAGATAGAGTCATGCCTGCCATCTGGGGAGATGAGGCAAATACATAGAGGACTCGGCTACTCATGGCCGCTAGCCAAGATGGTTGCTTATTTAGCATCAGAGGCAGTAAGTGTGTGTAGATAATTTGCTTGGGGATGTGTGAGAGAGGATGTGATTGCATGTTTTGGTAGGGGGCCTCGCGTAGGCAACTGGTTGAACTCTTTGGGAAGGACTGGTCTTTGATCTGACCCAGTATGATAACTTATGTTATCATAAACAGACTTATGTGCACATGGTACACCTCTGTAACTATAAACAAGTTACTTAAGTGCATAAGAAGTGCAATTGTCCTTCATTGTGTCTAAGTGGTAACCAGCTGCATCAGATGCAAGCTGGAGCCAAATAAAACTTCTTATTATTTAAGCTACCGTTTTTTTTTACTCCCATCCCATTCCCCTTCCATTCCCCTTTTACTTTTACTTTTTTCTTTCTTTCTTCCTCCCCCCACCCAACTTTTTTGAGCAGCTCTTCGAAGATAGTATGGTCATAGTAGAGCTTAGTTACACCTTAGTTGTTGCAGAAAAGAATTATGTGCAAATGAAACGTTATTCGTAGCTTGTTCATTTTAAACTCTGGATGGAAAAACTACATCCTCCAGGGAAAAATACAGACATAACAGCCCAGAACTTTAATCTCATGTGTATAAGTGGTTGCAGGTAGTTAAAGTCAGGGGTGCTCATACTAGCAGAGGCACTGAATGTTAAATGTTAAATGTCTCTTTGAAACACCTCTTCCAAGGCCTCTGCGCAAATTGGAAACGGGAGGCAGATGGCATGCAGTGCGATGCAATGGGTTTTATTTGCTTTAATATTGTAACTTAAGATATCATTTGCCACAGTTAAGTAGCAGAGCGATGAGATCAGAAGCTTTCTTAATGAATGAACAAATGAAAAAACAAATACAATAATGTAAGATGCCTGCTTCAGATCCCACCATAAAAGGAAGTGACTGCTCTATATAACACCTCCACGTTGGCAGCAGAAGGGGGATGAGGTTATGCCTCCAACAGTGAGAACCCTTTGGTGCACGAAGATTTTGACATGTCAGCAGAATACTCCAAGGTTTTTGTGAACTTGCAGACTTATGGTTCGAAGAAGCTTTTCTTGCTTCCTAAGATACCCAAAATAAATAAGACGTGGGCTCTGCAGGTGACTTCCCATGGTTGTTGAGTGGAATCTTGCGTAATGTTTTTTAAAAATAGAATTTTGCAAGTGTGAAGCCAAATCCATCATGAAGACCCTGCTGGCGAAGGTTGTTGTTGTTGTTCTTGTTCTTGTTGTTGTTGTTGATAATGATGATGATGTTTTTGTACAGCATGTGTGAGGCTATTTGCATGCTAAAACCTGGTGGTTCTGATGCTAGCTGGTTCTCCTGACAGAGGGACCACAATAAAGGATGGACGTTGCCACAGAAATTAAAAAGATAAAATAAAAAGAGCCGACTTGCTTTCCCAGACAACACCCCCCCTCACAGTTTGGTGCTGCTGCCGCCACCGCCACTTTTGCAGTGTCACAAGATGCTGGGAGGCGGGGTGGCAGTGTCGCAGACCTGTCAGTTGACTACCGATGCCCCCCCTTTCCTGTGAAAGACAGCCTAGGATTTGCTTTGATTAATGCCAAGTAAAACTGAGTATTAACTCAAACACTTCATCCATCTTCATGCTCCAGCAATTGAATGTTATTAGCATAATCCGGTCGTTAATACGCAGCTGACAAATATAGTTGCCTCACTGTCCAACATGGGCTCTCCTGTGATTTTGTAAAGGAATAATTCTGGGCTTTGCCTTGCCTTAGCAATCAATAGATTGCAATGCACATTTGTGTACAAACAGCTGTATCTTGCCCTCAGGTTGAAGAGGTGTAGAGACAAGCAATCACACTAAGGATGGCCACAAAATATAAAAAATATGTTTTGTTTTGTTTCCCTTCGTTCCCCCCCCATTTTAAAATTTTGTTTCATATGATTTTTTTCCAAAAAATCATACAAAACGAACCATTAATAAAATGGTTTGTGGGGGGGGCTGGGAGAGGAAAAGGTTTTCCCCCCTCTCTAAGCTCCGCCTGCCAGCTGATCAGTGCTAGGGTGGGGGAAGACTTTTCCCCACCCCAGCGCCAATCAGCTGGCAGGCAGGGCTTGGGGGATAGAGAAAAGGTTTTTTTAAAAAGCCCAGGGCTTTTAAAAAAATTTTTTCCCTCCCCCAAGCCCCACCTTCCAGCTGATTGGTGCTGGGGTGGGGAAAAAGTCCCCCCACCCACCCTGGCATTGATCAGCTGGCAGGTGGGGCTTGAAGGGAGGGAAAAATGTTTTTTAAAAAGCTCTGGGCTTATGTCTGCTTCTGCTCCAGCACTGAGAATATTTTGGCTGTCACTGGCTTGAATGATTCCATGACCTGCTGCTTTGAGTGTGTGCTTTGGGTCCCAGCATCGATTGATGCCACTTCCACTTAGAAGTATCTTATTTCATAGGGCTGTGAAAGAACTCACCTGGAGCATAAGAAAGGCATTACAAGTTAAAGGAGTCCTGAGAATATTTAACTAGACAGACCAGTAATATGATTCATGGGAAGTAGATGGGTCATAAGAAGATTCATGCTGGATCAGGCCAAAGGCCCATCTAGTCCAGCTTCCTGTATCTCACAGTGGCCCCGTCAAATGGGTCAATTGGTTAACATGTCCTTTCTAAAACAGACTCCTCTCTGCCAAAGTTTCATGCCATTTTGGGGGGTGGGGTGGGAGAGGTGGCCATCTAGCCTAACTTGGGGGGTGTCTAATCATATGCCCGCATGTCCAGGCATATAGTTCACTATTTGCATCACTTTTAGTGCTGCTTGGTTTGAATCAAATCATGGCATTCGCATATGTTTTGACTAAGAGTGTTCCATTGTGGCATTTTTTTTAGAGCTGTGCCACAATTTTTTGACACAGTGCTAGGGCTATAGCTTTTGGGTGCAATTTGGAACATTTTAATTGACCCGGCTTATAGCCCATGTACGGCTAGCCCATGCCAAAATAGTGCTGTGGGCTATGCTATGTATGTGCTGACAACCTTGTGATGGACTGTGGCATTGAAAGGGACAAAGGAGAACACGGCTACTCTGTTTTCATATACTGTACTGTTTGAAAATGTTAAAATATATTTTCCTATTGACATAGCGCTATTCTAGATAAGCAAGATACCTTGGTGGTATTATGGGTATCATGCTAGGTAGATGCAGCACTGTTTCACTATGTTACTTTATTTAGCAAAAAATGAGAAAAGTTGTCATGACCAACTGAATAATGGTTGTATGGAAATGTGTGGAAGGGGCAGGAAGGGGATGCCATTTTTTTTTGAAAGGGTGGCAAATTGTGGTACTCCTAAGACCTGTCTGGACCCTTATCACAGGAGAAAAAATATTGATCAGTGTGAATGGAAGGGTTACTCAAGTGAGACATAAAATAGTTTGCAATAAAAGTGATAACCTTTAATGCTTCAACTGGACCACAGCAGATTCCCTTATCTAGACATGCCCTAAGTTCACCTAACCTTCTTTTGTGTCCCTGGCTGTTCCAACATTAACTCCATGTGCAACGTATCTGTAATTTTTGGGGTGTGTGTGTGTGTGTGTGTGTGTGTGTGAGGTGAATCTCATTTCCCGCTGTTCTTACTCCCTGATAAATGCATAGAGGATTGCAGCCATAGCTGTAAGCTATGGACAGTGATGGGTAGAAAGAACAGTTTTATCCTTAAAGTTGTCAAGCTTGAGAGTCTCTTAAGAATATTTTCTTTCAAGAAAAATACATTCCACCCACCCCCCAACCATACGCCTACAGGACAGATTTAAAACAACTGATCCTTCATTTTAAGAAGACAATTAATCTTCTATGCACAACTGGATCTTTGGAACCAGATCAGAACTGTGTGTTGACAGCAGCATTTTAATTGTAATTTGTTAATTGTAAACAAACCAACCGAAATAGTTAATTGTTTTTGTGTGAGGATAAGTGTGGACATACTGTTAAGCCATTCTGTGTTAGTCTGTTATTAATCCTACAGATGATAGGGATAATATTTTAGTTATCCTGTGTGTAGGAGCCTCATGGTTCAACGGTTAAATTGCAGTACTGAAGTCAAGACTCTTCTGACAAGCTAAAGGTTGACTTAGTTTTCTGTCCTTCTGAGATTGGTAAACTGAGTACCGACATTGCTGGCAGAGGACGAGCGAAACGGTAGTCTGCATAATTACATGATAAGCCACCCAGGGAGTATTTTAAGTACTTTGGGGAGGTCCATAAGCAGCACCCTTTGCTTTGTGTGTACAGCAACCCCCCACCTATTGCAGGGGTTAGGAACCTGACCCGACCCACGATAATTGAAAATCCACAATATGCAGATGCTGGGTCAGGTCGGGACTGGGGGGGGGGCTATCTGGGGGCCCAACACCTGAGACCTGGAGCTGCCCTGAAAAGGCCTCTGACGGACTTCCAGTTTTCTGGAAATCACTTCTGGGGGCTCCGACAGGCCCTGGAAGACCATCAGAGGCTCTTTCGGGACAGCGCCAGGCCTGGGGTGAGTGCAGGAGGCCTCAAACAGGCCCAAGCAGCTTATCCCAGGGGGCCTTGCCTTTCATATACTGCAGTCCTGCAATATACCCGGACCGCAGTATATGAACCGCGAAATGGCGGGGGACCACGGTATGTGTATCAGCTTAAAAATATTTTTTAAAAAACAAAAAGATAATGGCACTGTTCTAGTTAGGTATAGTACGTATCTGGCAAAACAAAGCTCTATTTGGAAATGCAATGGCAAGATTATAATTTGGGGACCATGGAACTCGAAGGCTTCTTCATTAACTTTGAAAAGAAACTTCCGAAGCTCTGGAAAGCCAACAAGGAAAACAAAGCTGGACATGTTGATTTTCTTATTTCTTCTAAGCTGAAGAAGCAAGCGTGATAAGGGAAATCAACTATGCTCGCTCTCTGTCGCCAAACAGGGAGGGCAGGGGAAAGGAAACCCGCTCTGGTTGCTGGCACCTGCCATGGCTTTCAGAACTGATGGCCAACACAGGCGTGCAAGTCTTCTATGTCTGTTGTGTGTGTTCATTAAAAAGGCTATTGTGTGACTTGACCCTGACTGTAGACATCAGACTAAATGCTGCCAGTATTCTATTCTGTGGGGGTACAGTGTGTGCAGTATGAGTCAGATAAAGGCTTGAACTCAGGGTCATTGAGACAAAGGAGGAACGGGGAAGCAGGGGGGAGGACTTGGGGAGCTATGAGCTGCCGCATTTGGAAAAACGAAACTAGTGGCTGCAAAGCGGAGTCGGTCTAGTAATCTAGACAGGCAACAGTAA
Source organism: Phrynocephalus guinanensis (assembly GCA_037367245.1). NCBI lineage: Eukaryota > Metazoa > Chordata > Lepidosauria > Squamata > Agamidae > Phrynocephalus > Phrynocephalus guinanensis. Next base: position 39,338,771 of record CM074733.1, read on the forward strand.
TGGCATGGGTAGTAGTAATTATAGCAGCGGAAAAAGAATCCCGGGATGTTGATGGTGTTTTTTAAAGGGCGGGAAGGCAAGGTCAATGAGCCAGCAAATGGCTGAGTCAGCTATGACTTGAGGGTTTATGCCTGATTTGACAAGGTGACAACTGATGATTACTGCAAGATAACAGATATCTGTGTATATAGATGAAGGACACATGGGGTGGCGGGGGGGGGGGAGGCATGTGGGGGCTGAAAAGAGGAGATCATTGTTCAATGATTCATTCCATTCATGGCCACCAGGACGAGTGACCGCATCTGGTTTATTCAGTCTGCCCGGTTCCTACACAGCTTTCATTCATTTCAGTGGGCCTTGTGTGGGATTAGGGTGTGATGAATAGAGCCTGAATAGCCGGGCAGGAGGGACGAAAAAGCTACTGTACTTCTTCCATGCGAAGGCTTCCCGGCTCCACTGCCTATCAATTGATCACCTGTTCAAAATGAATAATTTACTCAGTTCATGTAAAAAGAAATATCTTTCTGCATATATTACAGGAATTCTTGAACTGCTCTGGGTGGAGCTCCATGCCTTATGAAACGGAGCTGGCCAGTCAGATGCATTGATCAGCTGTGCCTGTCATCGGTGTGGAATTTCTGTCTGTCTTATGCACCTTGCCTTTTCAGGCTGCAAAGCCGGCAGCTCGGCGGTTCAAATCCCGGGTGCCGCACAGCGGAGTGAGCTCCCACTGACAACCCCAGCTCCTGCCAACCTAGCAGTTCGAAAGCATGTAAATGCAAGTAGATAAATAGGTAGCGCCATAAAAAAGTGGGAAGGTAAAAACAGTGTTTCCTTGCGGCCATGCCAGCCACACAGCCATGGACTTGCACAACACTGGCTCTTTTGGTTTGAATATTCACGGAGATGAGCACCGCCCCTGGAGTCAGACACGACTAGCACACATGTGCTGGGGGAACCTTTACCTTTTTGGGGGCAATCTTGGTTACAGTCTCCCATTTACCCCTGTAAGTAGTGTAACAGATGAAGGAAACATTCTGAAAGGGGCTTCTGCAATCATCAGGGAACTTTCCTTTTAATGTTGCCCCCCAATCATGAACCATTAAATTGTGTCTTCCACTTTTGTGATCAAGTTAGCATATGGTCTAGGGGGTGTTTTTGATATTGATGGTGCTGCTGTGTGTTTTCTGTAAGCAGGGATGTCTACAAGGCTTTGGGGTTCAAGTACCGAATCTGAGTCCAAGTCTTAGGTATTTTGATTATTTATTTATTTACTTGGTCTCCAGTCCCAAGTCGCAAATCCAAATCCATATTAAAATGGGTGAGTTGGTTCCAAATCACGGGTGGAATCCGAGTCATTTAAAAAAAAAAGAAGCCCATGTGGAGTTGTAGTTGAGTTACTGGTGCGACTTAAGTCCAACTTTATCAGGGGCCCTGCTACTTGTATCCCCATCCTTGTCTGCAAGTCGAAATATTGAAATATTTGAAAATATAGAAACCTTGAAGCCAGCCTTCATCTGATTAACTGGCTAAAATGAAGAAATAGTTGTTTGCCTTAAATAATCTGAGTTGGTTTTTCTCCTTCTTTGGAAGTATTAAGGATTGTTGTGTTTTCATTAATACCAGCAAATGGAGATTTAAGTCTTTGGAATACATGTCTATGGTTACTGTGTCATAAAGTTTAATGAGGCAAGATGCTGGGCTGATGGTGATGTCATAAAATCTCCCTTGCCAATGGTTAAGCGATAGGGAGTGGCCACAAAGATTTCAAATTCATTTCTCCAGAGCCTTTCCCTTTGGAATCCCTTTCTCCTGGCTGTCGTTATTAACGGTTGTGTTATTGTTATTGGCACCAAATTTTTAACCAGGCTGATTGAAGTTCTGGGGTTCTCCACCTAGATTTGACGCTGGCGAAGAATGTTAAAGTGGAGAACACAGTGCCAATTATAGTTGCTTCTGACTTTTTGCTGGTTTATGTGTAGTACCTTGTCTCCAGCTGGTTCTTACAGTCTTTCACCTTTTATAATTGTGACCTGTTTACCAACCACGATGTGCTCTAGACATGCATTCCCTTCTTTTAGGTTAAGGTGCTGGTTGATAGTGTTGTTATTGTTATTATTACAGTTGGCGATAGGTGTCTGTTCAATAGAAGAGTCTTCAAAAGAAGACTCCCTTGAGTATGGCTTGCTGAGTTTGATGTATGGTTTTAATTATCTTAAGTGTACCTCGAGGCAATTTTGATAGACCTGCAATAAACATGGCCACAAATGGGTGCATACATTGCAGTGATTGAGCTCCTTTTTAAATGAAGAGCTTTAACCTCTGTGGGTTGGCTTTGGTTTTAATGTACAAATAGGGTTTTGGGAATCAGGTTGTGTGAGAATATCAGATAGCATCCAGCTTCGCAGATGGATATTCCTGTATGTGTATTCTGTGCTGTCAAGTCAGGATCAATTTAATAAGGCTTTCAAGATATTGCAGGTTTTATCAGTCCCACACTCCCAGTCAGTTTCCATGGCTGAGAGGAGATTTGAACCTGGTTCTCAAAAGTTCTCTTTGTTCTCTGTTTCAGTTTCAGAACCTTTATTGGCATAAAAACTTTGCAAAGTGCTGATAAACATGTAACAGTAAATATAGACTGGAAGATACCCGGGGGGGGGGACATTGTTAGATCTCAGTAGGGTGTGACAATCGAGTGCGTCGCCTCTGGGTGATGAGATGGATGTATCTGGCAATTGTTGTCGCAAGTTCCATATCAGTGCCGCCCAGCAGCTGCTAGATTTTGTCCAGGTCATCCCAACCAGGGTAGGAAAAAAGAAAAGGAGTAATGTGATGTTGGTGGATATCCTGATAATAGGTGCAATGAAAGATCATATGCTGCAATGATTCGACATCTCCCTGGCTTCAGGAGCACACTCTCAACTCACAACATCTCAAGGCACAACATTACACCGGGAAAGGGTGAATGCCCAGTGATTCCAGGGATGCTCCAAAAGATGGTGGTAATCAGGTCTCTTGCCATGGGAGAGCGGCAGACGGAAGTAGACAGGGCAGCAAACCTTGGGTGCAGTACGGGACAGGGCTTGCCCCTCAATATCCAAAACTCTTGATTGTATGGAATGCCTGAGATAAGGGTATTGGACCCAACAAGTCTCTATCCCTACACCACACTGGGAATCCAGATATTCCACTGGTCAACTGAAATGTGTAACCAAGAATACTATGGCAAGAGAAGATGACAGCATGGGTGTAATATTGCTTGACATCGACTGGTCTTTCACCCTTTGAAAAAGTGATGACTGATCCAAGAATAAGCAGAGTGGAAGGGCGCGGTGAGGATTTTGTGTGTGTCAGACGTATAGGCAGCATTCTTTGATGGCTCCCAAGTATTGTTTATCTTACAAATGTAGACTGGCAAACTTATTATAGGAGAAATGATCGTTTTTGTTGTTCCATGCCAACCTCTGGTGACACTGTCAATGAGTGGCCTCCAAAATGTTCTGACCTGAGCCACCTGGCTCAGCTTATGCAAACTCCAAGCTGTGCCTTCCTTTGTGGAGTCAATATATCTCATGTCAGTCAGGTCTTCCTCTTTCCCTGCTGCCTTTAAATTTTCTGTCATTGTCTTTTCTAGCGAGTCTCGTTTTCTTATGATGTACCCAAAGGATGGCACCCTCTCCTCCATTATTTAGCCATTCTGTGTGCAATATTTTAAACCTGTACAGTAGGAACATGTACATGCTGGTATCTGTACTTTTAAACAAATTGTTCGCACAATGGTTAATTTTGGGAATGGCACCTCACCCAGTATGGCCTTGAGTCACTGCCTGAGTTTTATATAGCACAAGAAATATATTGATAAATAAACGTTGAACATGGCAGGCCGTGGGCTCCTTGTGAACACGATTTGTCCTGCAGAAACTCAACATATTTGGAAAGACTCCAGCCCAACTCATTCCTTTCAGTCATCTGCCAGGAGAACAGCTGCAGATTTTTTTTAAAAAAAACGTCTTTTTTTATTTCATTTGGCCAGTAGAGGCTGGGGGCAATCAGCCTGTGCATTGCTCCATGGAGCATGCACATTGGAAGAGAATCACAATTTAGAAATATTGGGTTTCTTGGACCACAGCTCCCAGAACAGTACCCCAAAGTCTGAGGAAACATGCCAAGAGTGCATGTGATGGATACCCCGGAGAACCAGCAGTGGATTTTTTTATGACTGCCTTGTCTTTTTTGGTATAAGCTTATGGGCATAACTAGTTGAGGTGTGCAGATTAGCTTCCCGGGGAATTCTGAGATTTGCAGTCCACCCCCACAATCACCACACACCTGCCAAGCTCAATGAAAAGCAAAGATTGTGGCAATGATCTCGTCATACCCTTTAATGATCTTCCAGCCATCAGTGGAATCTTGACAGGTACATCCAAGTGTAGATGAAGGGACGATGTCAGGTGTCCACAGAAAGGGCTCCGAGTGCCACCTTTGGCACCTGTGCCATAGGTTCATCAACACTGGCATAGGAACATGACTGATCCAGAATAAATATTTCAAACAGCACACATCAATTTTTTGGAACATGCTACAGAACAGTTCCGCGTGCATGTCTTTAAAGTGCACTTTATTAAGAGTTTTGCGCCAAAAAGTGTTGGTTTTGTCTCTTTTCTAGCCTCCAGAATGAATTAATTCATTTCCAATGGGTTCCTATGGGAAATTGGGTTACAAGATAAGAAAATTTTCAGTAAAGAAAATGCATTTGGGACAGATTAACTTCTCATCTCGAGGTACCACCATACTTAAAATACTTACTGAGAAATTGCAACATCCAGAAATTCCCTCTGTCAAAGGATCTCCACCACAAGAGCAGTTACTCCCTGCAAATTTATCTCTGCAAGTAGATAGAATACAGAGGTGTTGGTTTGTTTTGTGCTTTGAAAAATATCCCTGTGTCACTTAACATTGTTTGTTATGTGCTGTTAAGTTAAAAAAAAGACATACAACAATCCTAGAAGGGTTTGCACAGTAAGATATTTAAAGAGTGATTTTACCATTTCCACCACCTCCAGTGAGTTTCCATGCCTAAGCAGGGATTCACACTCATGACTCCTAAGTCTTCATCCATCACTCCATCTACTATATCCCACTGGTGGTCATTTATTTTTTATGTTATTTATTTATTATGCTTGTATACCACCCGTCTTCCCGAAGGAACTCCAGGTGGTTCACAACACAGGATACAACAATAAACAATAAGTGAATCAATATAAAAACAAATTAAACAGCAGTAAGACCAGACAATCAGCAAGGAGCAGATGGCGGGAGAAAAGAAAAAAAAATCAGCCACCAAATGCCTCTGGGAAAAGCTGGGTTTTTAAAGCTTTCTGAAAGGCTTGCAGGGACTGTGCAAGGCGCACATCGCTGGGGAGGTGGTTCCAGAGAGCAGGGCCAGCCACTGAGAAAGCCCGGGAACGGATAGATGTTTTCCGGGCCTCCCTGGGCATGGCCACCCGCAGTGTGTGCGCCCGCGACAACTGAGTCGGTCGAGCCGATGTTGACCGCTGGGCGATCCGCTCCGCCAGGTAGTCAGGTCCCAGGCCATGGAGGGTTTTATAAATTAAAACCAAGACCTTGAATCTGATTTGGGACGCAACGGGCAACCAATGCAGACGGGCCAAGACTGCGGTGATATGGTCAAACCGGCGCACACCCGCCACCAGTCTGGCCGCCGCATTCTGTACCCGTTGCGGCCGCCAAAGGAGAGTCAATGGCAACCCCATGTAGAGCGCATTGCGATAGTCTAGTCTTGAGATCACCAGCGCCTGCAGCACTGTCCTGAGGGAGTCCCCATCTAGATAGGGACGAATCTGGGCTGTCTGTCGAAGATGGGAAAAGGCAGTCCTGGACACAGCGGCCACCTGGGCCTCCATAGAGAGAGCTGGGTCCAGGACTATGCCCAGATTCCGGACACTGTCCGATGGAAAGAAACACCCTCCAAAGTTTAACCTATTGCATGCTTAACAGGTTATTTAAGGTCAGCCCAACCTGCCTGGTTGGAATTGGTGATCGTTTTCCCTTCCAGTGTGTTGACTTACAGCCCATCTAGAACACTTCTTACTGGCTGTCGCCATGCAGGCAGCAAAGTTTGGATGAACAATGGGAAGCAGGATCGGAGCAAGAGCCTTCCTGAGGCAGCATCTGGTATCCAACGTTGTCCCACCTGATGTATTTCATTATTTATATGAAGACATTGATATAACACCCACTAATGAAAGTTCTCGGGGTGGCTGGCAATAAAAGAGAATTGATACATAAAAGATAAAACCATAAAATCTAAATAATGGAGCAGTTTTTAAAAAAATCAGAGGAGGATAAAACAAACATCACTTCAAGAGCAAGATTGCAAAGCAGGGTCCCATCTTTTATGTATGTTTTTATTGCCGTATTAATGTTATTTTGGCAAGATATTCCAGTCATGACTGTCCTCAGTAACCTCCGCTGAAGTGATTTAACAACTTTGTGCCCCGTGGGTTTATTACCATTTTCTCTGTTATGAGATCTTGCAGCAAACAAAGATACTGCTGTATTATTATTTTATTAATTCATTTAACTTATATGCTAACCAGTAGTGTGGATACATGCTCTCCGAGAGGTTATCAGCTAATGCATGATGTAGATGACGTATGATTAAGGGATGGGGCCATAGCTGTAAACGAAAATCACAAAACTCTTGACAGAGTCAAATGGTGAGCCTGTTGAGAAAGCACATTGCTAAACAACATTGAACAAGCAGGAACTTTGGTGGTTTCTCTCAGTCTTAGCAGGTTCAAACCCAACACAGCCATGGTGCCTTGAGGGTTGTGAAGGAGCCTGCAACAAATTTAGAACTCTTATTATAAAGTGAACTTCAAGGCATCGTCTACTTAGCATCAAACACCTTCTTGCCGAAAGAAAGAAGGCAACTGCTGAGCAAAAGTCAGGCATCACGGGTATTTCCCGGATCTCATTCCGGTCCAGAGGTCTATGCTGGATTCTCAGAGTCCTTTGGTTAGGATTATCCCCCTTGCTCACACCAGCCATTGATCTGGCTTCTCCAAGATAAAGGAAGAAGAAGGTGGTAGTTTGTGTTCATCTGACTCTCTGAGCAGAGCCCATAGGTTGAAGACAAGTGGATAAGCCATGGAAAGGAAAGGAATGCACCCAGGGAGAGGGATTCACTGAGGATCTGGCCTGAGTCCACCTTCTCCAGGAGATCTGAAGCCAGCTTTGACAAGAGAAATGATCCCGCCATGAATGTTGGGGGAGGCGGCATGAGCCATGGTGGACTCCATCTGTGACATAAGTTCCTCATTTACCACAAGTCGGAGATGCTTCTACACACCTAAGCAAGAGGGTCATAGGTTGCTTTGTGGGCAGAGTTTGTGATCCAGGCTGCTTGCTTCCAGTTTTGGTGGTGTAGATATAAGATTACCATGTATTTAGAGATGGCACTCTGTCTGATAAAGGATAGGGAATAGTCTCTGGTATTTGGAGGTCTCTGTTGAAGTCCGTGTCCAAGTCCACCTGAAATGTCCCTCTTCCACCTAGGGAAGCATAATGTTCCATGCAGATTTCCTCCGCCACTCTGAGATTATGCTGAAACACAAGTGCCATGTAGAGGTTCTCAAGATGATGACCAACAACATTTGTTGCTTTCTTGTGGGCCAACTGTAATTTCAGATGCTGAGATGAAACGTTCTTCTGCCTTGCCGGCAACACAATTAACCTAGGCAGCTACATGCTGTGCTTCTGAGCAGCAGGTGGAAGAAGAAGGACTCTACACCAGAGGTTCTTCTGGATCCTAGCAGGCCAAAATAGTTGCCATCTCTTCTCAATCTCTTGCATAGCGTATGCTTTCTCTTCTCTACCAGCCTGTTGTGGACTTCCGGTGGATGGCATTTGGCTCAGTTGAGTATCAGATTGCTCTTTTGGAGTCACTGTTTTCCTTGCAAGAAAGACACAGTGTCATTAAGAGGCACATTTTTTTTCTCCTGGTGAAATTGCAGTTAATGGACACCTTTGGCATCCAGTGCTGAGTGGCAGTCAGTTGTATGTAATGCTTTGGATAAATCTGTCATTGAAATGTAACATGTATGATGGGGAGGGAAGAGAAGAAGGGGCAAAATATTCATGCCCAGGTTGACTGAAACGGATAAAATGAAACGTCTTCCTATTCCATCTAATTGTTATTACTTTAATGTACGTGAAACTATCTCCCATCTACTTTCCAAAACTGAAATGAAAAGCCGCTTTGGTTATCAACACTGCTCAGTAAATGATTCCATCTTTTAAAGAAATTATCTTGCTCAATTGCCTTGAAGCATTGTCATCAGCTTCCCATTTTAAAATAATAATAATAATAATTTTAATGACTCTGTGCAGCAAGTAGAAACGACTGCTAGATTACTTAGGAAGCATCATTCTCGTTTGCGAGTCCTGATATATAAGGAAAGTGCTCCTTTATTATCCTTTTTAAAATTTAATGGATTTATTAAAGATTAGGAGATGATGGAATATATGGAGGTTGTGCCCCCCCCCCCCGGTGCTTTTTCCCTGGTGAGTCTGCTATCTCCTATCCTGCTCATTGTCAATTGATACTTTCACAGTCTCTGATTCTACCCCCACGTGGTTCTTTTTTCCTTAAATTTGATGGGACAGCTCACCAGACAGAAGGCACCTTCAAAATGAGGATTACCCTTGTCAAACAGAAAGAATAGGGTTCCTTAACTATTTGATTTTTAAAGAGTATTTTTACACCACCTTTCTCCTTGGAAAAGGACCCAAGGCAGCATTTACACATCCCAAAATTGGGGTGGGGGGGAAGAGACTCAGAACATCCCTTAGTACACAAGGCTGTCAACTATCCATGTCTTGAGGGATCTCATAACCCCTTGTGTCCACATGCTAGATGGGAGAAGGGTGTGTGTGGAAATGTAATCATGGAATTTATTTGAGAAAATGAGGAGGAGGGAGAGGTTATAGGACTAGGTGTTGAACCTCCAAGGCATATGTGGTCTTTGGACCTCTGGAGATCAGCCAAAGGCGTTAAATATGAAGAGCCTCACACAATTTTTTTTTAAAGTAGCAGTCCTGATTGGTCACTAACATGGTTGAATGCTCAACCCTTCTGATTGCATCCCAAACGTTTAAGAGTTTAGAACTTTAAAATGGGAATGTAAATCCTCATTTCCCTTTTACTGTCAGTGGAGGATCCAGACTATTGAAAATATTCTTATTATCCTGTGAGAGGGCTAGGTGTTTTGTGGCACTCTCAAAAAGGGAAGAGAGAGAAAAAGAATTATTTTCTCTTTTTTTGTATGCAAGTTCACCAGAATTATTCAAATGATCCTTGAATACAAAATATTCAAATTGCACCAAATGGGGATGGCTGATGCTCAGAGGCATGGAAGGATGGAGGAATGGTCAGTTAATAATTTTGGATGATGATTGATCATTGATGATTGATGATGATCCTTGCTGGCTTAGCTGGAAAATTTCTTCCCGAGGAGTTGTCTGGTCCAGTCAGGACAGGTTAAACCAGTGGTTCTCAACGTTCCTAATGCCACAACCCTTTAATACAGTTCCTCATGTTGTGGTGACCCCTTTTGCCCTGCTTGGAAGAGGCCACAAGCCTCCTTTGGCAGGCCACTGCTACAGGTGCCATAGAGAACTTCTCTCTAGAGGCATCCTCAACCAATCGCAACCTCCGGGGCCATTGACTGACATGTCCTCCGACCTATCAAGCTGTAACTCACTCTTTCCCGTCTTCCTCTCCTCCCTCCTCCAGACCAAAGCCGTTTCTGCCTTTTTCTTCACTGGCTCATGACGACCCCTGTGAAATTGTCGTTCGACCCCCAAAGGGGTCCCGACCTCCAGGATGGGAACCACTGGGTTAAACGGACATGAATAAAGAATTTATCACGTGTTCCTTACATTCGTAGTTCAGTCACAGGGCCTGGAGAGACATGTCTGTCCATCTTGGTTTCTCTCAGATGTAAATGTTTTTGATCTCCATTTTTTCCACCCAGTCTGAACTATGAATAAATTTGTGATGATGGCAAATGTTATTTAAAAAGAAGCTTGGCAGGATTCTCATTTAATCTCTAGTTCCAGTCTGTAACAGCGAATGGAAATGAAACCCCAGTAAGACTAAATAGAATGAATCCTGCTTACTCTAAGATATGTTGGAAATGTGAAAAAGAGCTTGGTACTTACTTGCATCTTTGGTGGGAATGTGAAATAGTCCAAAGGTTCTGGAAAAAAGTGTTTTTAGAGCTAAGTAATATGATTAAGATGGATATAGATTGTAATCCAGAGATAGCATTATTATCATTGTTAACAAGTAAAGATTATGTTGTTACAACAAAGGAACTAATAGCAAATTTTATGACAGCTGCTAGATTAATTATAGCAAAAAATTGGAAGTCAAAACTAGAATTCAAGATGGAAGACTGGTATAATGAACTTTGGGATATAGCTATAAACAATAAACTGTCCTGCAGTTTAAAGGTTAAATGAGGAGAAATGAAAAAAGACATTTTCTACGATATCTGGGGTAAATTTTTAGATTATGTACTAGTCGAAGGAAAACGGAAAGAGTCCACGAATATCTCACAACAATTCTGGAGAAGAGAACTTTAAGAAGACTACTAGAAGAATAGAAGATGGAGCAACGAATAAGAATGTATGGATGGCCCCGTGGGATGGGGGTGCACTTATATTGTTTGTTGTAGTTTTTTTTATTTTCATTTTCTTATGTTGTTGTATGTAGTTTAAAATTTAATAAAAAACATTAAAAAAATAAAAAAAATAAAAAAAGGAAACGAAACCCTACTGCCTTATTGCACACTTTTTAAGGAACACTGAAGCTCTAGGTTAGAACTGCTGGGGGGTTCCTTAGTTTAGGTCTCTGGGTTAGAGTTAGGGTTAGGGTTAGGGTTAGGAGCCAGAGAGGTAGGGAGTCAGATTCTCCACTTGTGCCTCCTTGATAGTGTTTGGACAGTGATCCATAGAGTCCCTTCCAGCTCTGCATTTCCAAAATCATGGTGGTGGTGGTGGTTGCCATAAATAGTACAGTACCACAATTTTCAGACTTTCATAATTTGTCTTTGAAGCAGGACATAGTGTGTGGGTATGTCACACCTGTCCCCATGGCCTCATTCAGAAGGAAGGCAGCTTCAGTCTTTAAACTATTTGAAACGCCTTCGGTGGAGAACAGGGGAGGTGCGGGCAGGGTAGCATGCAAGAAGCACTTTTTGAATAGCTGCCCATAGACAGTGGCAAGTGTTTCTAGCTCGAATATATAAGCACCATAAGGCATTCATGAAGAGATGGCTAAGCAGGAGCTCGTTTGTATACATTCTACTCATTCCTCCTTCTCGTATTGGTGGAGTACATGCAAAGTGCCAGAATATGAACACTGAAAGTGTTTAAAGTCCTGAGAATGGGTGGAGGAGTGCTTATTGCCTGAGATGCCACAGTTAAACCCTTTTAAGCTCAGATGACTTCAGTGGAAAACGTAACTAAGTTCTTAACCCAGCACATCCTCACTGAAATCAATAGGGTCTCAGTTGGCCTAATTGTATGGTAATAAAATGTTAATATTTGTTTACAAGAATGAAATTGCAGAGGGACATGCATGAGCAGATTCAGATAGCCAGAAGCTAAATGAGTAACTATGTAGCATGGCTTCTTTATAGAGAAGATGTAGACATCCCTTGTACTTTGATGCCATGGAGAAGTTCAGCATACTTATCCCATAGCCATCACTCATGGACATGCACATGAGCAGCAGGAGTAGTTTATGTGTTGATCTATCCTACTCATTTCATCCAAATTCACCCTACTAGTTTGGATGGATAGCTCAATGTTGAAGGTATCTGCCTGGAGAGCCAGAGGTTTTGGGAGTTCAATTCTCCTCTGTGCCTCCCAAGACAAGAGCTAGCCTGTCTCTCCTTTGGAAAACCTGTAGAGTCCCAGGGCACTCCCCAGGAAAAGGGAATGGTAAACCACTTCTGAGCATTCTCTACCTGGAAAACACTGAAAAGCATATTATTATTATTATTATTATTATTATTATTATTATTATTATTATTATTATTATTATTATTATTATTATTATTATTATTATTATTATTATTTAGGCATCACATCTACCTTCTTCAGCCCTATCTGCAGTGTTTCATATTGCATATGATTGCTAAGAAAACAAAACCAAAGTCTCCATAAGTTTCAGATTTATATTTATATGTGTATTATGGTACCTGTTTGGTTACAAAGAATTGGATGCCAAGATGTGTTATTCTAGCCAAAAGGATTTTAATATTACTACTTTCTTCCCTCTTTTTTCCCTGGCAATGACAGCTATAGAACTAGGGGCGAGTTATTGGTAATGATCTCCGAGGTTCCAAAGATCACTGTTTTCACGGTCTGCTCAAATCTGTTTCGAAAAATAAGCATCCACAAAACCCAATTTGGTAGGAGGTTGACTCTGGCCATTACAAAATAATGTCTGAGTGAGGAAGGCAAATCTGTTGGAAGAAACTCAAAGGAGGATGTATGCTTAGAGAGTTGAACCCCTTTAATTTCTTCTTCTAAAATCAAACGAGACAGGTACCATTTGGGCTGCAATTGGTCTAAAGTACAGAGTATAGTAAGACTGGTGACTTTTTATTCCAGTGAATTATATAGTTCTTAAACCATGTTATTGATTATCAGGAAGACAAAGCGAAGAGAGGTAAGACCTTCATCCTGAAAATCACTTGAGAGATGTGTTGTTGAGGTTGTACTTAGCAAGAGTGATTAGGGAGCACCAAAGGTGTGGCGGAGAAAGAAGAAATTGCTCAGCTGAACTGAGAAGATGCATCTACCGAAGAATGTAAGGAAATGAAATCCAGGGATATCCAGGTCAGGATGAGTTTATAAATTCATTGAAGGACAGGGGGAATCAAGAGAAACTCAAGAGTGGATTAAAGCTAACTTTTTCAGCATTGGTGTGTATAGATGCACTAGGAATATCCATCCTTGTCTCAAGCACATTTGTGTAGAAGGAAGGAAGGAAGGAAAGAAAGAAAGAAAGAAAGAAAGAAAGAAAGAAAGAAAGAAAGAAAGAAAGAAAGAAAGAAAGAAAGAAATCTTTGCTGTGGGAAAGCTGAGAGGGAAAGGTAGCCTCTGAGGCAATTTGCATATTTGTAAAATTGATTTTCTGCACTTCTCCAAATGTGCAAATTTGAAAAGTAGCAGCATTCCTGCCTTGCTCTATGTAACATTGAAAATATTTGCATTGGCTGGGTTCTATTTGATTTTTTGAGCAGCTGCTATGTCCTTTTGTACTTTCTCTATGAGTCTGTGGAGATTCTCAGTCATCCTCAGGCGAGGTTATCTGGTTCATGGCAACTGGACTTCTTTTCTTGTGGGATCAAACATTGTACTACTCATCCAAGTAGCTTCTTCAGTCTCTAGGAGTCTCTGTACATCTCCGTGTGCTCCTAACTTTTCAAATAAAAAAAGAGAGTGTTGGAGTCATCTTGCATACACTGAAGAAAAAAGGACTACCTAGAAGGAAGTGCCTATCTAACTTTTGTGCTGGGAGTGAAATCTCTTGCGAGGATTTGCACATCATCTACAGGTTGCCTTGACATAGAGAAACTGCCTCTCTCATCCCTACAGAAGATGACTGGTGGATTTCCTTAATGTGCCCGTTTTTCAGCAGTTTCCAGGGGAGTAACCATGGTGGTCCATTGTAGCAAAACCAAGAGAAAAAAATATCATGTGCTATCCCTAAAGAATGCCAAGTTTATTTCTCATGAACGTTTGTGGATTATGGTTTGCTTTATTGAATCAGTCATCTTTTCCCACAGACATCCACTTCTCCAAGCATTCTCACATATAGAGTTTTTGTGACTTTATATATAGCACACACATTCATGTAAACAAAGAGCCCCCCCCCAACATGGATCCATCTCTATAACAAATCCAGAATTTGTGGCATTTCTCTGTACCACTAGAGGGAGCCAGAGACCATGCTATCTATACGGTTCACTGTTATCACCAGTTTTTGGTACCCACAGGGTGGGGCTTGGAATTGATCCCTCGTGGATATTGAGGTCCTTCATTGGTAAGCATTGTCAACAATGGTCACCCATTTAGTCTTGGCAGGGTACATCACATTTCCTGATGTATGGAAATCTCCAGATTTGGGCCTTTACTGGACAGAATTCCTTCCTCCCAACATGATTTCAGATAAGTCTCCTTGTTCAGCTCACATTGCCATTAAATATGTTACCAAATACAAACACAACTGGAGTAGTAACATTTATTTGTATAAGCTCAGTGGCCCAGCCAATATTTTTTCTTTTGACTGGTGCTTGGGCACTTATAATAAATCTCCAGATAAATGCAGTAAGCATTTCATAAGAGATTTTTCAGCGTCCATGGTCAGAGGTCTAAAGGTTGGGAGGTTGATTCCTTATTGTGTCTTTAGGAGAAGAGGAGACTATGTGGTCATGGGTAAAGTTGCACAGTCCCAGGATGCATCTGGAAGAACAGAATGGGAAACCACTCTTTGTGTACTCTCTAGCTAGGAAACCCTGGAAAGAAGTCTCCATAAGTCAGAAGCGACTTGGTGGCACACAGTTATTATTTATTGTTATGGCCAGAAGAGATGCAGAGGCATGATTCACAGCATGCTGAATTATAGCAGATTTTTGGTAGGCTTTTTAGAAAATTCATGTACATTTTTCTCCATTTTGAATAATTGTCTTCCTGGATTAATATGTCTGCTTGGGAACCATGATAACTCATGACCCATATAGAAATGGAGATGTTTGGTGGTTCCTTCTTCTAATTTAACAACCCCTTTTGCAAAATAATGAGATGATCTAGGTCATTGGTGGTGAACCTTCGGCATTCCAGATGTTTGGACCACAACTTCCAGAATTCCAAGCCTAGATTGTCAATGACAAAGGACTGTGGGAGCTGTGGTTCAAAACATCTGGAGTGCCGAAGGTTCGCCACTGCTGATCTCGGTTATTTTGTGTGAAGTCAGGTAGCAAAGAAAGCCCATGACTCAGTCCCTGACTTGGGAAGCTCTTTTCTCTCACACAAAATACCAGAACTAGGGGACATGCACTCAAATTGAGGGCTGGGAGAGTAAGAACAGACAAAAGAAAATATTTTTTCACCCAGCGCGTTGTTAGTCTATGGAACTCCCTGCCACAGGATGTGGTGATGGCATCTGGCTTGTATGCCTTCAAAAGGGGATTGGATAGATTCCTGGAGGAAAAGTCCATCACAGGTTACAAACCATGATGGAGATGTGTAATCTCCAGGCTTAAAACCAGGGTACTTCAAGGGCCAGATGCAGGTGAGTGGTATCAGGAGACAGATATCTAGTCTCGTGCGCTCCCAGATGCATCTGGTGGGGCCACTGTGAGATACAGGAAGCTGGACTAGATGGGCCTTTGGCCTGATCCAGCATGGCTCTTCTTATGTTCTTATGTTCTTATGAGCAGGGTTGGAACCAGATTCTGGACTCTTAATGTGCATATTTTGCTTTTATAAACTTGGAGGATGCTCTTTCAGAGAAGCGTTCAGATTAGCAAATCTGCTGGATGAAGTCCAGCTGTCATGGCTAAAAGAATTTGACTGCATGTTTGATGTCCCATAAATAATTAGTTCAAGGAACCAAAGTCACCTTGTGGACTAATCAGAGTATTGATGATAAGGGGTCCCTTTTAAATATTAGCGATCTAGAAGGAAAACATAGCTGTTGGATGATGGTTGCAACAGTGGGGTGGAGCATAACTTCTCCTGTGCTAAAACATGTTTTTATTGAAGGGTATTCCATCTGTGCTGATGAAAAACAAGAGATTGATATTGATTTGAGAACAACCCCCCCCCACACACACACAAGAATTATTTATCCATTGTGGTTCTAATAAGAATAAAGCATCAACAGTGTGGCTGTCACTGTGGTGATACGAGTTTATCAAAAGAAATCTTTACAAGGCAACTTTGGTTGAGTGAATTATTAATGGTGGAAATATAACCTTTAACTCATTCACTCTATTGTGTGGTGCTGTTCTCCTCTCTCTTGCGTAAAGAGGAACAATAAATCAGTTGGAGGATGAGATATTAAAGATAAGATGTATTGCTTGAATCATGAAATCGCCTACACAAATATCAGTTAAAGGTTCTGCTTTGAAACACTTCTTCTGTTTGTGTATTTGACAGTGATATATTATTCTGGCCAAGGTTTTGTTTTATAGTGAGACTGAACATTGAAGGAACACTGTTTTCTCCTCCAAAATGTAGGAGGTCGTAAGTGGGCTCTAGTGAACTCAGTTGCAATGAAGTTCATGTCAGGATGAACTATCTTCATAATTATACTGTATATCAAGGATACAGTCCTAAATAGGGCATAAACCCCACTGGACATGGAATGTCTTCCTAAATAAACATGGATAGGACCCTGGTGTAGAATGGCAGTCCTGTCTATATACATATTCGGGTCAGCACCATCAAAATCTGCAAAATACACATGCAGGCAAATATGCATAGGATTGTGCTGCCATTTCTCCATTCTTACAAATACATTCAGTACCTGAAATCCTGTTGCTTGGTGCAGTAAGCCCACTGAATCAATGGGACGTCTGGAAGACCTTATTTCCCAAATCCCCAGTTATTCTATGCACTTACTTTGTCTAGTTTTTATTTACTGTGGTAAGCAACAAGATTTCAGCCATCATCTCAGATATTTTTACAATGATCCTTTGAAGGCAGACCAGTAGAGTCATCTCCAGACTGGGGACCAAGATATGGTGATTTGTGAATGGGTTTTATTACAACTTTAGTACAAAAGCAGAATTGTGCAGCTCACTTCCCCTCTCAAAATTCACTGAGCCTTGCTCCTTGCCCTCTTTTATTCTACATTGACTAGCAAATGTTGTAGAAGATGATGGGCAGATCCCCCTATTAGTTAAATCTGGAAATGCTGGGGTGGGTTTGTTCCATGAAAACCACCAAAGGATCTTGTCGGTGAAGATTCTCAGTCATTCAGTTGAGGTTATCTAGAAGCTGAGTCATGGCAACTTGACTTCTTTTCTTGTGGGATCAAAACCTTTTGCTACTCATCCAAAGAGCTTCTTCAGCCTGAGGAAAGTTGGTAGGAGACCATACTCCACCTTGTCTTCACTTCACCCAGGGCTGATTAGGCTTGTTAGATGGACAGTGGCCATGTGTGTGTATGAAAGTTACACCTCCGCCACCCTTCCCAATGCCCATTAAGCATGGGTCATTAGTAGTGGGCTTTCTGTTATATATTATTTATTTATTTATTTGTTTATTTTAGAATGTTTTTACTCCACCTTTCTCCTTGGAAAAGGACCCAAGGCAGCTTACAGTAACGAGGGATAATATATTTTCCCGTACAATTAAGATATGTTCAAGTATTCGAGAACAAGGAATTGAGGGACATCTTTCAGCATCAATAGACAACATTACATTAAACCTACAAGGTTATAAGTAGTTGTCAACTCAAAGTCTATGTGAACCTATAGATTCATATAAAAGACACATAATAGGTAGTCCATCATTCAGGCAAAGCTTGCCTGAAGAGAAAGGTCTTTGCCTGTTTCTGGAAGGACAACAGAGATGAGGCAATCCTGGCCTCTAGTGGGAGGGAGTTCCAGAGTCTGGGCGCAGCAGCTGAGAAGGCCCTTTCATGGGTTCCCATGAGATGTACCTGTAAATCTTCCATCCCTGTTGAGACACCAAAGGATCTCATCACACCTGAAAGACAAGGTGTCATCAGCAGATTGTGATGCAAGAGGCTTTGTCTGACAGCAAATTAGAAACAAAAGATTCCCACACTTTTGGCTTACACCCTTGAGCGGTTCCAGTACATTTTACTTCTGAGCTACTGTTTCAGCCATCTTTTATTTTATTTTATTTGCCTTTCTGTTCATGGCTGCATGGGACTCAAGGCCTCCATTTTATGATTCTCCACCGAGGTCTCTGCTCCTACACACTACCTGAGATGCCTCCTCCTTTTTTTAATATCGCCACTTGAGTTTTAACTCAAGTAGTACATTTTAGGAGCTGGATTCTAAAACTTGATGGAATGGATTTCCAAGGCTCCATGTCAATCTTTCTTCCGGCTCAGTCCTAGCCTGCTGTGTTGTGTGATGTCTTTATGGGCCTCACTCTATAAACGAACATGATACCTTAAAAATGCTACATGTCTCAAAGTTAGTTTGGGTGGTGGTGGTGGAAGTTATCACTAGCAACTGCATTCTGTAGAATCTTTCCAAATGCTTTGCTGGGCCAAGGGGTTGTTTAACCAGAGCTCAAATACATCATTCTGATGGATTAAAAAAGTGCACCGGGGTTGTTATTATGTAGTTTTGTCACATGAAGAGAAGGGCTCTTTCTATTACATTAGTATAAGTCAGAACTAGAGGGAGTTCTGGTCTGTTTTCACCTATGCTGGCTCTACAGGCTTTTTTTTAAAGGAGGGGACTGCTCATCCCCTCTTATTAGTGGTAACCCCCTGCCGATCGCAGGGGTTAGGGGCCCACCCCACCCGCGATCCATGAAAATCTGCGATATGTGGAAGCGGGTGGGGGGCGGGGGGCAATCCAATCGCCCCCCACTGCCCCCCTTGTGCGGCTGCGAGGCCCTCCGTAGTCGCCCGGGGCAGCTGCGGGGAGGGAAGCTGTCTGTCCCCGCAGCGGTCCTGCGCGGCTGCGAGGCCCTCTGTAGTCGCCCGGGGCAGCTGCGGGGAGGGACGCTGTGGCTCCGAGGGAGGTGCGGGGGGAGGGCACGGAGCCACCAGGTCCCCCTCCCTGTGGTGCAGGTACTGTGATCCAAGGATGCAGCGGGACCGCGGGACCTGAAGCGCGAAATGGCGGGGGGTTACTGTACTTGTGTTTTCTGTCTTCCCATTTTCCATTTCTCAGCGTGCCATTTAGATTATACTGTTGTAAACCGCCCAGAGTAGTGTTGCAGGTAGATGGGTGGTATAATAATAATAATAATAATAATAATAATAATAATAATAATAATAATAATAATAATAATAATAATAATAATAATAATGGTGGTGGTGGTGGTGGTGGTAGCGGCGGCGGCGGCGACAACGACGACAACAACAACAACAACGATGATGATGATCGTATTTTTCTTGTTCTTAGGTTTAACATTGCCTTTTAGTGATATTAACCACCATTGTTAGGCTCATCGTTTTCAGCTTGAAATGTTGTCATTCAGTGTTGGGTCCTTTCCAAGGAGAAAGGCAGGGCAAAAAGATTTAAGATAGATAGATAGATAGATAGATAGATAGATAGATAGATAGATAGATAGATAGATAGATAGATAGATAGATAGATAGATAGATAGATAGATAGATACCGGTAGGCGTGGCACCAGTGTTCAGGAAACACTGCAAAGTGATAGGAAGTTGGAGATGCCTTCAACTGGAGAACACTTGGTGGCTTTCTGTGTGTAGTCCAGAGCTTGGAAATGTGTATTGTGTTGTTTTGGCTGTTGGAGCAAAGGTTCCCTTCAGAAGGGCTCCTAGCTGTGTTGTCTGGGAGGTTCTGGGTACTGTCTGAAAAGAGTTGTTCAGCCCTCCTCTGAGGCATCGTTCATCGTTTCCAGGAATCCAGTTCTTTCAAACCTCTGAAAGAGTACTTACAAATCTACTTCGCAACCCTCACTATTTACCATGCTTCATTTTATCTTCCTGTAATTGTGGTATCTTTTTGTATATCATTCTTTCCTGTTGAGCTTTGCATAGGTACCATTCTATTCCCCCATCTGTACTCTATTCTGCTAGCAAGCACTCCTAATAATTGAGTTTGTGTTGCTCGGGGCTGATCTTATGTGACTTGAGGTCAGTGCATCACTTCCCCTCTGTACTGTTCTCAGGTTGCATGGAGAGGGAGCAGTCCTTCTGTATGCCATTTAAAATCCACACATTGATGCAAGACAATACACTTCCTCCAGCTTTGTCCTACCCTTTTCCTTTGTCCCAGACCCTGTTGTCTTGATATTTCTTTTCCCTTTTGTAGCAAGACAGGCGACAGAGGTGACTCATACAACACATTGTGTTTCCACGTAGGCATAAGAAGCTCTTGTATGTAGTTATTCATCTTTCCTGTTGAGTTTGTAATAGGTGTCTTCACGTAAAGCAGCACAGTGATTGATAGAGCTGATTCTTCACACGAGTAAGCGTTGCAGTGTGAACCTTTTCTGCTCTTTTCCTTGAAAAACAAAAGGGGAATGAATGTTAACCTCAGCGATTTGAGGTTTATTTGTTTATTTATTTATTGATATATTTGTTCAATTTTCATACCGCCCGTCTGGCAGAAAGCCACTCTGGGTGGTTAATTCCATAGATCTGGGATCCATTCCAATATTGGCCCGATTGTAATCAAGGCATGTAACTTGGTTAACAAATGCCAGTCATTTCAGCGGGTCTACTCTAATTGCTGCCACCATTCGTTGTAGTATAGAATTGCCACCAAAACAGGAATACTAAGATTTGCTTAATTCACTTTTGACAGTTATACCGAGATACGATGACTCACACACATTGTGGTGTGTTCAGAAAGCTAGTTTCCTATCCCAAGGCCCATTTTATTTAGTTTTTCTGTTCTGCTCCAAGTTGACTTCAAGATCACTTATTTCTTTAAGGATTTCTGATTAAACCCTACTCTCTATAACCATGTTTTTGTGAATGTCGAGAATGTCCAGAGTCTGAGAGAAGATCAGCAAGTGAACCCTGTGGAAAGGGAGATTATGGGATTAAACAGCTTTTAAAAAGCTTAGGTAGCCTTTTAAAAGGATCAGTGAAATCTTCAGAGAATAGATCTTTAGAAACATATCTTAGACTGAAACTCAAGAGGGCTGTGTTCTTGATTACCACACACAAGAAATTGCCTCTTCATTAGACTTTGGCGTGTGGACTCACAGTGGTGTAGTGGCTGGAATTTCTGATGAAGATTTTAGGGCCGTGGTTCCAAACTTTCGGTCCCCAGATGTCCTTGGACTACAACTCCCCCAAACCATCGCAACTATCTTTGCTGGCAAGGGCTTCTGGGATTTGCAGTCCAAAAACACCTGGAAACCCAAGGTTGGGAACCACTGCTTTAGAAGATTCAAGTCCCAATTTCAAGAAAGATTTATGGGGGAGTATATAGTGTGGAATCAACAGATGTGAAGTCCTTCTGAACAAAATGGGTGGTATTTTATGTTCTGGAATTGCCCACAGAAATCCACAAAAAAGTGTATTTTTGTTGTATATTTATATATTTGACTTACATCCTGACCTCCTCCCAGGATTTACACTCATTTTATTTTATTTCTATGACAAGGTGGCTGAAATCACATAGCAGACCCCATTGAAGCCAGTAAAATATAACACTGCTGTGCAGTTAGATAAATGAAAATAGTGAAAAGCATTGCAGAAATTTGAATGTTTTGGTTAATTTATTTTGCTGCATAGTAGAATGATACAGATCCACATAAGATCCTTAGGTAGCCCACCTCTCTCTCATTAACTGGTGATTATAATGTTGATAACTTACTCTGAGACATTAGTATTAGAAAGAATAAGAATGTTTCTTTGCTTACAAATTGAACAACCAACTGACAGACAATGGGGGGGGGGAAATAACTCTTAACAGAGAGGCGGGACTGTCTTTGAATTCTGAGCCAAGAGGGTTAATGCTGCATGGATTGATAGCCATCCCATCCCAAAAGGCTTCCTCCCAGTCACTCAAATTATAGGCAGCATGCAAGATTGTAAAATGTCCTATAAGCACTATTATTTTTTTTTAAAAAACCCTATTCGAAACATACCCGCTGCATTCAGTAAATGCAGCTTTCCATAATGCCTTCACTTGTCCAGGGCTGTTAGAAAGGAAGGTATGTGCCTGCTTCTGGAAGTACCGGATGGGTTGGGTCAACCTGGCTTCACAGGGGAGTACATTGTACATCTGGGGAGCAGTCTCTGAAATCGATTGCAAAGTGACTCGTAAGAAGATCAGCGCCAGGACAGATAAAGCAGGCATAAAGTAGGGCTAAACCTTTGTGAACGGTTTGCGCTTGCAAGATTCCTTGCAGCCCTTTGCTTGGCTTGGTAGTTTTTTCAACTGACTCAGGTGTTATATAAGAAAAGTTGCGTTTGCTGCAGAGCGCACGAGAAACCTGGCAAGGACAGCTTGCTATCGGAAGCTCAACTTGATTGGAAGGGCCTTCTCTGTGACAGCTCCAAAACTGTGGAAGGGTCTCCCTCAGGAAATTATTTATTGATTTATTTATTTTAGAGTATTTTTTACCCTGCCTTTCTCCTTGGAAAAGGACCCAAGGTGGCTTACAGTAATGAGGGATAATCTACAGTCCAGTACAATTAAGACATGTTTGAGTATTTGAGAACATGGAATTGAGCGACATCTTACAGCATTAATAGACAACATTACATTAAAGCGACAAGGTTATAAATAGTTATCAACACAAAGTCTATGTGAACCGAAATATTAAAATACACATGGTAGTCCATTAGGTTGGACTGCTCCCTTAAATCGATGGCTAAAGACCCACAGTTTCAGACAGTCTTTTAACTTGTAACTTGCTTTGAATGTGTGACTTTTATGTGGATTCCCTGAATGCCTGTTAGTAAGTTTCTTTTTAAAGTTAGCTCTTTTTTGTTTTGATAGCTGAATTTGTTTTTAGTGTGTTTATCGTTGTGTTTAACCTCTCTTTCATGTAAACTTTTGATTCGCCTAGAGTCCTCATAGGGGAAGAAAGGTGGATTAGAAATAATAATAATAATAATAATAATAATAATAATAATAATAATAATAATAATAATAATAATAATAATAATAATAATAATAATAATAATAATAATAATAATCTTTATTTCTATGCTGCCTTTCTCCCCAAAGGGACCCAATGCGTCTTACAGCAATAATTCAATACAATCAGAAAAATTAATAACAAGACAGATATATTAAAACAGCTCACAACTCTATTAGCTATTTTTTTTCTGTCTCACACACCTTACACTTTTTTGTACACCTAGCCATCTTTACTTGTTTTTTTTTTTATATTGGGAGCTGTGTAACAAGTAAATTTCCCCAGTTGTGGGGTCAATAAAGATTTATCTTGTCTTATCTTATCTTATCTTATCTTATCTATTAAAAATAGCAAAAAAACATTTAAAAACAATAATTAAAAACACTATAGCAGCAACAGTTTAAAAGACCCCCAGCCAAAAAAACTGAATATTGAGATGCTATAAAAAATTGAAAAAGGCCAGAGTCTGTGAACTAACTAACTAACTAACTAACTAACTAACTAACTAACTAACTAACTAACTAACTAACTAACTAAAAAAGCAAGCAAGCACCTACATTATGACCATCTAATGTTTGCAGGATTTTCCTTGTGTATCTCCGAGAGAAACCCAAACACAAGGAGAAATGTTGCAATCCAGCAGAGAAAGTCAAAGATCTTGGCTGTGTGACCCTTAAAAAATGGTCTGTGTGCAGAGAGAGGCCTTTGGGCTGCCGTTCTTTGTCTGCCAGTTCCAGCGAAAGAAACCTCAGAGCGTTGGGGTCGCTTGTCTCAGCCTTTTAATCAAAGATTGCAGCCTCTATTGCTCTGTGCTGCTGGGAGCAAATTACTCCACTTCCCTATGACTCCATTAGACTGGCACTAGGCTTTCCCTTGAAATGCACAATGGCCAGTCGTTAGGGGGAGATAATTAGTCTGCAGTTATCTCATCTTTTAACTTTTTTTTCTTTAATTGAATGGCTTCTCCACCTAAATGGCTTCTCCACCTACCTCCTTTGAATCCTAGGTGCTGTGAAATCTGTAGGTTCTAATCTTTTCTGCCTTCTCCACCAGGAGGAGGTGGGGAAAACCAGCCTTTCTGTACTGGTGGTGATCCTGTTACTAACTCCGAAGAAACAAAAAAAGAGTTGAGTACTAAACAGATTGTCATTATTTAAAACCCAGTGAGAATCTTTCTCTCTCAATGAGCCCAGAAACTGAAGCTTTCTTTGTCTCCTTGATAAAGTTGATAATTTGCACAAAAGAAATCTAATGGCCAATGAGCAGCTAAGACAGAAGGCTTGGCTGATCATTAAGAAAGATGCAAGCAACCCATGCAGTGCCTCAGATCCCTGAATAAAGCAGCTGTCTTACTGGGTTAGGGTAACCTGTGCAGTTTGGATGATTTTGCACAGTTTGCCACTGAACATGGGATTTTTTTTTCAAAATGGCAGCCTCACCAGATACAGCAGGTACATCGGAAAGACCAGAATGTTCCTTATCCTTGCCAGGGAGGGGAATCAATGTTGTAGTTATTCATCCTTGCACATGAGCCGGAGAAAGAAGAGCAAGCATTTATTGCATCCCTGCTCCTGTTCGTTAATAAAAAGAGAGAGAATTGTTCATGTTGCTCTAGATTTTAATGCTGTTTCATTTGAGCAAGAATTTTCTGCTCCTAGGAAGTGCTCGTATGCTGAACAGCACACTGTTGCCTAAGTAGTTCCTTTCTTTTTGTACCAGATGGTTTCTTTTCACCTGCTTGCAGCCCACTGTGTTGCTCCTTTAGTTTTGTTGTGTGTGTCTTTTAATTCTCTGGCATTTTGCCTGTTGTGGAACCCACCTGCTACATCTGCTTGTTTCCAACCTCTTGTCTGGCTCAGCAGCTGATTAGCATTGTTTGCCTCATGAAACAAGATTGCTCCTCCTGTTTCATTGGCCCTTGCCACACTGTGGGGTGGGGTGGGGTGGATGGATGCTTTTTAGACGGGACATGAAACCCCAACCGTGCCTCTGTTGGAGGTGACATGTCTTTTCCATTGGTTGCGTATGAACCGCCTTCATGGTAGGTGAGCAACAGTTGCAACTAGAGATGGGCGTTTCGTTTCGGAAGGGAACTGGTTTTGAAATGAAACACGCCAGCACAGCTGACACTCGGAACCCAGTTCCACCCTCTGGAACAAAATCAACCATGGTTGTACCTTGCTGTAGTTTGTGCTGGGTGAAATTCCATCCAGGAAGCAGCCTCCGATGCGTCATCTTTCCCTGTCCCTGGCGCTGGCCAGTCAGGCATGATGCATGTCCTTGCACAGCTTCTGATTGGCCAGCGCCAGGGAGAGGGAAAGATGACGCATCGGAGGCTGCTTCCTGATTGGAATTTCGCCCAGCACAAACTACAGCAAGGTAAGACAGTGGTTGAATTTGTTCTAGAGGGTGGAACTGGGTTCCGAGTGCCAGCTGTGCTGGCGTGTTTCATTTCAGAACCAGCCCCCTTCCGAAACGAAACACCCATCTTGCCAACATTGCTCAAAGAAGTTCTCTAGCCATTCTTAAATATCTCAAGACAGCTGGCGGCCAATATATTCCTGCAGCACTTAAATTATTCCAAGCCAAGTCAATTTCCCAACTTCTATATAGTGCCCAATTAGGTCCCCTTTCCAATTACTCTCCACTGGAATGGGTACAATCCAAATTTGTAAGATCGGCCTTACAAGTTCCCAAATGTGTCCCAAATGTTACTCTCTGATTAGAGTTAGGCCTCATGAAAGTGGAGGCTAGAGCTTGGGTGGCTATTCTTACCTATTGGATTAGACTGCATTTCTTCCCTAAGGGTTTAGCCCCCCTTATTAGAAAAGATGACTTTAAATCCAAATGGGAAGGGGCTATAATATCTAAAATCCTATCCTTAGGTCTGCCCCAAGACATCCTTTTTACCATGAAGTATGATCAGGCCAAAGCAGTTATTAAGCAGCGGGTTACCGACTCAGAACGACAACTGGATCTAGCTAGCTCCCCTGCCTTTATTGTTAATGACTCCTGAAGGTATCTATCTTTCCCAATGAGATACTTAGCCAAGCTTGAGATACCCACCCACCGGAGGGCCTTTACCTTGGCCCGATGTCATGCCCTCCCTTCTGCTGTTCTTGAGGGACGATATTGGAGATCTCCCTATTCGGAGAGGCTATGTCCCTGTGACTCTGGCGATATTGAGGCAAAAGAACATGTACTTCTTCACTGTTCCTTTTATAAAGACACCAGGGCTAAGCTTATATCTCCAATAATCTATAAATATCCAGGACGCTCTGGTCATTATTATACTCAGTTACTTCTATCAGATATGAATTTTTCTATTACATATAGTGTGGCCAGGTTCTGCGCCACAGCGATCAAAATCCGCAGGACAATGACCAGCGTCATCAATTAACTAAAAGTACCACTTACGATACATAGCTCCTAAGTATCAACAACTCTTGATTAACAAACAAATGTGGGATGTCTTATGTGTATGGAACAGTATGTATATACAGTATGTACTCTGATGTCTTTTGTATATATCTATCTTGATCTTCCTCTATGGCTCGTTGACATCACTAATTCCTCAGATACTAATAAGGTATAGCTTCATGATGGTCAGGATGGATTTGTGGGCAGTTTTTATATTATATTATAGATTTTATATATAATATATTTTATATTCTATATTTTATATCTTATCTATTTTACTACTATTTATATACCACATCCTATTGCTGGTCACTGACCGTAATAAAGTTTGTTTGATTGATTGATTGTTCTAGAGGGTGGCACTGGTTTCCGAGCACCAGCTGTGCTGGCATGTTTCATTTCGGAACCAGCCCCCTTCCAAAACGAAACACCCATCTCTAGTTGCAACAAGAAATGTTTGGTCTCAACCCAGAAGGAAAAGTGTCCAATATGACTATTATTTGATCTTGAACTTTGTATGGGTAGTTCAGGGCAGCATACATGGCTTCCTTGCACAGGTCCTGACCCCCAGACGAGTACCCTCAAAACCGATAAACTTCTGTAAAAGGTCTGGAAGAGGCAGATGTGGGAAGCTTTATTTATTTATGTATTTATGTATTTATTTATTTGATTTATATACTGTGCCATTCAGCAATGAGCCCCCTCTGGGCGGTTTACAGAAATAACAGCAAAATATAAAAATACAGTGCATAAACATTATACAATAAATACACGGCAGAGCATAATAAAACATACCAAGCATAACTAAATCAAGCTCATAAAATCAAAACAGAGGGCAAAGAAAGACTAAAGGCTGAACAAGATGGATTAAATAACAGAGGAGAGTCATAGAAGAAAGGCTTTCTGAATGGCCACTGCATTGCTTTGAATCTCCTGGGCGAACAAGGCCAGTGTGATCTGATCAAAGATTACAGGCAGTGCTCTGATTCCTCTCTCAACTCAGCTGCCACCATATTCGGGCACAGGAGCAGGGCAGGATTGTGGAGGAATTGCCCAGCTTCACTTCTGCCTTGCTTATCCACACCCCAAGCACCCTTCCAAACTGGCTTTCTGTGCAGCTGATCACCTGTTAAGTCTTTCTGGTGTCACTGTTAGGTAGATCCTCCATGGCATGTGACGTTGATGGGTTTTGGTTTCTGCTCTATATCCAGAGCGGTGTCCTGCCAAGATACTGCCCCGTTAGCACTTGAAGCACTCTCTGGGCATTTTACAATTTAATGATGGCAAGCAACACAGGGCTGCCGCCCCTCTGTGCAAGCTGGGTGCTTGGTTTACTGTGCTCAGAAGGCTGGAAGGCTGAGTGAACCTCAATCCTGGTATTGAACCTGAGCTATGTGCACAGTTTTGATTGCAGTGTAACCACTGTGCCAACAGGTGGGGGGGGGACTTCAAGTTCCCACACCTTCCTCCGGCGTGTATAAGTCTTCACTGTACAGTATGCAACTGTGGTCCAGCAATCTCCCCCCCCCCCCAATCATGTGAAAAGAGCACCCTACAGAATCATTCATATGTAAAGATTTTGGCAGAAGGTTCCGTGTATAACAGCAAGAATTGTAGCATCCTTCAAGTTGGAAGTCTCCAGGCATTTTAGGTTACAGCTGCAAGGAAATCCAGCCACCACAGACTCTTATTCTGGTGATAGGTTCTGTAATCCAAACCCAGGTGAGCTATCGGGGTGGTGGTGGCTGCTTTATGCAGTGGGTTCAACTCCTAATAGTTTTACCATTTGCCACCCTTTCTGAGTCCACCTCTCTGTGACACACTCCTCAATTCACTGCCCAGCTGTGAAATAGTGCTACTAACACCTGCATCTATTGATGAGTGACCAGAAAAGAGAATCAATTACCAACAAAAATGCGAATTCCCCATTCATCCAGGTGCTCAGCCAAAGACAAATGAGACTCCAGAACACGATCTGACATGCTATATTCATTCATCAGTGAATCCACACAAACCGGATGAAGTGTAGTTCAGTGCATGCCATGGCACATCTGTTTATGGCTCCCTGTCTCTCTGCGGGCAAGAGGCGCCACTCATGCTGCCGGATCCATGCTTTTAGTCCTCACAGGCAGTGATGGAAGCACAGAAGGCTGCTTTTGATCATTGGGCACCTGTGTGTGACCAACATAGCTTCTTGGGTTGTAATTCCCCTTTGCTACATCGGTGGTATCTCCATTGGTGAGAGACAGCAAAAAGGACACAACAGGTAGCAAAGACATGCTAATTTTTGTTGTGATCTTCTGTATAAACTCCACCTCTCCCCACCCCCACCCCCACCACACATTGCAGGATAACTCAGCATTGTAGGTCTCTGGCTATAGACCAAGAGTTTGGAAGTTCGATTCCCCACACTTCTTCCTTGGCATGGGTTGAACCTAATGCTCCATAGGGTCCTTTCCCCTCTGCAGTTCTAAGATGATGAGATGATGATGATGATGGTGATGATGATGACGACAACAACAATGACAGATACAATTAATTTTTTTTAAAAAAATTAGTTTCTTTTAACATGCATGCATGTGAAAATGAACTTTTGTGTAATATTTTATCTTTCCCTGTTGCCCCTGGAAGCTTCCAGGATAGAAGTATGTACCCTTTACCCCTGTCCATGTCTCATTTCGGGAGGGGCTCCATGGGACTGCACCATGCCCCTGGAGGCTGCATGGCAGCCATCTCAGCATTAGAAAAGGCACAGAGAGTACCTTGCAGTAGCCGAAATGATCTCTCACCAAGGCGTGGGTCACTACGAACATAATTCTGGACTTTCAAATCATCCACACTGTAATGGATTATTTCCCGTTGCTGAGCGGAGCCTTGTCAGCCAGCCACTGTGTGTCACTTAATGAGGCTAAACCCAACAAGATTATCCATAAAACACCCTTTAAAAATGAGAAACAGCGGTAATGAACATTTACAAAGAATAGCGCTAGAAGTCTAGGAAGGGTACTTAATAACAGGTATCATGACCTTCTCATAGATTAAGGCTGTAATTAGGTGGAATTCTTTTGTTTGAGTGGATTTTTACACTACATTAAGATCTCTCTTCATTTCAAGGAGGGAAAAAAACTCTGTAATTTCACTGTACTCTAACTTTGTGATACTTGTAATATTGAAGGAGCAACACCAGTGATCTTGTTAAACCTCCTTTATATAACCTTGATCTGATATGTACTTATTGAAACATATTTGTCTCTGCATAAATATATGCATCCAAATTCACTGGTTAAAACGGATTAATAATTGATAATAAATGCATTAAGCATTACACTGCTGATGTGTTTAAGTAAATAACCCACCACACAGAAGGCAATACAACTAGGCACCAAATAGCAATTGGTAACAAATACATACATATTTCTAATGTATGCATTAGTTACATGTACACGTACATACCAAATGCATTACTGTTTTTTTCCTTACATTAGCCTCACAACAACCCTGAAAGATTGCTCTGTCTCGAAGTGGATGACCGTCCCAAGATAAGCCAGTTGCAGTTTCTTTTGAGACGTTATGCAGTCAATATAATTTCAAAATCTGAAATGTCATAAGTTAAGGAACTTCCATAGACATTGTCTCTTGCACATTGGGTTGTGCCACTCACCATGCTTTGGACAATGTCTCTAGAGAATTCTTAATTTATGGCAATTCATTTCCAAAGTCAAAATGGTGCAATAGGATTTCAGCCACTGACTTGTTTTGACTTGATAGGATTAGAACCTGGATCTTCCCAGAAAGGAAGAGTTAGGTCATCTTTCTTCCAAAGGTCTAATGCAATATTAGGTGCTCTTCAGTTTAGGAGTGGGTTGATAGGGACCACTAGAAAACAATGACTCCAATTCCACTGGGGCAGTGAATCCACTTTTGGTTTTAGTCCGACCTTAAAGCAATTACAGTGGCCCCCACCCTTTCGCGGTTCACATACTGCGGTCCCACTATATTGTGGGACCGCAGTAGCCCAAAGGGCTTAATGGAAAGAGGAGCAATTGCGCGCAGCTCACCTGCCCTCCCCTTGGGGGTGCGGGTGAGCAGTGTGTGATGTTTAAAGGGCTCTCGGCCGTGGAGACAAGCATTTGTCTCTGCAGCCGGGAGCCCTTTCCAAAGATCGCTCGACGCCCGCCCACCCTCCCCTGGGGGTAGTTGGCGTGCGGGGAGCTATGGTTAAAGGGCTCTCAGCCACGGAGACAAGCGCTTTTTTCTGCAGCCGGAACCCTTTCCAAAGATCGTTTGCCGCCTGCCTGCCCTCCCCTGGGGATTGTGGGTACACAGTGAGTGATGTCGGCTCTGGGCAGTGCACTACGGCGGTGGCGGGGGATCAGATCCCCCAACGCCGCCAGCACATGCTGCTCCGAGGCAGCTCTGGGCAGTGTGTGATGGCGGGGGCAGGGGATCGGATCTCCCAACGCCGCCGGAATGCGCTGCTCCGAGGTGGCTCTGTGCAGCCTGCGGCAGCGGCGACAGTGGATTGGGTCCTCCAATGACAATGGCGCGCACGGCTCCGAGGGGGCTCTGGACAGCACACGGCGGCAGCCCCTTGCCCCCCCGCCCCCCGACCTGCATCTGCATATTGCGGATTTTTAGTCATGGCGGGTCAGGTGGGTCCTTAACCCCCGTGATAGGCGGGGGGTTACTGTACCCCAATTGCTATTTGGTGCCTAGATGTGGTGCCTATGGTTCAGCATGATGGACAACTCCTGTAAAGTCTGGACTGGATTTTGGTCTTGATTAGATTTAAATTTATTGTTGGCAAAAGTACACATTTCTTTTCACAATCCAAAAAGGATTCTAGTTCAGTACTAGAACATAAGCCTTGCTTGCAGAAAGCCCTGGATTCAATGTTCTAGTTCTACGGAGATACAGGTAATGGTAGGTAGTAGGAAAAGATTGATTGCAGTCCATTAAATCCATGTTGGATTAATTGGAACTGCACTTTTACAGGGCAATAGACATTTGTGTAGGACAAGCATTATTTCAATTCTAATTGACAGGATGAAAACCAGGAGTAAATTGCAGCAGAGTCCCCTGTTGAATCAGTGGAACTTCCATAGATGTTGACTCACTGAATCACTGATTCAATGGACCTACTCTAGTTGCGAGTTCCTATTGGATTTCAAACATAGTTGGCTGCTCCTGTGTTGTATTTTTCCTTCTCCACCACCTCCTCCTCTTCCTCCTCCTCCATGTATGTGGCTGCAGAGTCAGAGTTCGATCCCCACTGTGCCCCCTTAACTTGATAATCTGTAGGATCCCATCCAGCTCTCCACCTCTTAGATGATTATGATGATGATGATGATGATGATGATGATGATGATGATGATGATGATGATGATGATGATACCCAAACTGACAGTGTCTGCCCTGTGGCCTATTTTCTGGCATTTAACGGTTTTCAGCTAATCTGGGCTGCTCTATTAGATCACAAACATTTATCTTTGTCTCTGCCCTACATGTGGCCCCCAGCAATTTTTCTAAATGTGAAGGTGGCCTTGAGGCTGGAAGAAGTTTCCTATCCTTGTTTTGACAGCAGTTTAGAAATGCTTTTAAAAAGGTGGGTGGATGGAGAGACAGATGGAGAAACAGACAGACAGACAGTTTGTTGAATGGAAGGACATGCATGTCACCATGTTGGGCCTGTTGGTGAGCTTTCCAATGATATAGGTCTTGCCATTGTGGGAAGGTGAATACTGCAGTAGGCATTCTGGTTGCATGCAAGTAGCATCCTTGATATTGACTTTTTATTGACTACTTGTAACAAAAAAAATGGTCTGGAAAGCCACATTTACCCGTCCCATCAGTCTGTTGGCCACTGCTGATTTAGATCTTGGTATCTGACCGCACTTATAAAAGACTGGTTCTCCATTTCTCCCAAAGCAGCCTCTGTCTTTTTATAGCTTTTGAATGCAGGAGAGCTTTGTGCGTGTGTGTGCGTGTGCGTGTGTGTGTGCGTGTGTGTGTGTGTGTGTGTGTGTGTGTGTGTGTGTGTGTGTGTGTGTGTGTGTTGGTTTTTTAAAAAAAATTATAGTGTTGCATTTTAATTCTGGCAAATTGCTTGCCAATTTAATACCGGCAACATCTAAACAGTAAGTAATTGCTTATGATAATGAGTGCAAACTAATTTACTGAAATATGTTAGTATTCACAATGCACTTTTACACTGCTCAGCTGTTCCAAAAATACAGCGCTCTGGTTCTAGCTGCAGCTTTTGGTGGGAGGGCTTTGTGTCCAGCAAAACAAAGCAAAGCAAAACAGAACAAAAATCTTCAAATAAGCTGCTTCTAACTTTATAGTTATTTCCCCAGCAATTGAGCCCATGTGGGTATAAGATATCTTTATCTTCTGAGTATGGGGAAAGCGGCAGCTGGCGGCAGCAATAATCACAAAAGAGGTTTAAATAATTCAGCTTAATTGCTGATTGATGTCTCAGAGATCAACATTTATGCCATGATAGAATGCTGCTGTTC
Source organism: Phrynocephalus guinanensis (assembly GCA_037367245.1). Classification (NCBI taxonomy): domain Eukaryota; kingdom Metazoa; phylum Chordata; class Lepidosauria; order Squamata; family Agamidae; genus Phrynocephalus; species Phrynocephalus guinanensis. The sequence goes on from CM074733.1 coordinate 39,371,605, forward strand.
CCATACAGACAATAAAGATTAATTTAAACAAATTCTAAAGCAAAGCAGTGCAGTCATTTATAGATTTTGATTCTCTTTCTTCCAATAGTCTTCTTTCTGCAGGTGATTATTATTTCCGCTGTGTCAGTCAGCTACATATGGATTGTGAGTGGCTGTTGATCTGTGTTTTCTTATTAAAACAAACCAGGGGGTTCAGTAGGCAAAAAGCTGGTTGAGGTTTTGTTGTTTGTAGCACTGGTTTCAAAGTATTTCCCATTAGTCCACTCTAGTATTATTTTGCATTGATTTTGAGATCTTAAGGTTGGGGAGGCCTTTGGCCCCAAAAGGCTGACTTGCCAAGAGCTACACATAGGTGCATACATGTCTACATGCCCTCCATACTTCTGTCCTACTCTGTATACAAGAAAGAGTACTCTGTATCCAAGAAAGCCATTGTGAATCTAGGTTGCATCAACAGAAGCATAGTGTCTTGATTAGGGTTGGGCATTTCGTTTAGGAACCGGTAGTTTACGAACCGAACCACACGAGCCCAGGTGGTCCTTGGAACTGGTTGATACATGCAGATCCAATTGCTTTACCTTTTTCTCTCTCTTGCACAAGGTTAAAATCCAAGTGGGAAGCATGCTGTGACATCATCTGTACTAGATCTGTGATGCTGGCCAATCAAGAACTGTGCAGGAACAGGCATCATCCTGCCTCCCTCTCTGATTGGCCAGCAGCACAAAGCAGGAAAGATGATGTCACAGCATGCTTGCTCGTTGGATTTTAACCCTGTGCAAGACAGAGAAAGGTAAAGCAATTGGATCTGCGTGTATCAGCTGGTTCCGAGGACCAGTTGGGCTCACGTGGTTCATTTTGTAACCTACTGGTTCCAAAACGAAATGCCCATCCCTAGTCTAGATCAAGGGAAGTGACTTTATTTTGCTCTGGTCAGACCCCACCTGGAGCACCGTGTCCTGTTCTGTGCACCTCAATGTAAAAAGGATGTTGGCAACCTTGAACAGGTCCAGAGGAGGGTGACCAGGATAGTTGAAGGTCTGGATGAAATGTCTTACGAGGAGCGGCTTAAGGAGCTGGGAATGTTTAGCCTTACAAAAATAAGGTTGAGAGGGGATATGATAGTTATGTTTAAATATTTGAAAGTATGTCACATTGAGGAAGGGACTGGTTTGTTCTCCATGGCTTCAGCAGAGACTAGGACTCAGGGCAAAGGTTTCAAACTACAGGAAAAGAGATTCAATTTAATCATTAGGAAGCACTTCCTGACAGTCAGATCTGTTCTACAGTTTTTTGTTTTTGCCTGCACTGATTCCGGCAATAAAGAGTGTTGGCCTTTCCATGGTCATGCACAAATCAAAAAATTGACATTTTTTTCAAAGGTTCACTTCAGTGGTTGTTTTTATGAAGGTATCCAGAAAATATCTTCCTCTCATATGAAAAAAAACAAACTCCCAGGCAGGTCCGATACATATCAAGCCCAGGTCCTGGTTTCTGATGTGTCTGGTGAAGTTATCATCAAGTTTGCAAAAATCTGTATGATTGCAAACATAACATGAAAACAATTGGTAAATCATTCTGTCCATCATGGAGAGAGGCTTTGAGGTCTTCCAACACCCGTTTTTCATGAGAAAGCAAGAGTGATTGTGATGGTATGTCCTCTCCTCATTTTATATCCCAGCTGACTCCAGATACAGCTTACAAAATGATTTAAAAAGCAGATACTGTACACAGTACTTTATATTAAAAGGCAATGAAATATGTTATAGTAAAGGAACTGCTGAATTAAAACTTTTTACAATACTTTGAAATGCATCATTAAAAGTTAAAAAATACATCTCCCATTAAAATCCCCTCCTCTATCAGTATTCCCCTTCTTTTGCCACCATTATTACAATCCATCTGAAATATCTTTTTGTCTTGATTCGAGGATGCTTCACCTTGGGGAGTTCTTATTCCAAATTTTATTCTAATCATGTGTTTTTCAGATTCCATCCTATGCCCAGGCATAAAAAACATTGTGTGGCCCTCACCGGAAGACCATTGACATTACAAGCAGTGTAGCATCATACATTGATTTGATATAGTGGTAGAATGGCCCACTGTTGCTGGTTGTGGAATGGCACTGATATGGGAAGCGATTGCTTGATAATGCAAAGATGATAATCATCACAGGAAATGGCATGTCTTAATAGATGTATTGGGGGAAAGTCCATATTTGAAATGCCAGAAGTTGGAAGCAACACAATATGAAAAAAGGAAGGGAAAAAAGTATAGCTGGCAATGCAATCACGACTGAAAAAGATTCACGCCCCTTACAAGTCATTTCAGTGTCTAGAGCACTGGTTCCTAACCTTGGATCCCCAGATATCTTTGAACTGCAAATCCCAGAAACCCTGGACAGCGCAGTTCATGGTGAAGGCACCTGGGAGTTTTAGTCCATGAACATCTGGAGACTCTAAGTTGAAAACCACTGCTCTAGAGCAGTGTTTTCCAACCTTGGTGGCACGATCCCCCAAGGCAAGCAGTTTTGGACCACAACTCCAAAAATTCTAAGCCTGTATTTCCAATGGCAAAGGACTGTAGGAGTTGTGGTCCAAAACATCTGGAGGGCCAAAGTTTGGATAAGCCTGCCCCAAGGGATCCCAAGGGGGCCACAAGGTGTTTTCTGGGGTGTTGTCTTACATGTGTTATTTTTTTGTTTTGTTTAATAATTTCTTCCTTAACTTTTTGAAGCAGAATATTAAATTTAGCACATATGTGTAATATGCATGAGAAGCAGCCCAATTTGGGAAGAAAGAAACCTCTACGTTTTGACGATTTACTTGATTAAAAATGCCTTTTTATGCAAATCTGGCATTGGGGTTGCAGGTTTGATGGCTGTTATAAAAGAGAAGTATGAATTGAAAAAGGTGGTGAGCCACTGGTCTAGAGTGTGATGTCAGTGTGTGTACCTGATGCTAGGAGTGGGTTAAACTGTGCACCTTAGGTGTGGCATGAAACCCCCATCATGTGACCTTAGAGTTGGGCAAAGTGCAGCAGATAGGAATGGGCAGGTACATGGCGATTATCTCGGTCAGTGGAGGCAAACCTTCGGCACTCCAGATGTTTTGGACCACAACTCCCACAGACTTTGATCATTGGCAATATAGGCTTGGAGTTCTGGGAGTTGTGGTCCAAAACATCTGGAGTGCCAAAGGTTCACCACCACTGATCTAGGTTCGTGTTTCCTCCCCCCACCATTATATTTGTGGCATTGTCACTGCAGTCTTCCAGCTGACAATGTGGTTATATCTCTTTCACACACCGAGAGAAAAAATCCACATATTGCACATGCATTTTTAAATGTACAGTTTTTTCACATGTGCACCCATGTTTTTGCCTCCATTGTGGAATTACACATGGTTGATTATGCAAAGTTTTCAAATTGTCACTACAGTACGTTGCCCTGTGCATTTTGATTGCTTTCTAGAATTCATTGCTCACCTAGACATATATAAGGCAGTACACAGGGTGTTAAAACTACTTATACTGACTGGGAAATTTTGCAAGACACAGGTTTAAATAAAGTAACTTTTCCACACTGCAATGTAAAGCATCCCTTATGTGGTGGCCTCACAAAAAAACTTGAGGACTGTTGTAATCACAGTACAAGGACTTAGATCAAAGAGCTTTGAAAAGTAGGAATTTGTCAATTTATCTGCTTATCTGTTGGTGTTTAATATGCCATTTATGTTGAATCAGTGACAAACCAAATATTGCCTGTTCTCATACTGTATTATGCAAGAGGCAATATTCTAAAACCCGCGGGACTGATGGATAAAACACAGCGTATATATCCGTTTTCCAGAGGATAAGCACAGCAACAACAGTGTTTTTTATTTCAGCAAACACTATGATGGCCTTCAAGGAGTCAACCAGTCCTGCTCTGTAATTACCAGGGCTATGAAAAACAAACAGTTCAAAGCCTAATACACTCATTTGTCACTTCTGATCTCCATCCCTGGACTCTGGCAGTTGACTTGTCACTCAAAAAGAGCAGGATAAATCTTTCCCGAACCGGAGGGATAGCAATTACCAAAATGGCACCGCGTGTCTTCCCTCCCCCTTTCCCTTAACGTGTGCCAAGCTGGAATGTGAAGTGAGGTAACAGGCGGAAAACAACAACAACACTGATCTGGTGTAACATAAGGGGAGGAGGGAGCAAGTGGAACATTGGCTTGATCCGTCTGCGAGCCTCCGCTTCCCAGGCCCGGCATCAACATGTACCAAATGCCAGTGCATCTGGTTATTCCCTTCCAACATCCCCTGCCCCCAGCAGCACTGGCAACTGTTTTCTTTACAAGCAGAGATGGGCGGGAGCTGAATTTCCATTCAGTCATTTTGCAGTATTGAATGGAGTGACATGGAAAGTGGCAGAGCTGTTCATCAGGACGCAAAGCATTTGAGCACTCTAACAACCGATTCTTAAAAGACTTGGAACCTTGGTGAATTCAGCCACACTGAAGATGCTTGATGGTCATTTTCCTTTCTTTTTAAGAGAGGGGCGGTTTCGTCTTTTACAGTTCTGCAGCTGGCATGACAACAGGCTCCTCCCTCTCTGGCACAAAAGCTGTGCCCCAATTGGTGGGGGTGAGTCTTTCGGTGACACATGCCTTTGTCACATCCCATCTGGATTACTGTAATGGGCTTGACATGGGTCTGCCTCTGGAAAGTGTGAGGAAGTGCAGTCATTGGGTCAAAAATGTGGCAGTCAGGATGCTAAATGGGACTGATCGCAGGGGTCACATGTTATGGCAGCTCCGTTGGCTGCCAGTCTGTTACCAGGCACAGTTCAAAGTGCTGGCTTTATCCTATAAGGCCCTAAAAAGTTTGGGTCCAAGCTATCTCACTTAATGAGCCTGCTCGGTCTAACCACTCATGAGACAGTCAGTCAGTCAGTCAGGACCTTTATTGGCATCAAACCAAACATACAATACAATAGGATACAATAGATGCACATACAAGGAGTACGTGCCCAAATAAAATTGCACAGGTACTAAGATACGGAGCAACACATGTCATGGCAAAACACAAAATAACAGGTTGTGTCTGTTTAAAAAGTATTTGGCCATCAACCATGAAACTCTGGCTCACCTGGGGATAGTCATCCTTGTCCTAAGAGTGCGAAACTGAAGACTCTGTTGGGGAATGTAGCCTCTGTCGCTGGACCAATAGATTAATATATATGGCAATGGATCGGAGTATGTTACATCTTGCTAAGGTGAAGGCACGCCGTTATTGGGGGCTTTCTACAAAATACAAAGAGCTAGCCAGCTTATCAATATAAAGAGGGAGTTGAAGATTTAAGGGTGACCAAACTTTGCAGGCTGGTGCTAAGAGGTCTTGCCTTTCGATGTCTAATAGTCTGACTTTTAACAGTCTGTATGCCTGCACAAAGGATAGGGCACCCAAATAATCAGGTGAAATCCCCTTAGTTTGAATATTTTGAGAGCACAATTTAAGACAGGGAGAATAAAAGGAATCAGAAAGGATGCCTGATATTAGGGGGTCTTTATTAGACACATAACATATATTCACGTACCTGGCAGAGGAGATACCTTGATCATGACACAGTGGTTAAACTGCTGTAGTGCTCATGATCCAAAGTAGAGATGGGCATGACCAGAAATTTTTTTTTCGAGTTGTCGTTTTTCGGGACGGGTCCGTTTTGGGTCGTTTCCGTTTTTCGTGAAATTTTTCAAAAATTAGTTGTTTCGTCGTGTCGTTTGTCGTTTGTCGTTACCGCCACGATTTAGCACGACTTGACTTCCCAGAGCATGGGGTTAGGGGGTAAGGGCTAGGCTTAGGGTAACGGTTAAGGTTAGGGTGGGTTAGTGGGCTGTATCTCTGGGTGCCTCTGGCCCACTAAGAACACAGTGTACTGGCGTATGGGTTAGGGTTAGGGTTAGGATTAGGATTAGGGTTGGTGGGCTTTTTATGCCCTCTCTGGCACATCCAGAAGTCTCAGCAAAACCTGGCCATGCGATTGGTGGAATGGCTCCAAAAATTTGCATGGTCCCATCCCATGGCCAGCCCATCATTGCGCGTACGGAGGTGTAAAAAAAATAAAAATAAAATAAAATAAAATAAAATAAAATCAATGGAGACGTTTTGTTGCAAGAAAAACCTACTGTTGCTACTGTAAAAATTCAAACATTTAAAATAGCTAATTTTTGCATGTTTCTGTGGTGCTTTGGTGGGTTTTTGGACCACGATTTCAAAAAAAATATTGTGGTTGCCATTTTGGAACCCACCACACCGCATGGCAAATGGAGACGCCGAGGATGCCCCCTCCCAGCCTGGTACCAGCAAGTCTCAGCAAAACCTGGCCATGCGATTGGTGGAATGGCTCCAAAAATTTGCATGGTCCCATCCCATGGCCAGCCCATCATTGCGCTTGCGCAGGTGTAAAAAAATAAAAATAAAATAAAATAAAATAAAATCAATGGAGATGTTTTGTTGCAAGAAAAACCCACTGCTGCTACTGTAAAAATTCAAGCATTTAAAATAGCTAATTTTCGCATGTTTCTGTGGTGCTTTGGTGGGTTTTTGAACCACGATTTCAAAAAAAACTATTGCGGTCGCCATTTTGGATCCCCCCGCACCGCATGGCAAACGGAGACGCCGAGGATGCCCCCTCCCAGCCCGGTACCAGCAGCCCAGGACAGGAGGGGGGGAAGGCTGGAGTGGGGACCCCCCCCCCAGAAACCACCCCTCTGGTAGGTGCCCTCAGGCAGGCATATTTTCGCCTGCTTTTTTGGCCGGGAATCAGGGGTTTTTTATTTCTAAAACTTTTTTTCTTTGCCACTTGGCATCGCGCGATCGCCGCGCGATGCCAGGAACGACAACGACAAATCAGACCCAATTTTTCTTTTTTCGGTTCGAGTTCGAGTTCTGGTGGAGTAATTGTCGTTACCGTTTCCACTGCGTAACGGAAACGAGTAATGGAAACGGAAACGAGAATTTCACCAAGTCGTGCCCATGTCTAATCCAAAGTTCAATCCTGGGTAGCCGGCTCAAGGTTGACTCATCCTTCCTTGAATCATAGAATCATAGAGTTGGAATGTAGCGTTGAGACCTCAAGGGCCATCCAGTCCTTCCCTCTGCCATGCAGGAACCCCCATTCCAGGACTCCTGACAGATGGCCATCCAGCCTCTGCTTAAAAACCTCCAAAAAAAGAGACTCCACCACCATCCGTGGCAGCATATTCCACTGCCGAACAGCTCTAACTGTCCTGAAGTTCCTCCTAATGTTTAAATTGAATCTCTTTCTTTGTAGTTTGATACCATTGCCCTACATCCTAGTTTCTGAAGCCATGGAAAACAAACCAGTCCCCTCTTCAATATGACTTCCTTTCAAATATTTAAACATAGCTATCATATCCCCTCTCAGCCTTCTTTTTGAAAGGCTAAATATTCCCAGTTCCCTAAGCCCTTCCTCATAAGACATTTCTTCCAGACCTTCAACCATCCTGGTCACCCTCCTCTGCACCCGCTCAAAGCTGTCAACATCCTTTCTAAATTGAGACACACAGAACTGGACACAGTACTCCAGGTGGGGTCTGACCAGAGCAGAATAGAGTGGCACTATCACTTCCCTTGATCTAGAGACACTATTGTTCTGTTGATGCAACCAAGAACCTCATTGGCTTTCCTGGCCGCCACATCACACTGCTGACTCATGTTCACTATGTGGTCCACCAAGACTCTCAGATCCCTTTCACAGGTACTATTTTCCAGCCAGCTATCTCCCATCCTATATCTGTGCAATTCATTATTTTTATCGAGATGTAGCACCCCTACAACAGAGGGTTTCAGCAGAGGGAAATGTAGGGTGCTGCATCTAGGTAAAAGTCAAACTTCCAAAACAAGCCCAAATAGTGTGGAAAACTCACAACAGCTATCAGATCCCGGCCGTGAAAGCCTTCAAGAATAGACTGTGTGCTTATTTATTTATTTATTTATTTATTTATTTATTTATTTATTTATTTTAGAGTATTTCTACCCCACCTTTCTCCTTGGAAAAGGACCTATTCCCCTATTCCTGGATTTCATAGCCGCTGCAAAGACTCTTCTCAGGTACCCACATCAAGTAGAATTCAGCACTGGTGGCCACCAGAGAAAGACCCCATTCACTGCTGGTATCCTTATTGTGGCATATCTTCTTGCAAGGAGGCTCATCTGACACTTTTATGCTGGTCTTCAGGTGTTAGGTGAAGACCTTTTAAAAATCCTGCTTTAAAAGCTTTCTGAGGCCCTTCTAAGATTCCCTTTCTGCTTTCTAGAGATCATCAGAGCTTTTGTTCTTTTCATTTTTTTTGCTGTGATTATTTTTTTTTTAAGTTGCTGGCTTTAATGATCTATACTGTTGTGCTGTGGTAGAGATTTTAATCTTTTTGGTGTCTAGGTTGTATTGTTTTATGGTTTTAATTTCTAGCAAACCACTGGGATGGTAGTTACGCCAGGTGGATGAGGAACGCAATGAATAAATTTAGTAGAGGCGAGTGTGCAGGAGTTTCGCAGCAGATGTCAATGTGGAGAAGGCTTTTTTAAAGTTGAAAAACTAAAAAAAAGCAAGCAAAATAACAAAAAAACACTGATAGGTTTTGTTGATTAAATACTGCAGATTCCCTGTCTCACAACAAAAAGGAAAACAAAACAAAACAAAAATTACTGCATGGAAGCATTAATTGGAAGTGGGATTTTACATCACTCCAGTCTCCCTTTGCGGCTGGCTTCCATCCCAAGCCAGCAATTTTGCCATTTAACATCCTGATTTGCAGACCATGAATTTATGGTTGAATGTATTCACAATGCTGATGAGGAAACTTTGCTGTCACAAATTTAGAGGCTCTGTTTCCTCCGTTATTACTCCGCAAATCAAACGGATCGTGAACAGCTAAACACAGTTCTTCCAGAGACCTTATTTAAGATAGGTGATATAACCCTACCTGACAGCAATTAAAATAATTCTCTGGCTCACCCTGGCAGCGAATGGAGCTGGCAAGACAAGTGCCGCCCTGAACACGCGAGAGAGAACGAGATGTAATATTGTGACTAGTATTCACAATGGCGATCATTATCATTACTACAATCATATAATTATATCTATTTAATTAATTCCATTAAAATTTTAATTTATTCATTTATTTATTTGCTGTGGAAGGAAAACAACATATGCTGCTTTTTTCACAACAGTGTCACAAGTATTGTGTTTCTGTTGGGGTGTAACAAGGTCACTCCTATTGGGAATTCTCATTCATTCATTCATTCATTCATTCATTCATTCATTCATTCATTCATTCATTCATTCATTCATTTTCCTCTTGGCTACTCTGATCAGATTTGGCAAAGGCAAGGGGTTGCACCAGACAAACCAAAGAGGAAAGCGCTCTTCCCTATACGCTCCACCCCTGCCCCACCTCCCCAGTCCAGGCTGCTGAGCAAGCTGATTGGATGGGCCAAGAGCCAGTCCCACCTCCCTCAGCTTCCAGGACCACCAGCTTTGACCTGGGACTCCTGGATTGACTTGGATCCCTGCATCGAACAAAAGGTGATGGCTTCCAGCTGAATTGTTCTCTGAATTGCCATGCCCCTGTCATAACTAGTCGTACATGTCTATACATAACTATGCAGAAGTCAGTTCCCATTATGTTCAGCAGAGCTTACTTTCAGGTAGGTGGTTATCATCTTACACCTTAAAGGGTACCTTTAAGGTTTATCCCTGGTAAGGATGGGGAAAATCAGTCAATTTCACTCCCCCAGATTATTCAAAAAGAAGGCTGAGAGGGGATATGATAGCCATGTTTAAATATTTGAAAGGATGCCATATTGAAGAGGGAACAAGCTTGTTTTTCATGGCTTCAGAGACGGCAATGATTTCAAACTACAGGAAAAGAGATTCCATTTGAACTTTAGGAAGAACTTCATGATGGTTAGAGCTGTTCGGCAGTGGAATATGCTGCCACGGAGGGTGGTGGAGTCTCCTTCTTTGGAGGTATTTTAAGCATAGGCTGAATGGCCATCTGTCGGAAATACTGTGATGGGGTTTCCTGCATGGCAGGGGGTTGGACTCGATGGCCCTTGAGGTTCTCTTCCAACTCTATGATTCTATGATGCCATCTTGGTTATGAAGAAAACTGCTGATTTTGGGGAAATAGTTTGGAAAGAAATTAAGTTCTCCCTCAATTGCACCAATCAGATTTAATAGAAATAGGATTGTTGTGTTCTACCTGCCTGCCCTACTGGTGTGAAACTTAAGGACAAGAAATCTCCTAAGTAACTGAACTAGGACCCTTTAAAATCATTTCGTGCCAGCTAATAGAACCATGCTGGACCGGAGATTCTAGAAGCTGCAGATCATGAACATGAACTTGCAGTTCTCCCTAGCTGGACCTGCTTTTTGTTACACCATACTTTTAGAACAAACACAGTTCCTTTGAAAGCTTGCCACAGACAATCTTATGCCTGTTTAATTGTTCCAATAAAATGATTGCTGTAATGGGGATCTTGACCTTTCCCTTCGTGTGTGGTTACCTTTGTATTTTGTTTTGTTTTTATTTTTTTATTCAAATACATTAAAAACCATAGTATGACAAGGCAAGTTAGAATTATAATACAATATCATCATCTTACCTTTTACATTCTATAAGCACATTATCTTTTTCTAGATACACTCACTAATTCATATTCTAATATAGTTAATTACCAGTAATTCTTTTAAAAGATTATATTCAAGCAGCCAAAATTATTTCCCATAGCACATTCTTCATTTCTTGTATTAATTCCATCTGTTAACAAACTCATATGTACAGTAATACAGTGGTACCTTGCAGACAGGAATTAATTCATTCCAAATGAAATTATTTTAAGCCAATTTTCCTTTATACAAATTTTCCACAGGAATGCATTGAAAATGGAATAATCCCTAATTGCAACCATTTTTATGTTGTACGGATTCACCCCATAGGCGATTCCCCTATCTCTGGAATTTTTTATGTTGTACAGATTTTATGTTATGCAAACTCTTTGTTATATGAGGGTCCACTGTATGTATTTTGTTGTTCTTGTTATGTACTGTCTGTCATGTCACTCTCAGCCTATGTTCACCCCTTCAACAGCCCTGCTTAAGTCTCACAAACTCAAGCTGGTGGCTTCTGTTAGTGAGTCAAACCAAGAATCCATCTCACATTTATCTTCTTCTTTTCCTGCTGCCTCTTGCCTTTTCCAGGATTATTGTCTTTTCCCGAGATTCCTGCCTTCTCGTGCTAGGCCCAATCTCAATTTCAGCAAAATTTTTGTTTTGTTTCCAGAGATAGTTCAGGCTTGGTTTGAACTAGGACTGACTTGTTTGTCTTTTTGGCTGTCCCTGGTATCCTGAAAGCTCTCCACTAGTAATGCATTGCAAACAAATCATTCCCACCACCACCACCAGCAGCAGCAGCAGCAGCAGCAGCAGCTCTCTTAACTCACCAGCTTTCACTCCCATACATAATGATTGGAAATACAGGGGTACCTCGGTTTAAGCAATTAATTCGTTCTCCAGGCCATTTTGTATTGGAAAAAATTCTTAAACCGAAACGTGGTTTCCATAGGAATGCATCGAAAACCAATCAATCCATTCTGAAGGTCAGAAAAAAAGGCAAACTGGGGCATTCCATTTAAAAATTTCTTAAACCGAGACATCCAGTTTCCAAAACTTTCTTTTCTTAAAGTGAGTTTTTCTTTAACCAAGGCATTCTTAAACCAGGGTACCAGTGTACAAGAGTGTGGATGAGCATGGTCTTGGCTTCCAGTGAGGAGAGGTGGGGGTGGGGGGAAGCCCCATAAGATTCTTGAGACCAAGAATCATCCACACTCTTGTATATCCAGTAATCATTTTAGAACTGCAGAGCTGGAAGGGTTCCTATGGATCATTTAGTCTAGCCCAGGCATGTCCAAACTTTGGCCCTCCATATGTTTTGGACCACAATTCTCACAGCTCTTTGCCATGGGCAATCTAAGCTTAGAATTCTGGGAATTGTGGTCCAAAACATCAGGAGGGCCAAAGTTTGGACATGTCTGGTAGCCCCTATTAAGGAGACACCAAGGGGATTGGGAATCAAACTCCCAAGACACTAAACTATCCATCGTGCATCCACATGTATATCTTTGCACTCAATTATCTTTTCTAGTTCTCCCATCGTGGTCTTTCTGAGACTTGGTCTTGATTTCTTGGTTCCAGTGTCAATTTGGATTGATGCGCTCCAGATTTGACAGTGTGTTCTTTCATTTTCCCTACTAGTTGTTTCAAGTCATTACTGCTTTCTGCTGGTAAGGTGGTGTCATCGGCATATATTATATTATTGATGTTTCTTCGACCCATTTTCACACCTCCTCCATCTGGATTTAGTCCAGCTTGATGGATGATGCATTCTGTGTACAGGTTGAACAAATAAAGGGGTAAAATCCACCCTTGTCTGGCACCTTTGCCTATAGGAAACCATTCTGTCTCTCCATGTTGTGTCCTAACAGCAGCTGTATGTCCACAAGATGCATCAGGACAATGAAGTGGTGAGGGACACCCATTTCTTTCTGAATAACCCAGAGTTTCTTGTAATCTACACAACATTGAGGTAGACAAGCTTACATTGACCCCTTTGATACCCTCTGTTGTAAGGGTAAGGAGACCTCTGATGAAATGTGTTTCGTGGTAGGTTCTCCATGGTGGATGGGTAGCGGGAAGAGATACTATTTTTAAATCTCACATCTGTTCACGTTCTGCTAGAAAACTATGAGTGTTCTTTGCGGTACCAGCTCTTCTCCTTGCAAATTACATTGCTTTTGCCAGGTGTTTCCTGTGGAGTTTTCAGGCTCCCTAACGTGGGACCATCAGGCTGTTTCAAGTGGACTGCGAACAGATGGCAGCATCATTTGTTTGCCACCTAACTATGTAGAATTTGAACTAGGTTTCTGGCTCTGCATTCTGTTGTTTGCCCCATTGGCTGTGCTGATGAGCCCTCAAGTGTAGTCCAAGCATCTGGCACCATTAATAAGTCATGAAAAACCAATTGGTAGGCAAGCAACATTTCCTGGTCCCCTGTGTGTGATGCTCATTTATATTAATAGGCAATTCAGTCAATATGCAGTGGTAAGTCCCTTAATTTCTAAGGCAAGAAACAAATTAGGCAGTTGCTAATGTAATACTTGAATTTCACCTGTGAAAATTGCATAACGACTTTTCATAATCTCTGCTCATGTGAAGGATGCCGATGTCTGCCAAAGGAAAATTACCACCTCTTCGAGAAAGTTTATGCTGAAATAACAATGCAGTGGGAAGGATGTGGGAGGGGTGAAATCTTCCTTTATTTATAGATGTTTGACTTTTCATTTCCATCTGACGGTTTGGCAAGCGTTCGGAGAAAGACACACTGTCTTCTTGTTACCTTTAATAGAATTATAAACAGAGTGGAATATTTTAGGTTGGCTGTCGTGTGGCATTTTGCTGCAGTCTAAAGGCTATTACATCATTGTGTATTTAACACTGGCTGGCTAAGTAGCTGCAAAATCAGAGATTGGGGAATTCATTTCCCCACTGTGCCTCCAGGGAGAAGGGCCAGTCTGTGTGGCCTTGGGCAAGCTGCGACACTCCCAGGACACCCCCCCAGAAGAAGGGAATGGTAAACAGATTCTGAATATTCTTTACCAGCAAAATTCAGAAAAGGGTTGCCATAAGTCAGAATTGACCTAATGATGATGGTGTGGGGGGGGGCTGTACAAGGAAGTGTTTGGTTTAACCTTTTGTCCAGAAGCAGTCTGATCACGAAATCTTTGTGGGAAGATGGGACTGTTAGACACTGCCATCTTACCCTGCCTGGGTGGCATCTGGATTCAGGTTTTGAGGTTCTAGGCTCACGGTTATGCCAACAACAAAAAGGGAGAACAGGCATCTCTAAAAAGAGGAATAGGAAGGATAAGGATCACCGGGGGGGGGGGAGGACATGTTGCCGTAAACTTGCATGTGCTCACTGAAAGTCACAGATCTACATATCATCATAATTATTTTAATTTAAGTAGAAATACAATATATAACTTAACATAGCACAGAAAGCACTGACCAGGTGGAACCTTAGAATTGTGTGGAAGCCATGTGAGCAGCAGGGTGAAAGGAGAAAATCTTTACTGAAAATCACTGTGGCCACATCATCATCATCATCATCATCATCATCATCATCATCATCATCATCATCATCATCATCATCATCATCATCATCATGATTTTAGAACTGCAGGCCTGGTAGTAACAATGTGGGTCATGAGATGCTACTAGCAGAGGGGTATAGTTGGCGGTTAATGACTTCCTTCTTTTATCTTGTGGCTACCATGGCTTCCACATTATTGGATTACACAGGAGTCAGGAAAGCCACAGGAGATAAGTTTTTAATTACCCCAAATCCCCTCATTTTCATTATATCCTCCACCCTTTGCAAACCTAAGTTAAGGCTTTCAGCCAGTCCTGAATAGCCTTTTGAAATGCTCCATAGACTCCATTTATGAGCATATACGGAAAACAAGTCACATCCACTGTATATAGGAAATCCTTGGTTAAATTGAATTAACTAAATATTAAGTCATAAATTTCCAACATTACAGTCTGGGACAGATTTTGCCATGGCGGATTTAAATTATTTTCTAGGAAGGAAATAGGGATTAAGAGACTAAGATTCCCTTTCCTCACTTTCGCCATCATTGCCTGCAGATCTGAAATTGATAGCAAGCCCAATGCATTGTTAAAACAATTGCTTAGGGGTTTTGGTTTCTTTTTTTTTTTTTGGAAGGCTTTAATAGTTAATGGGGAGGGCAGAACAGTAAGCCACCAATCTTTCCCCAAGTAATGAATTTTACATTATTATATTTGCCTTTCCTGAAATATAAACACTAAGGGCCCTGTTCTCAAATGGCTTACAGCCCATTTTTGCATAATTAACAGGGGAAGCTCAAAGAACAGCAGCTTTGTGGATTAGACAAAGACAGGTCTAGTGTTCATCAATGGAGATTAATTAGCTGGTTATCTGAATCTCACCTGGTGTTCTGTCCACGGGGGGGGGGGGGGGATGGGCAAGGAGGCAGAGAAGCACAAGGGGAGTTAAAAACTCCCTTGCAATAATGATGGAATGAGAGAACCTCATTCCTATTAGGGTGCGTTCCAGGATATTAATAAAGAGGGCAGGGCTGCAAGCCTTTGTTAGCCATTGGTTAGAATTTGTAAGAATTTATCAAAATGCACAAATTTCTTTGTAGTCACCATAGAAATAACACAAGGGTTTTCCCTTAAAAGAAAATGTGGCATAAAGAAAAGCATTTAGAATAAAATATTTCATTTGAGTATGTACCCCTTAAGTTCAAGTCCCCTGTTTGAAGCACGATTCTGAATCTGGCTTGCCACACAATTTTTGTTAATGGATTGTGGAGGATTTCATTTCAGTGGCCAAAATCCTGTTGTGGGTCGAATCCTCCTGAACAACAGGAATGACATCAATCACAGTAGGAGTTTTCTCCAATTAAGGAGCTGTCCTGAGCTATTTAGAATATGGATAAGCTATAACTTGGCGGCAGGGGGGTGTTAAGAAAATGGATCTATACTGTGATGAAGCAACTAGAGCAGTGGATCTCAACCTGTGGGTCCCCAGATATTCCTGGACTTCAACTCCCGGAAACCCCTTCCAGCACAACGCGTGGTGGGAGCTTCTGGAGTTGCAGTCCCAGACCATCTGGGGACCCACAGGTTGAGAACCACTCAACTAGAGGAACCGAAAGCACTACCTAAAGATGATCAATGGGATATTCTCCTGCTTTCAATCTCATACCATATGCATTTAATAATTATGTGCAAGGTCATCAAGTTAACATTCTGCCTTATAGGAATAAGAAGCATATCTTATTGCCTACATTTGAATGCAGACTAGAGATTGGGAAGGAAATGAAGAACAAAACACTGTTCTGTCATTTCATTACATAATAAATCATTTCATTATGAAACGAAATGATAGGATGTGTTTAATTATGAAATGAAACGAAATGAAACATCATTTTTCCTCCAGGAATGAAACAATTCATCATACAGGCACCAAAATTGCAAGGTAGCTTCTTTGGCCTCTTTCCTGTAAACCCCCAAATTTGGAGAGGTTTGGGGTTCAAGGGGCTGAGGTATTAAACTCCCAAGGGGGTCCCCCTAGGAGAAAATCATTTGTAATTAAGGGAACTGCTTGAGGAAGTTCCTGTGGGGAACAGCTATTGGTAGCTTCCCAACTCAATTACAAATGATTTTTCCTGAGGGGACCCCTTTGGAGTTTAATAACACAGCCCCCTGAACCCCAAACCTCTCCAAGTTTGGGGGAGGGGCTTACAGGGAAGAGTCCAAATAAGCTGCCCTGTGATTTTGTTGCCTGTTAGGACCCAGGGGAGCCAATAACAAAA
The DNA here is from genome assembly GCA_037367245.1 of Phrynocephalus guinanensis. Lineage (NCBI taxonomy): Eukaryota > Metazoa > Chordata > Lepidosauria > Squamata > Agamidae > Phrynocephalus > Phrynocephalus guinanensis. Next base: position 39,388,099 of record CM074733.1, read on the forward strand.
CATTTCATTTTGTTTCATTCCAAAAATTCTTTAAAAATTATTTAGTAACAAAATGAAATGAAACTACTAGAGATGGGCATGACTCAAAAAAATGGTGTTTCATTTGTCATTTGGTCGTTTAGGAGTCCGTTTCGCTTCATTTTCGTTTTCGTGACTTTTTTGCAAAAATTTTCATTTTCGGTTCGTTAGGTAACGAAATGAAAAAACAAAAACAAAAACGAAAAATTGCTGTTTCATTAGCATTCTTTTTAGTTCAATGCATCTGCTGCAACGAAAACGAAAAACACGGCAAATTTGGTTGTTTTGTTTTCGTTTTTGTTTTGTTTTTTTTAAAAAAATTCGTTTCGTTTTTGTTGCGTAACGAAACAAAAAAACGAAAACGAAAACAAAAAAATCGCTCGTTTCGTGCCCATCTCTAGAAACTACTAAAGAAATAAAACAAAACACTATGTTTTCATTTTGTGCCCATCTCTAACGTAGACTACTACCTCCCCACACATTTGGGCCTACTGCACAAAGTAGTGTTGCGGAAGTGGTAATGAGCAGGTAACTGTCAGAGTATGATACAAAATGGAATTGTCTTGCTACATTGTGGGATAATGACTAGGCAGAAGAATGCACACCCGAGTCATTATGTGTTGGTAGGCAGCTAATGTCAGGTGACGCTTCGGACATACTCAGTTTCCAATTTGCTGTGTCAGGATTGCATCATTCAGTCAGATATAAACAGTTAGGTAGCATACTGCTCTGTGGGATTTTTTTGGAGAAGGAGCAGTGTTTCACTCTTTCAGTGGTGTGGATTTCTGGACTACTGGACTGGACTGGACTGTGACCATGAGATTTTTCCTACCGATTCTGACGAGTTGCTTGATATATGTATGTATATATTTTTGTAAATACAGTTTCAGTGTCGGGAAACACCACTGTGTTGAGTCATTTTTTTCCTGTGCACTGCTACTGGCTTTGGAGGCTCCATCAGGTCTCAAGCCAGCACTTTTCAACGGCCTTCTGCAACTTTGACCGTAACCCTCCTCCTTGGCTGAATTTGAAGGTGATCTGGGACAACCCAGCCTCCGACCACACAAATCTCTCCAGTTTCTCAGCGAGGCCGATCATGTAGCCTCCCTGTCTGTTGAGTTTAAAAGAGGCTGACAGGTTTGCTTGCACAGGATGCAACCTGGCAGTTTGCTATTGCCGAGGTGGGTCAAGAGATTTGTAGCGCAGTCAAACCGGATTATTGATGTCACATCTGTTACACTTCTTTCCTCCTGAGTTTTAAATAGGTAGAGCGGGGGGGGGGGTGGGGGGGGGAGAGACAGGGAGGGGAGGAAAACAAAACCCAGAAATATTGCAAAGGAGGACTGTGCAGAACACTAACAACCCCAGTCACTTAAACTGATTTTTTTTGTGACTGAAAAAAAAGAAAGAAAGAAAGAAAGAAAGAAAGAAAGAAAGAAAGAAAGAAAGAAAGAAAGAAAGAAAAGAAAAGAATTAGCTGAATCAGTAGAATTCTCTCCAAAATGAGCCCCCGAATGTAGGCAAAGGCCTTGCAGCCTATTCATTGTGACACCTCATACCAGAGCTCATAGCACTCGGCAGTGGGAAAGACTTCGGTGCACAAAGGGGTGTTCTTAGAATCCTAGACGGTTTCACCCACTGTCCTCAGCTGACTTGCCTGCAACCACAGTTTTAGATGTTTTTGGAGAGACACAATGCGGGGACTCTTATGGAGCAGATGATATAGAATACAAGTGAGACCTCTAATACAGTGTGACAGTAAACAAATGTTGTACCTAAAATGGGACATACAGTTTTGGAAAAATCGAAGAGGGCTAAATTACACCGCAGGAGTGCCTGGAGGGTCATATGGAGCCATGTTGGCTGGAGTATGGCCCCAAGTTAGAACGAAAGAAAAACCCAGGATGGTGAAATATTATGGATATTAACTTGGGGTGGGGGCATGTCTGCATTTTCGAAGGGCTACCACTGCACCCCATTACAACGTCTGCTATCATTGAACAGCCGGGTTGTATGTGTCAACCCCGGGTTGTATGTGTCAACCTGGGTGTCCTTTGTAAACAGCTTGAGAGGCCTACATACGTCTCACCGGCTGCACTCCATCTAGTCCTGCATTGTATGCCCATCTCTTAACAGGACTGCTCCTGTACAGAGTCCCAACTAGCCCTGCGTTTCTCCCAATACTGTTGTCTTTTGGATTGTGCCGAAGCCTGGGTATGCTGGTATCTGTGTGTACTGTAGTTTTGTATGTGTCAACAAGACTGAGGAAGTATTATTTGGGTGTCCTCAAGATGAGGTAGGACATTTGTGAAAAACAGCTTGAGAGGCCTACTGATACTTTGTTTATTCTGAACACTGTCGGCGTTGTATATTTTATGTGCACAGCAATCATCTAGTCAAGAACAATGCAGGTTTCTGTGTATCAGGGAACTCCCATCAGGGTAGATCTTCCACAGCTCAACAGGTCTGGTGCACCCCGACTGCCCGTCTCCTGTACAGATTTCCCATACTGGAAAGACCCCCTGCATTATTTCCTATTTCTCCCACGAATGGATTATACTGTTGTGTGTTTGGATTGTGCCCGAAGCCTGGGTATGCATGGTATCTGTTTTGTACTGTTGTAGCTTTTAGTTTAAAAGAGAGTGCAATGATGTACACCCCAAGTACCAACACTTCCTAACCCTGAATCTCTGCCGGCGTTCACAGTTAATCCCATGACTGGCAATCCATGTCAGTCCCATCAAAAGAAAAACTTCCAGTTCTTCCCCAATAACATGGCCAAAGGGCAGCCTGATGAAAAAATGCACAACCACTATCTTGCCTAGAGAACCCGGCTGTGAAACCTGCTTTCTCCCCTTTGAGAACATACAGAGTCAGAAATGGTTAGTCACAGAGTGATAGAATAATGGAGTGAATAGAGGCAGGATATGCTGGGTGCTGTATGCAAATCCAGTTGGTCAGGAGACGAAGGGCCTAGAAGGTCATTTAGTCCAAACCCTTGTTCAATATATATGCTGGCTGTGCCTTAAGAATTGATGAGAGAGAGGTTTTGAAGAACCAAGGGTTCATGCCGGCTTTGGTGTTCCTGCATTATTAAAAGTACCCAAGCCGCTTAGTGGCTTTTTAAAATCACAATGTTATTGAAGGCCATTTGGAAACACACCTGGGCTTGGATTGTGTTTCCTGATCTTCTGAAGGAGCATGCTTTATTTTTCCAATACTCACACTTGTCCTCGGGGGCTACCATCACATGAATCAAAATAAGAGGCCATCCACAAAGAGAACCCCCATCACGTCAACAAAGCATGTCTTTTTAATTTTCCAAAGTGCAGTTTCCCTGAGCTCCTTGCCCCCTTGGCTAGTCAGGTGGCGCGAGCATGGCCAAACAGCCTGAAAAAAATGCAAAAAAATCCCGGCTGGACAGAGTCCACAGAGTGATAGAATAATTAGCTAGAAGGGAAAACCCTTGTTCAATAAACTGTGTAGAAATGGACCGGATAGAGCTTTGGTGTTCCTGTTTCTACCGAAGATGAAAAGCAATTCACAAAAAACATAGTTCCCACGATCAGCTGTCTTTTTAATTTTAAAGTGCCCAGGAACGCGAGCATTTGAAAAAAAACGGTAGCGAAAATTAAAACTTGTGCGGATATGGATGAAAAAAAGAAGCCGATCAGCCCCAGGAACAGCCGGTCGGTGCTATGGAAAAAGAAAGAAAAAGAAACCCGGATCATCTGCATGGTCTCACGGCATCTGCCTCCTTAAAAGCTGGATTTTCAAAGCGAGGCAAAAATTTCCCTACCTCTTGGGTGAGTCACAGAAACCTCACTTAAGGGATCATTACCAGGTTTTCTTTTTTCTTTTTTTCCCAAAAAGCCCAGTGGCCATGGGGACGGCATTTTTAGACATAGGTTATCTGGTAATCTAAACTGCTTTTAAAGGGACGTGAGACCGGGGCCTTAGATACCTATTTTTGTGTCTCGGTTCTCAATGTGGTATCCCAAACTCCAGATCAATCATATGAGGCCACAGTATTTTGAGACACTATCTTTTCCACAGCTTCGCAGAGTCTTCACTGAACTTAGATTTCAACAGATGCCCTCCGCTTACCTTGAAGGGAGATACAAAAGAATTCCAGTTATGGAACATAAATGTGTCTATAGCTGCAATCAGATAGAAGACATAATCCACTATTTACTATTCTGCCCTCCCTACAAGAACTCTAGAGACAGGTTTTTATTGCCTATCACTCAGATGTTCCCTAATTGTCCCCACAAAGAAACAGTAGTAAGGTTGCTCATTGACAACCAGCCATCCATTACTTATAATGTAGCACTCTTTGCATTGGCAGCTAAGATGTTAAGTTCTGGGTTTCTCAAGGACTCAAATGCCATCCAACATAAAGGTCCTTAGTTCAGTGGGAGCTATTGCTTAGACTTTTAAAACATGTATTGTTTTAAAATTGATGTTTTTAAAACTGATGTTTTTAAATGCTGCATTCTCTTTGGTACTATGCATTGTGTATTTGTAAAGGCCTATTGGCATAAACAATAAAGTTTTTGATTGATATCCCAAAGTACTGAGTTCAATGACATCTACTCTACAGGAAGGGAGTGTAACATTCCAACTTGAGCACAAAACCACATGGCACAAGCAGAAAGCAGATAAAGACTTGAGGGTATTTTCTACCTGGGTTGGGATAGCAAAACTGTATTTTTAATGCTTCAAAACAACTAATTGAAATCCAGTTATGTATTAGGGCATGACTTGGCTTCTGCTGGCACAGGGACCAATTGGTCGCAACAGGAATCCCCCATCTGACTTTGGTCTCATCTTGCACAGTCCTGGCTGCCTGGGCAGGATACCCGGCATACTGTATTTACAGTCTCGCCCTAAGCACATCTGATCTCACCTGATTTCGGAAGCTAAGCAGGGTCGGCCCTGGTTAGTACTTGTATGGGAGACCACCAGGGAATATCAGGTGCTATAGGTGCCTGCAGTAGGAGCTGGCAAACCACTCCAGTATTCCTGCCAAGAAAACTCCATGGACATGGGGTCATGAAGAGTCGGTCACGACTGTAACAACACAACAACAACAATGCTACATTACACCTCGATGGAGAGGATTCTGGCCATTGGGGTGGGGGGAGAGAGAGAGAATGGCAGCATATGGAAAATTTGGTTTTAGATGTACTGTATTTCTTTCTTGTCGGAATGAGCCTTGTTCCAAAAGCTGAATGCATCTCCTTTCTCTCTTGCAGCGGGAACGACATATATCTTTAGCAAAGGCGGTGGACAGATTACATATACCTGGCCTCCCAACGACCGCCCCAGCACGCGAGCAGATAGGCTGGCTATAGGGTTTAGCACCGTCCAAAAGGAAGCCGTCTTGGTGCGAGTGGACAGCTCTACTGGGCTCGGTGATTACTTAGAGCTGCACATCGTAAGTACCACCAGCAAAACCTAATCTTACTGTTTCTCTGTCAGCTTCATTTACAGCTTTTGCGATGCCTCTTACAACACTGTCCTTTTCCTGAAATTGATTTCCTGCCATTATTTTTTTCCCTTCCTCTACCCGAAAGCAGTTAAGTGATTTATAAATTTCAATCCAATTTTTGGAAGAGATTTTGGCAATTGGGAGACTAATCCTTTTGGTTAGCAGTGAAATGCAGGGGCTTTAAACAATTTTAGAGCTGCTGACTTCAGTGGGTTTTTTTAAAAGGCTTCTTATTGGGTTGTGAATCACTTGTGTAAAACTGGGACATTTCCCTTGGCTTTCACGGCAGTTTGGGAGAACGGGGCAAGATAATGAACTATATCCCAGATTGTGAGGATGATGGCACTGTAATTAAGGTATATGCTTGCTTAAAATACACCTTCTGCCATGTCGCACTGTTACATTGCCTGCCCCCACTGGCCCCTGACCCACCCAGATCCAACCTGGAAATAATCGACAGTAATTCAATTAATTATCTTAATTAATTCTTCAGGCCCCTTAAATGCCAGAGTCCCTATTCAGCTGTTCAGTACAAGAGTTATACTCAATCTACTTGGAAGATAGCATGCTCGCGTTGCCTCTTCCGTCTTCCATCTCCATGTGGTGAGAGTAGAGAAAAGGACCACACCCTCTCCGTCAAGCATCAGTGCCCAGTCAGCAAACCTGCTTTTTCCTTAACACATGGGGGCCAAGGGTGCAGAGGTTACAGGGATGATGTGCTTCTTTCCTCGTGTGTTTAATGAGGGGTGTAAACCCTTGTTTGTGATGAGGAACAGTGACATTCTTCTCCCTGTTGGCATGGAGAGGGATAAATTTCCTGTAATTCCTGACAGAGTTCTCCCTTTGGAAAGAACTTGGGTTTAAATAACATTGTCAGTGTCTGTACAAAAACCGTGCACATTGATCCGGACTGCAAGCCTAGGAAGACTCAAGAATCTGAAGCGCTGAATGGTGGTGGGGTGGTGGTGGTGTCTTCCTCGACAGTCAATCAGCCTTTCCATGCTGGCGGCAGATGTACGGGGAAGGCCCTTACAGGATTTGTGCACTTATTATAGAGACCTCGTGCAACACCAAAAGGCTTTTGGTTCTCAGCTGGAAGGGAGAAGTCTCACAAGGTTTCAACATTCCTGGTTGAGCTGGCCCGTCATGGAGGAAGAGCCTAACCCAGTGATGGCGAACCTTTTAGAGACCGAGTGCCCAAACTGCGATTGAAAACCCACTAATTTTTCACAAAGTGCCCATACAGCAATTTAAACTGAATAGAGGTGGCTGGGAAGGGGCGATGTCAGGTGCCCACAGAAAGGGCTCCAAGCACCACCTTTGGCACCTGTGCCATTGGTTCGCCAACACTGGCCTAACCTGTCAAGAAAGAGGCCTTGGGCAAGGATCATTTTCCTCCTTAACTCCTGCCCTTTTGCTGAATGACTGGGCTACAGTCTTCAGTGGCATTGTAGATGTAACCAGGCATGTAAAATGTGGCCTCTGCAGTTAAGTAAGGTAGAAAATAAATGCAGTCCAATCCTCAGTACTTGCTATATACACGACATCCAGAGTCAAAGATTGTAATATGGTCATAGGGCATCACAAGAAGTGTGCTGTACTTGCCACACAAGAACTGGAAAATGGGGCCAAAAGTGTGATGGGGAGGATTTGTGTTCATGGAGTGCCAGGGCTGGAAGCTTGCAAAGATCAAGACAGGATGGTTGGTCAGGTCCAAAACAGATGCATCCATGATCTATCAAATACAGTGTCTATATTACCCCATTTTCAGAGTTCTCTTCCATTACTGTTCCTGGCTACGTTAACCCCTACATTAACCCGTTGCTTTTTCATTTATATGAATGCCAGGGGAAGGATGTATTTGTGTCAGCAGATCTGCAGAAGAAGCTGTCAATGACTCCTTTTGGCCAGGCCTGTTTCTAACCCTGACAGGAGACTTAGTGGAGTGATAAATTTTGCGGAGAGAAACACAGTTGTTATCCGGCAAAGTCTAATGGGGTAATTTTGAGTTGCCTTGGAGCCAATAAGTAGCAATCACTACGGAATGTGTTGGGATTTTTATGGCATCATAAATAAATGATCGGTTGAGATAAACTTAAGTAGGCCAGTCAAGAATTTTAGCAGTTTAGATTAATTTCAGCTTTGTTCATATATTAAGCTGGAGTTTGATTTAACAAGCTTGCTGTTTTGCTGAAGAAGGAATACTTCCTCTCATGAGAAATTACTTATTGATCTATTAGCAGTATACTTTGGCCTTGGAAAATGTTTTGTGGTGATTATTCCCAAGGTACACTGGGCCGTTCCGGTGAATTATCAGGGTCTATCCATTTGGATTCAAATGTTCTCTTCTCTCGTTCTCGTTCTTGTTCTTGTTCTTCTCTCTCTCTCTCTCTCTCTCTCTGTCTCTGTGTGTGTGTGTGTGTGTGTGTGTGTGTGTGTGTGTGTTAGTTCACCTAGTTTCCATCCTTGTTTCATGAAAGCCAGGGTGGTGTCATGATTCAGCAACTGGGCTGGGAAGATCTGGATTCTAGATCCACTGAACCATGAAATTCAGGCGGGTGGCACTGGTCTAGTTCTTTCTCAGTTTATCTGAGAGAATGGGGATAGGAGCGATGTTTGTTGACTTGTGAGAAATGCAGGATATAAAAGTAACTATGAAATAACTTAGTTTTCTAGAACAGGGGCAGAATGGTAAGAAGCTGATCTTGTTGTTGACTGTTGTGCCGTGATGCAATGTTCAAGAGACATGTTAGATAGGTAGGTTTTTTTTTAACATAGGCCTGAATCTAGCTGATACTCTAGACCAGTGGTGGCAAACCTTCAGCACTCCAGATGTTTTGGATTACAACTCCCAGAATTTCAAGCCTGTATTGCCAATCATAAATGACTGTGGGAGTTTCGGTCCAAAATATCTGGAGTGCCAAAGGTTTGCCACCACTGCTCTAGACTCATAGAATAACTGAGTTGGAAGGTGCCTATAAAGCGGCTGAGTCCAATTCCCTGCTCAGTGCAGGAACACAACTCAAAGCAGATCTGACAGACAATTGTCCAATTTTCTCTTGAATGCCTCCAGTGTTCAAGCACCCACCACCTTCTGAGGCAAATGGTTCCATTGTTGTACTGCTGTAGCAGTTGAGGTGCTTTCCCCTTGATATTTAGCCAAAATCTCTCTTCCTGTATCTTGAGCCCATTATTACCTGTCCAGCAACTTGAGCTAGACCCAGAATCCCATGAGAAAAGTGTTTTCATCAGACACAAAGGACTCTTTGAGTTCAAGAGAATGGCCCTTGGTTTGTCTAATACCAGTAGTACAGGCATGGCCACACTTCGGCCCTCCTGATGTTTTGGACCACAACTCCCAGAATTCTAAGCTTAGCCTGCCAATGGCAAAGGACTGTGGGAGTTGCGGTCCAAAACATCTGGAGGGCCGAAGTTTGGACATGCCTGCAGTAGTATATTCCAGAGACTGATAGATATTGTTCTAAATGGCTTACCTTTTGCTAATGCTTACTTGGATGACATCATTATTTTTTCAGACACCTTTGAGGAACACCTAGAGTACCTTCGTGTTGTTCTGAAATGCCCAAGAGAAGCTGAACTCGCTATCAAAGCTTCAAAGTGTCAGTGGTTAAGAGGAAAACTAGTTGATTTGGGACATTGGGTTGGCACGATGGGACATTTTGGAACTTCTTGGAACTTCCTGTTCAATCTGCTTTGCGTGTTCACTGACAACTCTGTAAGGTGAAGAACGAATAGGTGTGGCATCTTTGGTGTTAATCTTGTGTGTAACTAATGTTTTACCTGGAGTGTTGCCAAAGATGGATGCTAGGGAGGGAGCAGTCAGAGATGTGGTGTTGTCAACAGCAAAGCAAACCAGGTTGTGTTGGAGAAGGTCCAACGATGGTAAACCTCTGTACAGAGAAAAGCTAATTGATGGGCCCTTCTGTGTGGTTAATCAAAACAATTGATTACAGACCGAGGCCAAAACACAAAGAAAAGTCCTTAAGGCAAAACATTTCGTAGGCAAAAGTCCCCTTTTGATTCACCTTGGGTTCTTTTTTTAAATGACCGATTTTTGTGAGGCAATATGTCTGATTAAAAAAGGGTTTATTTATCTTCTAAGTTACAAAAACGTTATACTTGTAAAAAAGATTTTAAAAAAGAGATTTAAAACTTGTTAGATTCAATTATAAACTTATTTCCCTAAAAATAATAAAGTCCAAGTTATCCTCTCTAATTTAATACTTTGGTCCATTTTGTCTAAGCTAAATAGACCTGACCCTGACTAACTACATTTGGCGTGAAGCAGAAAAATCAAACAGCAGTCCCAAGCAAATATTAATGGTTTCTCTGTCTCCTTTTTCATGTCCTGAGAAGCTTCCAGATGTCACCTGCTTCACTCCACCAATGGTAGCTCTGCAGGCATTGTTATTGCTATTTTTCTCCATTTCATAGATAACAAACTCTCATACAGAATGGAAAGTACTGTTAACACTGCACTTTAGAAATCGTACCATGTTCCATCATGCTTATTAGAGATGGGCATGACTTAGCAGTATTTCCGTTTCCGTTTCCGTTACTCGGTTCCGTTACTCTACGGAAACGGTAACGGGAATTACTCCCCCAGACTTCGAGCTCGAACCGACGAACGAACAATTTTGGTCTGATTTGTCGTGCTCGTTCCTTGCATCGCGAGATCGCGCGATGCCACACGCGGCACAGAAAAAAAGTTTTTAAAAGTTAAAAAAACCCGGGTTCCCGGCCAAAAAGCAGGCGGGAAAATGCCTGCCGTGCCTCAGGGCACCTACCAGAGGGGTTGTTTCTGGAGGTCCCCGGCCTCCCCCCTCATCCCCCGTCCTGGGCTGCTCTGGTGGGACTCGCCGCAGGCTCGCAGCCAGCAAAAAGCCCAGTCTCGCCGCCGGCCGCCGCAATTAAAGCGCAAGCAAGCGGCACGGACGGCACAGGAAAAAACTTTTAAACTCTCCCCCCACCCATTCCCGGGCCAAAAAAAAGCAGGCGGAAAAATGCCTGCTTGACTAAGGGCGCAGGGCACCTACCGGAGGGGTGGTTTCTGGAGGGGGGGGGTCCCGCCTCCCCCCCGTCCTGGGCAGCCGGACTCGCGAGTCGCCATCGCCATGCCATGCGGTGCGGGCGGGGGATCCAAAATGGGGCGGCAAACGCAATATTGTTTTTGAAATCGTGGTCCAAAAACACACAAGCACAACAGAAACACGCGAAAATTTATAAACTGCCAGATTTTTCACAGTAGCAGTGGGTTTTTTCTTGCAACAAAATGTCTCTCCTCTCCTCCTCTGTCCTCCATTGATTTTATTTTATTTTATTTTATTTACACCTGCGCAATGATGGGCTGGCCAAGTGGCCAGCCATGTGGGAGTGGACAACCATGCAAATTTTTGGAGCCATCCCACCAGTCGCATGGCGACTTGGCCATGGAGACTTCTGGGATGTGCCAAAAAGCCCCCTAAAACCTGCCCTAGCCCTAACCCTAACCCTTGACTCCGTACCCATATGTCACAGACTGTCTTCTTAGTGGGTCAGAGAGGCACCCAGAGGTGCAACCCACTAGCCCACCGTAACCTTACCCGTCACTAGCCTAACCTAGCTCTTGCACTAAGCCACCTTAAAGCCAGATCTACTTGCTTGCATTGCACTACACGCAGCAAGTACAATTCCCTTCTGTGTGAGACATGGTGGTGCGGGAGCCTTGTGAAGGGAAGGTATGACCCTATCACTCTCACACTGGTCTCACGTCTGCACATTATGTTATGCAATATCCATATGGCTATTGCATAGCATTTTGCAGCAGCAGCAGGTGAGGAAGGGAGACCCCCATGTAGAGGGGTCTCTCTTGGAGCCTGCTTCCCCTTCCTAGTGGCAGGAGGCACCCACGGGTGCCTCCAGGAGCCCACTTTCCCTTTATAGCGGGCCAGAGGAGGCACCCACCCCACAGAGGTGCCTCCAGGAGCCCGCTCCCCCCCCAAAAAAACCAGTACTAACGACAACGAAAAAACAAAAAAAACGAACCGACTAATTTTTGCGAATTTTCGCGAAAACCGGAAACGACCCGAAATGGGACTGGCCCGACTAACGACAACTCGAAAAAATTTTTTTTCAAGTCGTGCCCATCTCTAATGCTTATTTCCTTACAGTCAGGACTGTTTTTTAACCCTGACAGGAGCTGCCTGATACTAGGTGACTGGTGGAGTGATAAATTTTGTGGAGAAATACAAAGTTGTCACCCGGCAAAGTCTAACAGGGTAATTTTGAGTTGCCTTGGAGCCAATAAGTAGCAATCACTACGGAATGTGTTGGAATTTTTATGGCATCATAAATAAATGATCAGTTGAGATAAACTTAAGTAGGCCAGTCAAGAATTTTAGCAGTTTAGATTAATCTCAGTTTTGTTCATAGATTAAGTTGGAGTTTGATTTAACAACCTTGCTGTTTTGCTGAAGAAGGAATACTTCCTCTCATGAAAAATTGCTTATTGATCTATTAGCAGTATACTTTGGCCTTGGAAAATGTTTTGTGGTGATTATTCCCAAAGTACACCAGGCTCTTCTGGTGAATTATCAGGGTCTATCCATTTGTATTCAAATGTTCTCTTCTCTCTTCTCTCTCTCTCTCTGTCTCTGTCTCTGTCTCTGTCTCTGTCTCTGTCTCTGTCTGTCTGTCTGTCTGTCTGTCTGTCTGTCTGTCTGTCTGTCTGTCTGTCTGTCTGTCTCTCTCTCTCTCTCTCTCTCTCTCTCTCTCTCTCTCTCTCTCTCTCTCTCTCTCTCTCTCTCTCTCTGTTAGTACACCTAGATTCCATGCTTGTCTCATGAGAGCCAGCAACTGGGCTGGGAAGATCTGGATTCTGGATCCAGTGATCCAGGAACTTCAGGCGGGTGGTGCTGGTCTAGGTCTCTCTCAGCTTATCTGAGAGAATTGGGATAGGAGTTTGTTGGCTTACGAGAAATGCAGGATATAAACTATGAAATAACTTAGTTGCCTAGAACAAGGGCAGAATGGTAAGAAGGGAGACCAGGGGGACGGTGTGGTGGAGTGGCAATAGTCTACCACAACTCCATCCCTCTTGCTAGATGCCATGTTCCCCAATTTCCTGGTTTTGAATGTATGTACTTAAAATTAGGAGCCAAGGACAAAATAGGAATTTTCTTGGTGTATCGCCCTCCCCGTGACACAACAACTTCTGTACCTCAGCTTACTGAATTGATAACAGGGCTGATGTTAGAGTCCCCTCAGTTCATCATTCTGGGAGACATTAACATCCATGCTGACACAGCTCTGTCAGGGGTGTCTGAAGACTTCATGGCTTCCATGTCAACAATGTGTCTGGCCCAAATGGTATACAACTCAACCCAACCTGCAGGCCACAACTTGTTCCTGGTCTTCTGCCGTGATATGCACAGTAGGGACATTGAGGTAAAGGAACTTTCTGTAGACCCATTGTCCTGGACAGACGACTATATGATGTGCTATAGGCTCGTTGTAACTCAGAGGCTTGGCAGGGGGGAAGTCAGACAAAAGCAATACGTCCCAGAAGGTTGATGAATCCAGATGATTTTTTAACCACCCTTGTGGAGTTTCCTACCTCTGATGGGTGAGTCTATTGAATCCTTGATTGAACTCTGGAGTGGGGAAATGAGCAAAGCCATTGACTGGATAGCTCCTAAACGTCTCCTTCCTCAAAATAGACCCCAATTGGCTGCCTGGTTTACTGGGGAGTTGGCAAAATTGAAATGGGTGGCCCGTAGAGCTGAAAGGCGTTGGCAGAAAACCCAGATTGAAACAGACAAAAAATAGTGAAAGGCCTTTGGAAGGCTTACTCCAAGGCAGTGGAGGCAGCAAGACATCATTTTTCTCTACCACCATTGATTTATTATTTATTAATTTATTTGTTGTATTTATAGACCACCCATCTTCCAGACGGAACTCTGGGCGGTTTACAATTAGAATAAAAACAACAGTATAAAACAGCAAAAGAGAACAAGAAAAAAATCGCCCAGGGGAGCATTTCAGAATAGTAAAAAGTTTGCTACATGCTGACCCATGGGCAGATAACACAGACCACTCTGTATTGCGCTGTGAAGAATTTGCTCAACATTTGCAAGCAAAATCGAACAGATCCGGGCTTTCTTGGATCCTGCTATTGATGCAGAGCCTGTAAATAAAACACCCCACCCTCCTGGTCCTGTATTAATGGATGACTTTCAGCTCCTACAGTGGTCAGGACCCTTGGGGAGATGAGGGCCACCACATGTTTGCTGGATCCTTGCCCCTCATGGATCATAAAAGCTGCAAGAGAAGGTATGGCAGACTGGTTAGGAAGAATAGTGAATGCCTCCTTACAACAGGGCAGGATTCTGGCATGTTCAAAGAAGGCAATAGTTAAACCACTGTCAAATAAGCCCTCCTTAGACCCAATGATACTGAACATTTGCCGACCGGTATCAAATATCCCATTCTTAGGGAAAGTTCTAGAATGGGCTGCGGCCTCAGAGCTCCAGATGTTTCTGGATGGGATAAACTACCTGGATCAATTTCAGTCTGGCTTCAAGCCTGGCTATGGGACTGAGATGGCACTGGTTGCATTGACTTGCACCGGGAAATCGATAGGGGATCGGCGTCCCTTTTGGTTTTGCTAGACGTCTCAGCTGCTTTTGACACTATGGACCATGGCATCCTCCTGACTCATATCTCTGAAATGGAAATCGGGGGTACTGCATTAAAGTGGCTCCAGTCCTTCCTGCAGGATAGAACACAGAAAGGGTTGTTAGGTGACTCTTGTTTGACACCACAGCCACTGAACTGTGGAGTTCCCCAGGGTTCTGTTCTGTCTCCTATGTTATTTAACATCTATATGAAACCACTGGGGAAGATTATCAGGACTTTTGGGGTTAAGTGCCAACAGTATGCCGATGATACTCAGCTCTACCTCTCATCACCTCCGGCTTCTCAGGGAGCTACTATCTCAGCCTTACATGAGTGTTCAGCTGCAGTAATGAACTGGATGAGGATGAACAAAATGAAAGTAAACCCAGACAAGACAGAGGTGCTTCTGGTCAGTCGAAAGGGAGAACAAGGGATAGGGGTGCAACCTGTACTGAACGGGGTTGCCCTCCAATTCGAAAAAATAGGTACGCAGCTTGGGAGTGTTCTTGGACTCATCCTTGACCTTGGATGCCCAGGTGAGGGCTGTGGCCAGGAGCACATTTGCACAATTAAGGCTAGTACGCAAGTTATGCCCATTTCCTGAGAAACCAGCTCTGGTCTCAGTAATACATGCCCTAGTGACATCCCGGCTAGACTACTGTAATGCGCTCTATGTGGGGCTACCGATGAAAAGCCTCAGGAAACTGCAGTGGGTCCAAAATGCAGTAGCCAGACTGCTGGCTGAGGAGGGGTACAGAGATCACATTATTCCCCTATTAAAGCAGCTCACTGGCTGCCAATCAGCAATCAGGCTCTATTCAAGGTGCTGACCTTGAAAGTATGGCCTGGGTACAAGCTACTTCAAAGATCGAAACTCACAATATGAACCAACTCGGGTGTTAAGGTCATCAGGAGAGGCCCTTCTCTCCATCCCGCCACCCTCACAGGCATTTCTCGTGGGAACCCATGAAAGGGCATTCTCCGCTGCTGCTCCCAGACTCTGGAATTCCCTCCCACTAGAGGCCAGGACTGCTGTTGTCTTTCTGTAAACAGGCAAATACCTTTTTCTTCAGGCAAGCTTTCCCTGAATGATGGCCTACCTATTATGTGTTTTTTATATGAATCTACAGGATCACATAGACTTTGTGTTTAATAACTACTTATAATCTTATGGGTTTACATGGACACCATGTTTTCAATGTTAGATTCCATCACTCATAACTTTACATGGAACTTAACTCCTCTTTAACTGCTCACATTCTCTTGTAGATTTAATGTAATGTTGTCTTTTAATGCTGTAAGATGTCCCTCAATTCCTTGTTCTCAAATACTTGAACATGTCTTAATTGTACTGGACTGTATATTATCCCTCATTCTGTAAGCTGCCCTGAGTCCTTTTTCCAATGACAAAGGTAGGGTAAAAATACTCTAAAATAAATAAATAATAAATAAATTAGTTAGGTAGCTTTTTTTTTTTAACATCGGCCTGAATCTAGCTGATACTCTAGAATCATAGAATAACTGAGTTGGGAGGTCACTTATAAAGTCACTGAGTCCAATCCCCTGCTCAGTGCAGGAATACAAATCAAAGCAATTTTCCAATTTTTCTCTCAAATGCCTCCAGTTTCAAGCACCCACCACCTTCTGAGGCAAATGGTTCCATTGTTGTATTGCTGTAACAGTTGAAGGGTTTTTTTCTTGATATTTGATCTAAATCTATTTTCCTCTAACTTGAGCCCATTATTACATGTCCTGCAGTCAGGGATGCTCAAGAACAGACTCAGGCCCTTTCAAGTGCTTGAAAACTGCCATTATATCTTCCCTCAGTCTTTTTTTTTCCTTTCTAGATTAATCATGCCCAGTTCTTTCCGTCTTTCATCATAGGGCTTGGTTTCCAGTCCTGATGTCCATCAGACCACTTGACTGATGTCATAATTATAAGCTGCCTTTTCCCACCAAAAAAATAAAAAAAATTTAAAAAATTCATTTTTATGTGTGGAGCGTATAAATAACTGAAAAGCATCACGGAGTATATATAAAACAAATATGCATACGAGGTTATCCACGAGATCAAGCAGTGGGTTTGTATTTGATGGCCTTATAAGCCCCTTCCAAATCAATTATTTTCTAATTCTGCGATGGATCGGTCTTACTTGACCGTTTCACACACCTGGAGGTAGGAATCTATCCTTGGAACCCATGGTTTGTGCTTTAGTCTGACATTAGACTTATGGCAAGAACCAATGGGTGGAAACTCATTGCCAACTTGGAAATGAGAGATTTCCTGATGGTGAGAGCCATTAAACAGTTGAACATAGGGATGGACATTTCGTTGTGGAACCAGTAGGTTATGAAACAAACCATGTGAGCCCAGGTGGTCTTCAGAACTAGCTTATACATGCAGATCCAATTACTTTACCTTTCTCTGTCTCACACAGGGTTAAAATCCAACGAGGAAGCACACTGCAATGTCATCTTTCCTGCTTTGTGCTGCTGGCCAATCAGAGAGGGAGGCGGAATGATGCCTTTCTTTGCACAGCTCCAGATCACCCAGCATCACAGATCTAGCACAGATGACATTTGCAGCATGCTTCCTCATTGGATTTTAACCCTGTGCAAGACAGAAGAAGGTAAAGCAATTGGATCTGCATGTATCAGCTGGTTCTGAGGGCCACCTGGGCTCGTGTGGTTTGGTTCGTAATCTACTGGTTCTGAAACAAAATGCCTATCCCCAATTGAACAGCTTGCCTCCCAGTTTTGTGGGTGCCCCATCCCTGAAGGTTTTGAAGAAAATATTGGTCAGCCATCTGTCTGGGATGTTATGAGGTCTCCTGCTTTGAGCAGGGGGTTGGACTCAAAGATCTCCAAGGTCCCTTTCAACTGTACAATGATTCTACAATTCTATGTTGTGTTGGCTAAGGACGGGTGACTGCATCGTACCCAGACTCAAAGATATTCACATTAGCATGTCCTGACCTGAGACCACATCAGTCTATGAGAACATCCTTGGCCCAATGCATAAAAGAAAAGGAGGAAAGATAGCCCTACTTGTCTAGGCATATTTGTCAAAATGTTCATATTTTTTCAAACAGGCGTGTTTCCTGTATGAATTCTCCCAGTGATTGAACATTGTGTGTGGATGTTTTTTCAGATGGATGCATTTTCTGGTGCACATTTTTCAAATGTTCCTCCCAAACACATTTTTCATTCTTGAATGGCATTGTAAGCTCCAAGACATACATATTTCCAATTGCAAGTGAATCTGGGCTTATGTTCAGGTCTGGAAAGTGCCGAGTAGGTAAATGAAAAATTGAATTCTATATATTTTGTATTTGTTCCAAATACCAGTGTACCTCTCTCTTGGTTTCCATGGACTTATCTTTCTAAAAGAGGATTGCAAAGACATTTACCTTCCCCCCCCCAAAAAAAAAGATTTACTGTTTTTGCTATCAAAGAAAAGAAGAAAATGATGATGAAAGAAAGCAAGCAAAACAATGCCAAATTAGATACTAAATGCCTAATTAAACAATAGCAAATTAGATATTAAAGAAATATGTGCTCCCTGAGTTCTATGCATCATCAAGGTACCAGAGCTTGATGGTACATCAGATTGATCGGTGAAACATCACAAAAATCTCTTTACTCCAAAATGTCAGGGAATTGGACTCATAACATTGATGTCTATCAGAGAATCAGGTGATGCTGTTATGCACAGGGGGAATTTTTTAATATATACTGTACAGTACTGTATAATGAAATACTTCCTTCTTCCTTTGGCTTTTCTGACTTGCAAATTATCCCTTTTTTTCCCATGGAAGCCATGGTATCCTTTTGACAGGAGGAGGAAAGCCTTCACTACTGAATTCTCCCTTGCCTGTAACTTAATCCAGTGGTGGTGTTTTGGGGGTATTTAAAGACTTCCTACATCCATCCCACAGCTTCCATGTGAGGAAAGGGCAGAACATCTGCAGGAGATAATGAAATATTTCATTACTGGAAGTCTAACCCTGATGATGACATCATAATCCTTCCTCAGTTATTACTCTGCCAACAGGATGCCGCTCAGGGTGTTGCTTTAAGATTCTTTAAAAATTACAAAAAATGTGTTAAAATGCATAAAGCATATTTTAAAAGAACCCCATAACCCCCCAAAATCTTGAATTTCCTTTCCCCAAATCAAGATATTAAGGGCCTAATTCTAGAATAAATTTCAAAGAGGAAGCCTTGTTACCCTGTTTCAGCCAGTGTAAGAATATAAAAACAGCAATAAAACAAATAAAAATACCCCACAAATATATTGTGCCCCATTAAAACTAACCAATTTATTTGAACACAAGTTCCCATAGATTTACAATCTACTTCCTCAGATGCATGGAATATAAGTTTCAGCATGGAACAGCATATTTATTTATTTATTTATTTATTTATTTATTTATTTATTTATTTATTTATTTATTTATTTATTTAGAATATTTTTACCTTGCCTTGCTCCTTGGAAAAAGGACCCAAGGCGGCTTACAATAATATACAGCCGTATTCAAGTTTAAGAACAGGCCCTATACAGAGTGTGGGGTAATGGGGTAGCAATCAAATGAAATGGGTTGTAAACAGAAATAGATACCCAATTCCTCTCCTTTTCTAGGCTTAATAAACACAGTCACTTTCTTAAGGGTTCCACATTCACTGGGCTTGACAAAACAGTGCATAGGGATCACACGACCATAGGAACAACATTTCATATACAATTTGCACTTCCCTGCTTAAAAGAAACAAGGAAGATAACAGCATACAAAGCTTGCCTTTATGCTGGAGAAGTACCATAGTTTAGTGGCTGGCTATGGAGTTAACATGTAAAATGGTCTGGATCAGTGATGGCAAACCTTTTAGAGACCGAGTGCCCCAAACTGTTATTCAAAACCCACTTATTTTTATTATTATTATTATTATTATTATTATTATTATTATTATTATTATTATTATTATTATTATTATTATTATTATTATTTTGCAAAGTGCAAGTACAGCAATTTAACCTGAATACAGTGGCACCTTGGGTTACAAATGCTTCGGGTGCTACCCCTTGGGAAAGCAAGGACCAAAAAGCAAGGGTGCTACCCCTTTGGCAAAGCAAAGATCGAAGAGCAGGCTTTTGAATTTCTCACAACCACAGCACCCTCGCTGTTGCCACAAGAAATTCAAAAAACTGCTCTTCGATCCTTGCTTTCCTGAAGAGTAGCACCCCATCCGCCTCTCTGCCTTGGACAGAGTGCTACACCGTCAGGAAAGCTTCTTGATGTTGTTGGTTCTTCAGCAGGTGCCCTCTCTAGAGGATAAAGAGCAAGGAAACCACTGGGGATCACTGAACCGCTTCCTCTCTCCAAGGGCGCTTTTACACAACCTCTAAAATCCAGTGGCAACTTAAATTTGGACCAGAGATCGTGGGGGTTTGTTCACTCTTCCTGTGTCCCCACCCCTCCGCACTCCATTGTTCCTGTCTGCGTGAGGGGAGGGAGAAAAAAAGGGAGAAAAAATGCAGGGTCACCTCCGTCCGCCGGTCGAAGCAGCCCTGAGCAACCCTGTAGTGATTCCTGTCTCTTAAAGGGGTGGCGGGGACAAAAAACAAGCAGAAGGTGAGGGAGCCCGGCATTCACAGCTTTATAATCCGCATCGGAAGATTTTTTTTACCTCCTTGAGGCCAGGTACTTGAAAAGTGCGCTGGGATGCGCTTAGGTGGTTGTGTCCGTACTTAATTTTTTTTAAAAGTCCGGAGCTGGTGGGAAAACATTTTTCAGCTCCGGATCTGGGAGCCCTTTGCCTCGGATTTTAGGGGTTGTGTAAGAGTGCCCCCAAAAAAGCACTGCAGGGGGAACCCTGACACAAGGCCTAGAAGAGGGGAGCTCACGGAATTTTGCCATGGAAATGGAGAATTCTCAAAGGAGAATCCAAAAGGAAATGAGAAGAGAAGAGCACACCCTTAAGTTGAACAGCAACAACTCAGGGGGGGGGGAACGGAACATTTTTAGATCTCTGGGTTCCTCTGCTTTTCTTCTTACTCAACGGCTCTGTGTGAGAAGAGGAAAATCAATCAGAGAAACAAAACACAGGTCTGCTATCTTCCTATGGGCCAGTTTATGATGATTGATGTGAACCTCGCAAAATCCCAAGTTGATGGAAATTGGGTACTTGATTGCTCCTTGACTGTCTGAATCATCCTTTAATGTTAGACTAGAAACACAATTTGCCCGCACAGAAATAGTCCTCCCAAATTAACTGGTGCTAATCCAGGGAACAATTTAAAGCACCCTATAATTTTATCACATTGCTTTGGTGCCTACGGTGTCAGAATTGTTCAGCGCCACACTGTTATATACAGAAGAACCTTGCATTTCACAGAGAGCGACATTGTTGTACCAGCACAGCTTTGAAGGCTTTTTGCAAGTTTTCGGAGATAAAAAAAAAACCTAAGAAGTTTGCTGCTAACATAATTAAGCAATTACGGTCAGATGGATAAACTAAACAAACATTCTGATAGAACAGCATGAGGAGCGTTATGAAGTCCTCTGGGCTTTCCCTACCCCCCCTTTATTAATTGGGAAAACACTTTTGATAGTATGGGGAAGGGTTCCTTGTGCCAGAGCTATGAATCTTGAAGCTTCCCTCTCTCAGAAAAACCAAGAAAACGCACCAGTCTTTTTTCGGAGATGTAAGTTTTTTCTGTGTCAGATGCTAAAATATAAATACAGTTTGTTTGGGGTTTTTTTAAACAGAAAATCCGCTTAAAGGAAAACATTTCCAAAGATAGGGGGAAATTGCTTAACAGAATCACCTATGGGACGAATCCATACAACAGAAAAATGTTCACGATTAGGGATCAATCTGTTTTCGATGCATTCCTATGGGAAATTTGTACAAAGGGAAATTTGCTTACCAGAATTTCATTTGGAACAAAGTTAATTCCTTTATACAAGGTACAGCTGTAAATAAATCTGGAAGTTGAGTCATTGCAACTAGACTTCTTTTCTTAAGAGATTGAAACATTTCACTGCTCAACCAAGTAGCTTCATCAGTCTGAGGAAGGTTAGTGGTGAGTCCTCCATTTTTTAGTTCACCTAGATTTCACCTGGTCTGAATAAGGCTCATAAGTTCAACGAGCCTATTCATACCAGGGTGATGCGAAATTTAAGTGAACTATAAAATGGAGAACTCACCACTAACCTTTCTCAGACTGATGAAGCTGCTTGGATGATCAGCAAAATATTCCGATCTCTCAAGAAAAGAAGTCCAGTTGCCATGACTCAAATTCCAGTTTAGTACATTTGTGTTTAGAAACTTCGTCAATCAAGATCTAAGCAAACAAATAGCCCCAGACTCAAATTCACAAAATGTCTGTGAAGATTCTCAGTCATCCAGGAGAGGTTATATGGAAGCTGAGTCATGGCAACTGGACTTCTTTTCTTGTGAGATCGAAACATTTTGCTACTCATCCAAGCAGACTGACAAAGCTGCTTGGATGAGTAGCAAAACTTTTTGCTCTCAAAGAGAAGTCCAGTTGCCATGTTTCAACTTCCAGACAATTTCACAAAAAAAGTCTCTTCTTTTTCACAATTATATAATGGACAATGTAGGCAATGCTCATAACAATAATTTGTGCACCCAAGACCTTGGCAATAGCATCAGTACAGAAGTTGCTTGTCAAATGGCAAAGTCTATTTTGAATTCAGGACAGAAGCTTAAGATACCTTCCTGAACTAGATTGGTATTCTTAATGTAAAAGAATTAACTTTACATGCAGAATCTTTAAACCCCTAAAATAAATTATCAGTTTAATTACATGTACTGTACTTGAAATCCTTATGTGGATTTATCCCTCTATCACAAATATATAGGGATTATACTTAGACCAATTTGGCAAGGGTGTTGGCCATCTAAATGGCAACACCAGCTCCGGCCTTTTCAGATCTCTTGCTTTTTCTGATTCAAATCTTTTACTCAATGCCCTGCTCTTTCTTAGTCCCACCCCTTTGGGCTGAGCTAATATTTCGTGGGGTTACACGTGGGGTCGTTGCAATTTTTCATGGGGAAACCAACAGGGGGTGTAGAAAGGTGTTAAGCTTCAAAAATATGGGCCATTTGTACTGTACAGCATGTTGGGCAAAATGACAGAGCAAACACAAATTGAAAACCAACCCAGGAAATCTTGCTGATGCAGGATGAACTCTCAGTGGGGAATCTTGGCAAAGAGAGACCAAGGCCTCAGTCGCATGGCTATTAACTGCGCATCAGAATTTGATGTGTACTAAAATTGTGGGTGATCACGTGACGTTTGGTGCACAGTTAACACCCTGACGGCAGGGGTGTATTATACTTCTTTCTGTGTGTCCCGTCTTGCCAAATGTGCATCTTTTCCCTGTTTATTGATCTACTTTTCTTTATCATGCTGCTGGCGGTCTGCTGAAAAAGTGATGGAGGCATGCCGATGTACCAGCAAGTCAGTTGCATGATTGGTTATTAAAGTAGGACAGCAGAAAGAGGCAAAAAAGGGGGGACTGAAATTGTGTGAATTTTCACTGGCCGCACTGCAATTGCTGCGGTAACAACTAGACATTATTAAGGGGAGTCATTTGATCGAACCCCTAGTGGTGGTATAGGATGATGCGGTTAAAGCGCATTTCAGGGGGCGTGGTTGCCTGGGGTGCCAAAATGCTGCGCCTTGGAGTAGAGGCACAATCTTTTGCTGCACAGTCATTCGCAGCAAACACAGCACCAAAACGGTCATGTGACTGGGGCCTTGCTGAGAGTGAGAACTGTTACATCCTTATTTTCCACAGCTCTTCCACTTGAAGCAAGCCGTGGTTCACTCTCTTATCTCTGAGCTAAGCTTCAGTTTGCTCAACTTTATTTGGGCCAGTTCACACTGTGGAATTGGGTGTGATCTGGACATTGCTTTAATAAAAGTCCTTATCTTCAATGCAAACTATTTTAATTCAACTGCCAGTCCCCTAACCCTGAACAGAGAGCTACTCTGCACCTCAATAATCATCCCCAAAGCATTGCATGCCCTAGCCCTGTGACAGAACGTTATACACCAGCTCTTGAAGGGGATGGATGAATCATTTTAAGTAGAAACACAAGCAGACAAGGTCTTGCCCCACCCTTGCACCAAACAGTGCTATCAAGGAGCCATATAACATAACTATTATACAGTGGTACCCCAACTTAAGAGCAGCTCGACTTAAGAGCAATTTGACTCAAGAACAGAAAACTGTTGGCATTTTAAGCCTTACAAATTTTAGATATGGTCTGTTTGACTTACATTTTTTTATTTTTAACTTATTTTTTTTCCAATTTTTTAGATAGGTACCCTAACTTAAGAGTAGTTCGACTTAAGAGCATGCATTCAGAACAGATTAAATTCGTAAGTTGAGGTACCACTGTACATGCCAGCGTGGAGAGGCTCTGTGACCAAAATCAGAGAATAGTTCAGAGTGAGAACAAGCCACTTCAATATTGATGGAAAGAAGAAATGAGTTGAGTCTCTTGAACTGAACGTGCTGTGGTGCCGAACATAAAAACTTCAAGTAGCCTTTCCAGTAGTTTCCTAAATACAGTATGTTAAATTGCCAGGAAAACAAAATGAAGCCTGAGGAAAACTATTCACCATGGCATGAAATGTGAGTCCTCTGGTGCCACCTTTGGAATTTTCCCAGCTGAAGAGGACTGGAGCTACCACAAAACAGTGCCTCCCACACAGATCTCAGGAGGGCAACTCAAATCAGTACCATGGCTAATGGTTTTGGAAATTACTCTCTTCCCCAAAGAGGCATCACACATTCATTATCCATCCATCCATCCATCCATCCATCCATCCATCCATTCATCTATTTGTTCACTCATTGGTTTGTTCATTTGTTCGTTCATTCATTCATTTGTTCGTTTGTTCATTTGTTTCATCATTTAGAACACTTACTTTCCATATTTCTGACCAGTAGGGTTCCCAAAATGTTTTACAATAAACTGAAATAATTTAAAATAATTGAGAATGTTTTAAAATATTATTTGGAAGGTGATCCAAATATCCCTAAATTCTGCGTAAAACAAAATTCTAGAGAGGTCAAAATTTTGGGAAATTGCACCTTTATGTCTCTGTCAGGAGCGTACCAGAGATAGCTCAGATTAATTTTTTCCTGGGAGGAAGGTCTGTAAAGGGGATGCCTTAAGCGTCATTGCATTCACCATGGACTGCTATGATGTGCTTTTGGAAACTTCTGCTCTTGGAATGTTTATAGAAACTTCAGAGGATCCAAAATACTTCAGCCAAGTTTGCTGCCAGTTGATTTATTTCTGGTCAAAATTCAAAATATGAGTTATGATTAGAGATGGGCGTGAACCCATAGTTCATAGTTTCATTCCAGTTTGTAAGGACTGCTGCTCCACTTCTTGCCTCCTCTGGCTCAGTCATCTACTCTCCAGGCCCAGTGTGCTTGCTTCCTCCATCCCCTCAACTGATCTTCCAGTCCCAACAACAGTTTAGGGTTCTCTGCCCTGCCCTCTTGGCTGGGCTACCACTCAGACAAAATGGTGGAGCAGAGATGTCTGTGATCTTGCTTATGACAGGGAGATCAGCCAAGAGGGTGGGGCTGCTGTCTTTATAAACTGGGACAAACCTAAAAACTGGGTTTGTGCCAATCTAGTTATGATCTATCAAGTGCCATATAACTTTGATCTATTAAAGCCTATATCTGGCTATATGAACCTGCCTGGTTTGAGATCTTCAAAGAACTCCCACACAACTCTGCTTGTTCCACCTTCACAGTTTTGTTTGGTAGGAACCTGAATGAGGGCTTGGGGTTTCCTCCCAGGCTGTATATGGACTTTTACGTCATGAAGACAGGATATAAATTTAGCAATAAACAGGGCCTAAAGTCAGATTTGAAAGACATGCTGATAGCCTGTCTCACTCAAAATCCTCATTGAAAGCTGAGGCATCAACAGGACCTTAGCTGAGAAGGGAATATGGGTGATTCTCATGAAATAGCTCACTATAGTGATGTCACTTCCTCTGGTACCATAGATGGCATTAGGCATTTTTCTTATTCACTCAAAAATTCCCCATGCCAGCTGCTTTTAGAGACTACAAAGGACAAAGGGCCAGCTCACCTGAGGTGGACCTCACATCAAGGATTCCATCTTGAGAAGAAACCTCAGTCTAGCTTATTTCTTCTCTGCAGTTTTTTCTTCCTGCTGGAATGGGATCTATGTTGGTAATCCATGCTTCTCCGAGGCAATTTCAGATGGATTTTTAAAAGTGACTGACTTCATCTTCTGAAAACCTTAATTCCTTGGGATATTTGTCTCCGTCAAAATTAATTCATGTGTCAATAAGAACTTGGGGATCATTCCTTCCACCTAATCAAAATTTGAGAGTTTGAGGATTATTGGAATACCTTGCACGGAAAGAATCCCTGGAGTCACCAGAATGATATTATTTTCTGATTTCCACAGCTAATAAAATAGTATTTTAATTTATTTTATAAATTTGAGCCACTGATGTTTATCAATAGTTGTATGTGTCATCACTAACTTTCTGAGCAGTTTCAATATTTTCCCAAGAGAAAATATGTGTGCATTTATGTCCTTTGCTTGTACGTCTTGTGGTTGTATCAGATCTTCACAAACCATTATGACAATGCCTAGTTGCAGGAATAATTGTCTAACTCAGTGCCTGGCAATTGTCCCTGTGTCATGAGAAACATGGGTTGATTAATTGTTGCCAAGACACACATAAACCAAGGAGGTTATGCTTAATTGACCTGAAGTTCTCTGTGGCTGCAATATTCCATTCTGAGGAATAAATATAATGCAATATAGTATTTGATTTTGATTTTTCTTCATTTGTTGTGGCAAATGAAAATGAGTTGTAGAAATTAATTCATATAATTAGAATGTTGAAACATGTAATGGATAGAAGCGATAGCTGGAAAAATATTTTTCAGTGAAAATTGGTTTAGTATTAGCATTGTTGTTGTTTGCATGCTTACTTCTGACAACTGGAGATAGACATGTATGGAATTTTATGCTTTAAATAAGCTTCATATTTTGACTACTGTTCGTTTAGCCTGCGTCCCTCCACTACCCCTTCTCTCTTTGATACATTACAGTATAAACACACTACTGTTCCTTATTTTATTTGTATCTTTTGGGGGCCCAACATCATCAGCAGAATAAAATCTGTTTTTATTTAATTGCTTTTAAACAAGATATATAGAGAGAAGGGTTTCCAACCAGTTACCGTATATACTTGAGTATAAGTCGACCCGAGTATAAGCCGCCCCCCCTAATTTAAACCCCCCCAAAACTGGGAAAATTTATTGACTCAAGTATACGCCTAGAGTGGGAAATGCAGCAGGGCCTGGCAACTCCTCCTTTGTGAGCTGGCTGTGTGTGTGATTTTAAAATGACCTTTTAAAAAGTCATTTTAAACATGGGGGTGGGGTGTCAGGCGAAGTGGCGCACAGTGTTTAAAATGACTTTTAGCCACTGACCCAAACTTGCCTCAGTGACTAAAAGTATTGACCCGCATATAAGCTGAGGACCCCCTTTTTTCAGCCCAAAATTAGGGCTGAAAAACTAGGCTTATATTCAAGTATATACAGTAATTAGATCCAAAGCAATGCAAACTCTCCCCACATGGATGCTTGTTGAGGGTTTGTTGTGTAAGTTTGTTGGGTATTTATAGGACAAAAATATCTATCCCACAGCTACAAATGCCCAACAAACTCACACTCTACACTAGAGCACAGAGAAAATTCTAGCTCCCTGTGCTCCTGCCCTCTAAAGATGCCAGCCACAGAGTCTGGCAAAACATCAGAAAGAAGAAAATATCCAGAACATGGCCAAATAGCCCGAAAAACCCACAACACCCATGAGATCCCAGTCATAGAATCATAGAGTTGGAAGAGCCTTCAAGGGCCATCCAGTCCAACCCCCGCCATGCAGGAACCCCCATCAACACCCACTTCATAGGCAGTCATTCACCCAGAATATTTCCCTTTCTATTCCTCCTCTAAGTACTGGTAGCGTGAAAGACTTCAAGAATGCATCTCCCCACATACTTTTTTTTCAAAGGGGGAAAATAAGTTGTGACTTCTTTGTGCTCTAACCCCACTGAAGTGACTGCCTGGCCTCAAGTGGGTTGGGGATAATGACAGTTTCAGCTCCTTTCCCCCTGCATTTTATCCTCATCCCACCCCTCTCTATCTGAAGAAGCCTGTGATTCAGTCTGTCTTGATGTAGCAATTGTCCTCAAATCATCTTGGGAATATGATAAGTATAACCTGAAAATTCAACCTGCATCTTCTGAACCACCCTCATAGTCCTGCAGGGTCAGAAACCTTTATCTGTGTAGCCCTATCCAAGTATCACCTTTAGATTTTTTTTTTAACCCAACGTGTTGTTAGTCTGTGGAACTCCCTGCCCCAGGAGTTGGTGATGGCATCTGGCCTGGATGCCTTCAAAAGGGGATTGGCCAGATTCCTGGAGGAAAAGTCCATCACAGGTTACAAACCATGATGGAGATGTGTCATCTCCAGGCTTAAAACTGGGATACTTCACGGACCAGATGCAGGAAAATGGTATCAGGAGACAGATATCTAGTCTTGTGCGCTCCCAGACACATTTTTGTGGGGCCACTGTGAGATACAGGAAGCTGGACTAGATAGGCCTTTGGGCTGATCCAGCATGGCTCTTCTTATGTTCTTATGTTCTTATGTGGTGAGTCTTTTCATGAAGTTGGCTCCTGAATTGGGATTCACTGCTTAGCTTTGCCTGTCTGTCTGCATATCTCTACACCTCTTCTAGAAATGAACACAAGTGTTTGGAATTGCAGTCTATTACCAATGTGGCAATAATGGAGAACCACTCCAGGTCAGATTCTCTCCTTTGGGGTGTTTACAGGATCCTTTAATATCCTTTCATTTATGACCCAAAAAGCAGTTCGAAGGTATGTTTACCTTACCTGGTTAAAAAAAAATTGATGAGTAACTAAATAACTTCTTCAGCCCAAACTTAGAACACAGTTTTACAATTTTTTTTCTCTACTATGGCATTGTGATTGTTACTGATGTTTTGTCTTATATTTCCCTGCATAGCGCTAGAGCGCTCTCTATGCAGTTTATAAGCTAATTAAGCAAAACACACCCCACCATTAAGATAGTTGCTCATTTTAACAACCTTGGAAGGATGGAATGCTGAGCTACCTGAACTTGGGAACAAACTCAGTTTGCGCACTTTTACACGGCCCCTAAAATCCGAGGGAAAGGGCTCCCAGATGCGGAGCTGAAAATTGTTTTCCCACCAGCTCTGGACTTTAAAAAAAATTAAGTACGGCCATGCCCACCTAAGCGCGTCCCAGTGCATTTTCCAAGTACTTGGTCTCCAAAGGTGAAAAATTTATGATGCGGATTGCAAAGCAGTGAGTGCTGGGCTCTGCCTCCTTCTGGTGTGTTTTTTTTTTTTTGCCCCCCACCCCTTTAAGAGACTGGAATGCTTCCCGGGGCAGCTCCAACAGAGCGGAGGTGAGCCTGCATTATTTTCTCCCTTTTTTTCTCCCTCCCCTCATGCAGACAGGAGCAAGGGAGTGTGGAGGGGTGGGAACACAGCAAGAGGAGCAAACCCCCAAGATCTCTGGTCCGAATTTAAGTTGCCAGCGGATCTTAGGGGTCGTGTAAAAGCGCCGTTTGTGAGCAGAGGCTTGACTGCAGTACTTTAGCATAACCACTGTGTCACAGGGCGCATATAAATTACTTCCCCCTTTTTACCAGGCAGGCAACTTACTTACATTTGAATGAAGCGGCTCATGCGTACTTCCACATTATCGGTCTATCATGTATATGTATGTGTTTGTGTGTGTGCACCAGACCTAGTTCTGTATGTCCCAAAATGTTTGTGCAACTGGGGCTTCAGGGGCCATCGGCTCCTCTGAAAGAGTAAAACAAATGGTTTAGAATCCCATTTGTATTTGTTTAAGGCCAAGGTAGTCTTAAATTAAATTTAGTGACAGTGACTGCTTGCCTGTGTGTGAGGCATTGCAGCTTTAAAATGCCAAATATCAGAGTTTTATTAAGAACAGGGAGAAGGGCTGTTCAGCATCAGTGACTTAGTGGAAAGTGTCAAGTGAAGGGAAAACAAGCAATATTCCTTGGAGCCTCTTGAGTCAGCACCGGCAAGAAAACCAGAGGCTTAGGCATGGCCATCCTGTTGATGCAGAGGAGTTTCATGGTCAGAAGTTTCCCCTAAGCAAAGTCCAAAGTAAACTGGAGGGAAAGGACTCCTTACTGAAGACTCGTTCACCTCCAAACATTTTGAAGACTGCAGAGTTACCGGGAGAGTTTCCATATCTCTCACAGGCACTTTCTTAAAGTTAGTTTACTTTGGGTGCTTCACATGCCAAAAATAGCCAACAGTGCAAAGGACAGTTGAAGGTTGTAGGGCAGTGGTGGCAAACCTTAGGCACTCCAGATGATCTGGACAACAACTCTCACAATCCTTTGTCATAGGCAATCTAGTCTTGGAATTCTGGGAGTTGTGGTCCAAAACATCTGGGGTGTCAAAGGTTCGCCACCACTGTTGTAGGAGATGGATCGACTCAGTAAAGAAAAAATATGGATGTAGTGGGGGCACGAGACGGGTGTGGTGGCTTAGGGGACTGGAGCACTGAAACGGTTGGCTGCAAAGTCGGCAGCTCAACAGTTCAAATCCTGGGTGCCATGCAGCGGAGTGAGCTCCTGCTGTTATCCCCAGCTCCCGCCAACCTTGCAGTTCAAAAGCAAGTAAATGCAAGTAGATAAATAGGTACTGCCGTAAAAAACGGGAAGGTAAATAGTGTTTCCTTGCAGCCATGCCAGCCACATGGTCTAGGACTTGCACAACACTGGCTCTTTGGCTTGAAAACAGAGATGAGCACCGCCCCTAGAGTTGGACATGAATAGCACACACGTGTGTGTGTGTGGGGGGACTTTACCTTTACCTTTAATGCAGGCAAAGGACAAGAAGAAATATATCTGTGATATCTTTCATGTCTCTAGGTTTGCTTCCCTCTAACCAAGAGTAGGAAGAAACCAAATATAATCTCAAAGCCTGTATAAATAAAAATGAATAATAAAAAAACTATAATTAAATCACCAATTAAGATAGCAATGACAAATAGAAATCAAAAATGACGTAAAAGAAGGACAAGGTAGTGGCGGATTAAGATGATCAGCAACAGCGGTAATGTGTCGTCAGGGAAAGCCGGTCTAAACATCCAGGTCTTCGGTTGTCTTTTAAAGATATAAGCAAAGTAAGGCTGAGGTCTGTTTGTGTGCATGGCATGTGTGTCTTTGGGCTGGGGGACACCTTCCTGAGATCTAGGATGGCCTACAAACCACAAGGGGAGGGCTCCTATATTTTTAACAGCAGTTCGGAAGGAGAGGTTTTAGCTGGAATAGATTGTCCAGCAAGCAACATCTGCAGAAATTCCCTGTGGCAATCTGATCCTGTTGATCATATGTCATTGCTTCCAGAAATATCGGAGAAGGGGGTTGGACTACAACTCCCATCCACAGGATCCCCTAACCACACAATGACAGAGGTATTCGGGGAGTTAACATCTAAAGAATTCCACCACCACGACCCCCATGCTGAATCTCCTATTATTTGAAGCAACCTTCTCCACACCTGGAGTTTATTCCGGAAGGGCTTCTGACCTCTTTCTCCTGATCTTCCTTTCTCAGTTTTAGTATGATTTGTTTGTGTTCCATGCCTCTTCATTATTTCAGCGTGTGCCCCATGGGTTTGTGGTGTCGACTGCTAGCATCTGGGTAAGCCATCAGTTATGTCACAGTGCCAGCCTTTAATTGCAATGGCTTTGTGTACATGTCTGCCCGTTGCCATGTCCGCAGCTAGCAATAGCTCTCGCTCAGAGCACTGTCAGGGGATCAACTAGCTGTTTGCTATGGCCAGATCTGCTGTCTCTAGATCTCTTCTTCAGAGCATTCCGTGGGCTGTTTTTCCAGTGCCCTAATTGCTTACATCCAGGGGGAAATAAAATATACTCAACATTTATACCCTTAAGTGTCTAAAAGAAGACAGCTGTGCGCTTGGACAGAGGCGGAGTTTATAATGGACCCAATGAAGGGTACAGATTGCTATGGTGAAATAAGCAAAACAAGTTGAGGCGTCGTGTAGCCCTCACAAAAACCAAATACAAAAGTGGAACAGGTGATACCTTCAGGCTACTAGGAAATTCACAAAAATGTTGCTAATGTTTTGAGGGCTAAACCCCTTTCCTCAGAGCAGCCTAAGAAATCCAAGCTCCAAGCCTCAACTAAGAAACTGTCTGCCCCCCCCCCCAGTCTTGCCAAGGATCTTACATCTAAGAAATCACTCTGGGCAAATCCAGCTTTTGCCATGTTATAACCTATTGGTACTGCTCTGAGGAAGGGGATTTCATCTTCAAAATATTAGCAATGTTTTTGTGAATTTTCTAATAGCCTAAAGGTATCACCTGTTCCACTATGGTCAAATAGTGTTTAAATCATGGTCAAATAGTGTTTGGATCAGAAAAACACGTAATTAGATTTTTTTAAAAAAATATAGCAAACTCAATCGCCCTATTCATTCCTAAACAAATATTATATACAGTAGTACCCTGACTTAAGAGCAGCTCGACTTAAGAGCAATTCAACTTAAGAGCGGAAAACTGTTGCCGTTTAACTTGCCACCTTACAAATTTTAAATATGGTTTGCTCGACTTACAAATGTTTTTTCATTTTTTCATTTTAACTTATTTTTTAAATTTTTTAGATAGGTACCACGACTTAGCAGTAGTTCAACTTAACAACATGCATTCGGAACAGATTAAATTCGTAAGTTAAGGTACCACTGTATTCATTATGGCAATGGGGTGCTCTTGTCTGCTACCTTTGCTCCCAGTTGTGCTGCTCTCTTTCACATGGAGGATGCCAAGTTTATCTAGAAGTTGAGTCGTGGCCACTGGACTTCTTTCCTTGTGAGATTGAAACATTTCACTACTCAGCCAAGCAGCTTTGTCAGTCTCACAAGAAAAGAAGGCCAGTTGCCGTGACTCAGATTCCAGAAAACCTCACCTGGATGACTGAGAATCTTCACAGAGACATACACTAGATAGATAGATAGATAGATAGATAGATAGATAGATAGATAGATAGATAGATAGATAGATAGATAGATAGATAGATAGATAGATATAGATATAGATATTATATGGTAGGATTTTGGCTGTGGAGCCAGAGGCTGGGAGTTTGATTCCCCACTGGGCCTCTTGGGGGAAGAGCCAGCCTGAGTGGCCTAGGGCCAGTTGCACAGTCTCAGGGTGCACCCAGAAGAAGGGAGTGGTAAATCTCTTCTGTCAAATCTCTACCTAGGAAAGCATGAAAAGGTTGCCATGTCAGCGATTGTACAGTGGTACCTTGTATAAAGGAATTAATTTGTTCCAAATGAAATTATGTTAAGCAAATTTTCCTTTAAACAAATTTCCCATAGGAATGCATTGAAAACAGAGTAATCCCTAATTGCGACCATTTTTATGTTGTATGGATTTGCCCCCTAGGCGATTCTAAGCAAATTTCCCCTATCTCCGGAATTTTTTATGTTATACAGATTTTATGTTCTACAAACCATTTGTTATATGAGGGGTCACTGTGCATGATTTTTTATAATATATATAAACTCCATATCTTTATTTGAGAGTGCACAATAAAAATTTGAAAAAAATTGTTGAAGAAAGGGGGGAAAGATCACATTTTTAAAAATCCTACCTTTTCATCACCAGTAAGGTAATTTGGTTTAACATCAGGCTTTACTCTGAGAAGACCCTTGATGCTCTTGTTGTACACTAGACTGCGCGATATTAAAATAGGCACAGAACCTAACAGCGACTCTCCTCTTTATCCTGGGAGTCGCAACCTGTGTAAAGTTATACGGGAGGCTTAGGAGAAATTCTCTTGAGCCAGTATTGATCAAGCTATTGATTAAGCTTGGAGCTGTTTGGTCCTTCCTTCCTATATACATTTCAAAACTGCAGCATGAGAAAAACAAAAAGCTATTATCTTTTTAAAATACCTGTTACTTTACTTTTTTTCACTTTATTTGAAATTGATATAACACCAGCTTGTATGAGACAACTCATGACGTAGAAGGAATCATGGCCAACCCTGTAGCTCATGACTGGAACAATGCGGTATTTCTCCATTTTGGGGATAAGAGATTCCCTCTGCCCTTGAGATGCCACAGAGGTCAAAGTTAGAATTCTTTTTGTTACCTTGCATACCTTCTGTGGTTTATGTGACTGGGGGGGGCAGCATTTCTGTGCTGGCATAATTGCCTTATAGGTAAAATAATTAACCAATTGTTCCTTTCTGCCTTTGAAGTTAACGAGAGCCCCTCCTCTCTGCCACATACCTTTTTGCCTCTCTTTTGTCTGCTGGAGGCAGTTGCTTGTTTGCTGTTGATCTGTTCTGCAGGTGTGCAGTAAAGACATCAGTCTTTCAAACAATTGTTATTAAAGACATGTTATTTTATTGTTTATCCTACCAATATCTCAGTTATTGAGTTCCAATTAGTGAAAAGGGACAGACTTTGCACAACTTGTAGCTGTTCTGCTCTGTTGAACAATGTACTTCTACCGCACAGGAAAAGAGAACTTTACCAAAAATTCAAAACTCTGTAACATCTCTACCTGTGCCATGTCTGATGTTATGTTTACACAGTGCATAGGGAATACGGATACCCACTATTTCTTTATCTTTTTGCCATTCCTATATCTTTTTTTGTCATCTCTAATACAATTTGTGTTCTGATTTTTTTTTAATTACCAGCTTCAGAATTGCATGCTGGTATACATTATGCAAGAGCCTTCTAAGTGTATTAAAGTAATGCTTGATCTAAACACAGTTAAAATTAGTGAAAGGAATCTAATTGCTAGAGTCTTTTGATAGATTTGCGGGCTTTCCATGCTCACTTAATTCTGCTCCTCCAGTCTGGGGTGGCAGTCAATGACAGAATTCTACCTTTTGACCTTACAGCTAGGATGATATACCGTCAAAGCCCCCTAGGAAGGACCAAGAGAACTGCAGATAAAATTTCATTTTAAAAAGTACCAAAATCCTACACTTCAATAATATATGCTGGTTTTCAGTGTTACATTCCCTCCCTTAGAAGAACCTCCAGTTATAAAAACCCCAAATCTCAAAATCCATTGACCAGACATCAGTTTGCTGCAAGATGGCAAAAGCATTGCCCTCTAGATCAGGACTGGTGCTCAATGGAAAGAGGACTGCTGCCCGTCTCTTTCCGTTCCAGCATGGGCTATGTGTCCAAAATGAATTGGCTCTCCTGTCGTATTTCTGTGGAGTTGTGGATGCCTTGTCATTTGGGGCTGGTCACCAATGCGACAATGAAAGCAGGATCTCTGTCATGGCAGGACTT